>NW_026847660.1:135552170-135598538 GCF_025583915.1 Anolis sagrei ordinatus | reverse complement strand
GGAAAAGAGACGGCTGGAGGGCGTGTGGCGAGAACTCCGTGACGGAGCATCGAGATCAGCTTATGAGGCATTCCGGGAGTCCTATGAGCATGCTATCACCGAAGCAAAGCGAGTATATTATGCCTCTTTGATAGCGCCTGGCAAAATTGTTCAAAATAATTCGATCTCTAACGACGGTTCCTACCGTCCCAAAAAGTGGTGATCAGGCCCCTCCAGCCGAGATTTTTCAGAGCTATTTTGCAGACAAGATCTCGCTACTTCGCCGGGACCTCCCTGCCACAATTGATACAGTGAGAGAACTTGAGACCCCGTGGCCACTTGCTGGGCCCGTCCTCGACCGGTTCATCCCGCTGGACGCAGGGGCTGTCGATAGGCTCATAGCTGCAGCTAGATTGACCACTTGCTCCCTCGATCTGTGTCCCTCTTGGTTGGTGAAATCCTGCTTGGAGGGATTACGTGACCCTCTGTTGAAGATTATAAACAGCTCCCTTGAGCAAGGAGTTTTTCCAGAGGGTTTAAAGGAGGCGGTGGTCTCTCTCTCCCCTGCTGAAGAAGCCAGACTTAGATTGTTCGGTTCCCTCCAGTTACCGCCCAGTTTCAAATCTCTCGTTCCTGGGCAAGGTGATGGAGAGGGCAGCAGTTGCAGCAGTTCTTAGACGACACAGCCGGACTAGATCCCTTCCAATCCGGCTTCCGTGCGGGGCACGGGACAGAGACTGTGCTGGTCTCCACCACGGATCACCTTCGATGCCAGCTTGACCAGGGCGGGTCAGCGCTGCTTGTGCTATTGGATCTCACAGCAGCATTTGACACAGTCGACCACAATCTCTTGACCCACTGCCTTGCTGTTGCTGGAGTCAGGGGGAGAGCTTTAAACTGGCTGTCCTCCTTTCTTCACAACCGTGGACAGCGAGTGGAGAGGGGAGGCCCGGTCTCTGAGAGGTCCCCCCTCTCTCTCTCTCTTGTGGGGTTCCTCCTCAGGGGGCCATCCTCTCCCCTCTGTTGTTTAACATCTATACGCGACCACTTGCTCAGCTGGTTCAAGGTATTGGGCTGGAGTGTTACCAGTACGCTGATGACACTCAGCTGGTGCTGAAGATGGAAGGCCGACCGGACCCTGTACCCGATTGTTTCCCTCAGTGCCTCGAGGCCATTACTGGATGGCTGCGTGCCAGCAGGTTGAGGGTGAATCCAGCAAAGACGGAGATCCTATGGCTGGGCTGACTGGGCAGTGGGGACATCCATCTGCCCACCCTGGATGGTGAGGCGTTACGCCCGTCATCATTGGTCAAGAGTCTGGGAGTCCTTTTGGACCCTCTGCTGACGATGGAGGCCCAGGTCTCTCTCTGCCGTGAGCAGAACCGCCTTCTTTCTTTCCCCTGCGGCAGGCTAGACGGCTGGCCCCCTCCCTGTCCAGGGACGACCTAGCTACGGTGATCCAGGCCACGGTCATCTCAAGACTGGACTACTGTAACGCCCTCTACATTGGCCTCCCTCTGTCGGTGATCCGGAAGCTCAAGTTGGTACAAAATGCAGCTTCTCGGCTTCTTGCGGGAATTCCGATGAGATGCCACATAACACCAATCTTACTACAGCTGCATTGGTTACCAATTGAGCACCAGATCACTTTCACAGGGATGGCACTCACCTTGAAGGCCTGGCATGGTCTGGGGCCGATGTACCTGAGGGACCACCTCACCCCCTCCCAACCCCAGAGATCCCTCCGCTCTGAGGACCAAGATCTATTGGAAGTCCCCAGTGTCAAGACCTTGCGTCTAACAGCAACCAGATGCAGAGCCTTCACAGCAGTGGCACCATCACTCTGGAATACTCTGCCACCTGAAGTCCGTGCCTTGCGGGACTTGTCAGCTTTCTGCAGGGCATGGAAGACATACCTGTTTCAACAGGCTTTTAATGTTTGATACTGTTGTTTTTAAATTGTTTTAAATTGCTTTTAAACTTTGTTAGATTTTAGCCATTCTTGTAAGCCGCTCCGAGCCCCAGGGAAGGGAGTGGCGCCATAGAAGTTCCAATAATAAATAAATAAATAAATAAATAAATAAATAATTTAGGCCTGGAAAAATTCAGGAAGTAGGCCCAAATATTTCGGCAGTCATTTTGTGAGATGGTGCATGAAGGCAGCCATCTTATTTATTATTTATTTATTTACAGTATTTACATACCACTTTTCTCACCCCTAGGTGAAGATGGGAGGATTGGTGGGGGGATGGGAGGATGGGGTTTGGTGGGCGTTGACCTTCAGTTTGGGAGTTGTAGTTCAACTACATCCAGAGAGCACTGTGGGCTCAAACAATGATGGGTCTGTACCAAACTTGGCACAAATACTCAATATGCCCAAATATGTACAGTGGTGAAGTTTGGGGGGAGTACACCTTGACATTTGGGAGTTGTAGTTGCTGGGATTTATAGTTCACCTACATTCAAAGAGCATTCTGAACTACACCAACAATGGACTTGAACCAAACTTGGCACACAGGACTCCCATGACCAACAGAAAATACTGGGATTGGTGGGCATTGACCTTGGGTTTTAGAGTTGTAGTTTGCCTACATCCAGAGAGCACTGTGGACTCAAACAATGATGGATCTGGATCAAACTTGACACGAATACTTAATCTGCCCAAATGTGAACACTGGTGAAGTTCGAGGGAAACAGACCTTGATATTGGGGAGTTGTAGTTGCTGGGATGTATAGTTCACCTACTACCAAAGAGCATTCTGAAGCCCACCAACGATAGAATTGGGCCAGACTTCCCACACAGAACTCCCATGATCAACAGAAAATACTGTCTGTGATGGTCTTTGGTGACCCCTTTGTCACCCCCTCGGGACCCCTTCAGGTTGAGAACACTGACCGAGGTAAGAGACTACGAAGGGTAACAGGCATGTTTCATCATGCCATAACATAACATACTTTCAATTATATGGTTTCAATTATATTTTATATAGACTTCATTAAATGATATTTCTATTTTGGTTAAAGTTTCAAGTCTTAAAGTAACTGAAAATGATTGCTAATCAATAATTTAGAGTTACAAAAGAATACCACAACGTTTGTTAGAAACACTTGAAAACTGTGTCCATACACTTTGACAGAAACCAGGCTCTCTTGATAAACCCGGGTGGACGCTCCAGAGCGCCGGTAGTCCAGCCCGCCTTCCTGGCCTCCTTGTGCGTCTTGTGTGTGTTTTCAAGCGTTTCAGGGTGGAAAGCCACCTCTCATTTGTAGCTCTTGACTCTGGCAATGTTGCAGAAATCGGAAGACGTTTCTTCACATTCGGAATAAAGTGTCCATCACAGACAAGGTATTTATTTATTTGCTTCATTTATATACCGCTTTTCTCAGCCCTTGGGCGACTCAAAGCAGTTAACAATCGCAAAATTAAATGCTCAACATCAGAAAAAGTAAAAAAAAAAACAACCAGTTAAAATAATAACATAATAAACAGTTAAACATCAATATTATTTACTTACTTTCTTACTTACTTCATTTATATACCGCTTTTCTCAGCCCTTAGGCGACTCAAAGCGGTTAACGACAACAGTTTCAATACACACATTACAAAATCATGGGAACATTTAAAAGCAATCGCATAGCAACAATTAAGCATCAATATAACATCTCATTCGCGTCTCAAGTAGAATCAAGACCCAATCTCATCATCCGTTGTTCCGTACTTACTTTCCTCAGGCGATCCCTCGTAGTCCGAGGGTGATGGTCCTCCAAGTTTGGTGTCCTGGTGGTGGGTCCGTAGGTGGCTGTGGAGCCCTCTTCTTGACCTGCATCTTCTCCCTTCTGCAGCGAGGAGGGCATCAGTTTCCAGGTGGAAGGCGGTCCTGGTCAGGGTAGGCTTGACGTGCCTTCCTCGTGGCACATTTCTCTCTTTCGCCCTCCATTCATACCTCTTCAAATTCTACAGCATTGCTGGTCACAGCTGACCTCCAGCTGGAGCGCTCAAGGGCCAGGGCTTCCCAGTTCTCAGTGTCTATGCCAGAGTTTTTGAGGTTGGCTTTGAGCCCATCTTTCAATCTCTTTTCCTGTCCACCAACATTCCACTTTCAGCTCTTGAGTTCAGAGTAGAGCAACTGCTTTGGGAGACGGTGGTCTTTGGGCATCCGGACAACGTGGCCAGTCCAGCAGAGTTGATGGCGGAGGACCATCGCTTCAATGCTGGTGGTCTTTGCCTCTTCCAGCACACTGACGTTTCCCCGCTTGTCTTCCCAAGAGATTTTCAGGATTTTTTTGAGGGAGCGCTGATGGAATTGTTCCAGGAGTTGCATGTGACGTCTGTAAACAGTCCACGTCTCACAGGCATATAGCAGGGTTGGGAGGGGAATAGCTCTATAAACAAGCCCCTTGGTATCCCTACGGATGTCCCGGTCCTCAAACACTCTCTGCTTCATTCGGAAAAATGCTGCGCTCGCAGAGCTCAGGCGGTGTTGGATTTCGGTGTCAATGTTGACTTTGGTGGAGAGGCGGCTACCAAGGGAGCAGAAATGATCAACATTTTCTAATGTTGTGTGTTTTTTACGTGTGAAAAAGATCTTGGAGTCCTCGTGGACAACAAGTTAAACATGAGCCAGGAATGTGATGTGGCGGCAAAAAAAGCCAATGGGATTTTGGCCTGCATCAATAGGAGCACAGTGTCTAGATCTAGGGAAGTCATGCTCCCCATGCTCTATTCCACTTTGGTTAGACCACACCTGGAATATTGTGTCCAATTCTGGGCACCACAATTCAAGAGAGATGTTGACTCTAAGCTGGAATGTGTCCAGAGGAGGGTGACTCAAATGATCAAGGGTCTGGAGAACAAGCCCTATGAGGAGCGGCTTAAGGAGCTGGGCATGTTTAGCCTGAAGAAGAGAAGGCTGAGAGGAGACATGATGAGGGCCATGTATAAATACATGAGAGGAAGCCACAGGGAGGAGGAGGGAGCAAGCTTGTTCTCTGCTTCCTTGGAGACTAGGACGCAATGGAACAATGGCTTCAAACTACAAGAGAGGGGATTCCACCTGAACACGAGGAAGAACTTCCTGACTGTGAGAGCCGTTCAGCAGTGGAACTCTCTGCCCCGGAGGGAGTGTGGTGGAGGCTCCTTCTTTGGAAGCTTTTAAAGCAGAGGCTGGATGGCCATCTGTCAGGGGTGCTTTGAATGCAATATTCCTGCTTCTTGGCAGAATGGGGTTGGACTGGATGATGGCCCAGGAGGTCTCTTCCAACTCTTTGATTCTAGGATTCTATGAATGTTCCACCATTAAGCTGTATTTCTGGAATTGGGGAGGGGATGGCTGGTGTCTGCTGGAACAGCACTTTGGTTTTCTTGATGTTCAATGACAGGCTGAACTTCTCGTATGCTTCTGCAAAGGTGTTTAGAGTGGCTTGTAGATCTTCTTCTGAATGCGCACAGATGACATTGTCATCAGCATACTGGAGTTCTATAACCGATGTTGTTGTGACCTTGGTTTTGGCTTTCAGTCTGCTGAGGTTGAATAGCTTGCCATCTGTCCGATAGATTATTTCCATTCTGGTGGGAAGCTTCCCATCAACAAGGTGAAGTATCACAGCGATGAAGATGGAGAATAGAGTTGGGGCAAGAACACATCATTCCTGTTTGACACCCGATTCCACCTTAAATGGGTCACTTTGGGAGCCACTGCTGTCCAAGACTGTTGCCATCATGTCATCATGGAGGAGCCGCAGGATGTCCACAAATTTGCTTGGGCACCCGATTTTGTGGAGGATGGTCCAGAGAGTGTCTGTTGTTCCGTATTCCTATATTCATTACACTGCCTCTCCAAATGCCTCCTCGAACAACCGAAATGCCAATAGGCAGGTGCATGTGATGGTTTTTCTGCAGGTGCAATCTCATAGACTTAGCATGGGTGAAGTTGATAACGGACTTTAGGAGGGTCTCCCCAGTAAGAGAGACCCCTAGGACCGCACCAAAGAGGGTCCATGACCATGGCGAGCCTTCAGGGAAGCCTGATTCCAGCAATTTTATTCATATTAATAACTGAAATGAGACTCTTGCCAAGGCGAAGAAGAAGAGGCACCGAGGTTTACTGAGCGATTCAGCTGAAGCGGATGCCATTGCAGTGATCATTCACATGCATCCAGAGAGCACTGTGGACTCAAACAATTATTGTTCATTCGTTCAGTTGTCTCCGACTCTTCATGACCTCATGGACCAGCCCACGCCAGAGCTCCCTGTCGGCCGTCACCACCCCAGCTCTTTAAGGTCAGTCCAGTCACTTCAAGGATGCCATCCATCCATCTTGCCCTTGGTCAGCCCCTCTTCCTTTTTCCTTCCACTTTCCCCAGCATAATTGTCTTCTCTAGGCTTTCCTGTCTTCTCATTATGTGGCCAAAGTACTTCAACTTTGTCTCTAGTATCCTTCCCTCCAATGAGCAGTTGGGCTTTATTTCCTGGAGTATGGACTGGTTGGATCTTCTCGCAGTCCAAGGCACTCTCAGAACTTTCCTCCAACACCACAGCTCAAAAGCATCGATCTTCCTTCGCTCAGCCTTCCCTAAGGTCCAGCTCTCACATCCGTAGGTGACTACTACAGGGAATACCATGGCTGTGACTAGGCAATGGATCTTGGTTGCCAGTGTGATGTCTCTGCTCTTTACTATTTTATTGAGACTGGACATTGCTCTCCTCCCAAGAAGGAAGCGTCTCCTGATTTCCTGGCCTCAGTCTGCGTCTGCAGTCATCTTTGCACCTAGAAATACAAAGTCTGTCACGGCCTCCACGGTTTCTCCCTCTATTTTCCAGTTGTCAATCATTCTTGTTGCCATAATCTTGGTTTTTTTGATGTTTAGCTGCAACCCGGCTTTTGCGCTTTCTTCTTTCACCTTGATTAGAAGGCTCCTCAGCTCCTCCTCGCTTTCGGCCATCAGAGTGGTGTCATCTGCATATCTGAAGTTGTTAATGTTTCTTCCAGCAATTTTCACCCCAGCTTTGCATTCATCAAGCCCCGCACATCGCATGATGTGTTCTGCATACAAGTTAAAAAGGTTGGGTGAGAGTATGCAGCCTTGCCGTACGCCTTTTCCAATCTTGAACCAGTCTGTTGTTCCATGGTCAGTTCTTACTGTTGCTCCTTGGTCCTTGTACAGATTCCTCAGGAGAGAGAGAGGGAAGGGGGCTTGGGATGCCCATCCCACCAAGAACTTGCCACAATTTATGATGATCCACACAGTCAAAGGCTTTAGAATAGTCAATGAAGCAGAAGTAGATGTTTTTCTGAAACTCCCTGCCTTCCTCCATTCTCCAGCATCCGGATATTGGCAATCTGGTCTCTCGTTAAAGCATTCCAGTACATTGATCAGAGGCATATTTATAGCAAAATAAGTTTCCAGACTCCCTCCCTCTTTGGCTCCTTAGCCAATCAGGGAGAGGGAGGCAGGACGGAGGAGGGACGATGTGCCCAGAGAGGAGGATGACATTCCACTGTCCTGGATTTCCTGTGCCCGAGGGATCAGCAAGCCAAGGAAACTAGGTTTTTTTTTAGGTTCTTGTGGGTTTTTTCGGGCTATAGAGCCATGTTCTAGAGGCATTTCTCCTGACGTTTCGCCTGCATCTATGTTCTGCATCTAGTTTTTTTTTGTTCTTGTGATGGATCAGTGATTAGGGATAATCATTTGATTCAGGTTTTCCCCTTCCAGGATCAGATGAGGTGTGCTTTTTGATGGGTTCCTGGATGAAACAAACAGAGCTGGGCAAGAAGACCCTTGGGGCCAGTCTCACCCCTTTGTGATTAAATTAAAATGTACCTAAAGAAATTCCCTGTTTACCAGACCATCTCAGAAGATAAACAAAGAATGCCCAGTTGCCATTGTCCATGCAAGTGCCTGTGATGAGGCTGGTTTCGAGGGGGACAGCAGCCCTCCCTCAGGCACTGAGTGTTTCCTGGCCGCTTTCTGGGGCAAGGGGTGAAGCAGAAGGGCCAATAATATCCCATAGAAAGATGCATAGACATTGAAGCCATAGGCATGACATCGTCCAAAGATCCCATCCCTATCCCACCTCCCAAGTATATTTAATAAAAGACTTTGAGTCCAACGTTCCTGAGGAAAGTTCATGAGAAATACATGTTTCATGAAGTCCAATGTTTTAAAAGGTCTTTGAGGAAAGTTCATGGGGGAGAGAGTATGTACTGAAGTCCAAGACATGCAGGCAGAGAGTCCATGATCCTTGGGAGGCTGGCAGGTGAAACCCCAGCTGTGCTGCAACTGATTCACACTTTGGTCCTTGGGAAACTACAACTCTCACGAAGGGCAGAAGTCCCAAGATCCAGCCGTTCCCCAAAAGCCTCGTGGGGTCCTTGTTGTTGCTAGTGCCTTGGCAATGTGACCAAGACTTAACCCCTACTGTGCAGTCTGGTGACCTTGCCCTTGGCAGGACTACAAGTCACCACCCCCCACTCTGGGGAGGGGGTGCTCGGTTTCATGGGGAGCCCCAAAGGAGCCCCCGGTGGTGCAGTGGGTTCAACCCCCCCCCCCCCCCCCCCCCCCCGTGCCAGCAGGACTGAAGACTGGCAGGACGCAGGTTCGAATCCGGGGAGAGGCGGATGAGCTCCCTCTGTCAGCTCCAGCTCCTCATGCAAAGGGTACATGAGAGAAGCCTCGCACAAGGATGGTAAAACATCAAAACATCCGGACAACGTCCCAGGGGCAACGTCCTTGCAGACGACCAATTCTTTTTATTATTATTATTATTATTATAATAACTTTATTTGTACCCCGCTAGCATCTCCCAAGGGATTCGATGCGGCTTACAACAGGCCGAAGCCCAGCACAACACAATACAACAATGCAATACATAGCAAAATAAAAACAGTTAAAGCAGAAAACAATAGCAATAACAATACAACAGGACATTATTAAAAACTGAGCCGGCTGAGGTGGGGCACAGGGTTAATAGTGCTGAAAAAGTGTCGGGGGATATTAAAATCAAGTGCAGTGTGCGATGAGCAGTGATCTTGGCTCTACTAAAGTGCTTCTGGGGTTTGGTAGTGGGGTTCCTAATCTGAAAAGGCACGTTGGAACAGCCAGGTTTTCAGATTCTTTCTAAAAACCGCCAAAGTAGGGGCCTGTCTGAGATCTTTCGGGAGGGCATTCCAGAGGCGGGGGGCCACCACAGAGAAGGCCCTGTCCCGCGTCCCCACCAAACGCGCCTGCGAGGCAGGTGGGATCACGAGCAGGGCCTCTCCTGATGACCGGAGCGAGCGTGTGGGTTCGTAGACTGTGATGCGGTCTCGCAGGTAGGGTGGTCCCAAACCGTTCAGGGCTTTGTAGGTAAGCACCTGCACCTTAAATTGGGCTCGGAAAATAAACGGCAGCCAGTGGAGCTCCTTAAACAGGAGGGTTGACCTCTCTCTGTAATGAGCCCCAGTTAACATCCTGGCTGCTGCCCGTTGGACCAGTTGGAATTTCCGAGCCATTTTCAAGGGCAGCCCTACGTAGAGCGCATTGCAGTAATCCAATCTAGAGGTGACCAAGGCATGGACCACCCCGGCCAGATCAGCCTTCGCGAGTTACGGTCGCAGTTGGCGCACAAGTCTCAATTGTGCAAAAGCCCTCCTGGACACCGCCAATGCCTGAGCCTCAAGCGTGAGCGATGAATCCAGGAGGACTCCCAAGCTACAGACCTGTGGCTTCAGGGGGAGTGTAACCCCGTCCAACACAGGTTGCCACCCTATACCCCGGTCAGGTTTACGATCGACCAGGAGGACCTCTGTCTTGTCGGGATTGATCTTCAGCTTGTTCCTCCTCATCCAGATAGACACAGCGGCCAGGCACTCGTCCAGCACCCGAGAGGCCTCCTTGGAATTGGGTGGAAATGAGTAGTAGAGTTGTGCGTCATCTGCGTAGAGATGGCACCCAACTCCAAAACTCCGGATGACCTCTCCCAGCGGTTTCATGTAGATGTTGAAAAGCATGGGAGACAGAATGGAGCCTTGCGGGACCCCACAGGTCAAAGGCCAGGGGTCAGAGCAGGCGTCTCCCAGCTTCACCATCTGGGTTCGTCCCTCCAGGAAGGACTGGAGCCACGACAAAACCGTGCCCCCAAGGCCCATCCCAGAGAGCCGACCCAGAAGGATACCATGATCGATGGTATCGAAAGCCGCTGAGATGTCCAAGAGGACCAGCAGGGTTACACTCCCCCGGTCCAGTCCTCAATTCTCTCACAGTTTCTCAAGTTGCTCCTGACACGACAATTTTTTTTTCCAGGTGGAAGGTGGTCCTGGTCGGGGTTGGCTTGACGCGCCTACTTCCTCTTGGCACGTTCCTCTCTTTCACCCTCCATTCGGGCCTCTTCAAAATCTGCAGCACTGCTAGTCACAGCCAACCTCCAGCTGGAGCGCTCAAGGGCCAGGGCTGAATGCCGTGGGGATTTAGTTAACCAGTTAACATTCATGAGTAAACCAGGTTGTTTAAAAAAAAAAACCTGGAAAATTGAACCCCTAACACCCCCCCCCCACCCCCCCACCCCCACACACACAACCTGGCGACAGGCCTGGTTCTTGTTATGGTTGAACTCCAGCAAAGCCATCCAATGCTAATCAAGGTGGTCAGTTGAAACATTCACACCTAGCTCCAGCAGACAAGAGTCTTTTGTCCCACCCTGGTCATTCCACAGATATATAAACCCATTTTTCCTACTTCCAACAGACCTCACCCCTCTGAGGATGCTTGCCATAGATGCAGGCGAAACGTCAGGAGAAATGCCTCTAGAACATGGCTCTATAGCCCGAAAAAACCCACAAGAACCTAGTATTATAACCTCTCAACAAAAGATTGCTCCAGGCACTGCCAGGCCATCAAATGCTAATCAAGGTGGTCAGTTGAAACATTCTCCCCTAGCTCCAACAGACAAGAGTCCTTTGTCCCACCCTGGTCATCATTCCACAGATATATATCAACCCATTTTCCTAATTCCAACAGACCTCACTCCCTCTGAGGATGCTTGCCATAGATGCAGGCGAAACGTCAGGAGAGAATGCCTCTAGAACGTGGCCATATAGCCTGGAAAAACCTACAACAAGCCAGTGATTCCGGCCATCCCTGAGGGGCCTGAGGGGAAGGAGGAGGAGGACAACCAAGCCTCGGAAGGGGACGCTTCCCCTTTAAACATGCAAATGAGCTCCCGCCCCGCCCGCCAGTCAGAGTCCTCAGCGGGCGGCCAATCAGGGAGGGAGTGAGAGGGGTGACGTCACGCGGTGCCCGCCCCCTTTGGCAGCGGCCGCCATTTTGAGAGGAAGAGACGGAGCGGCGGCGGCGGCGGCGGCGGAGAGTGAGGCGAGCAGGTGAGGCGCCATTCTTGGCGGGGTGGAGTGGCCCCTCAGGCCCAGCCGGGGTTCCTCCTCCTCCTCCTCTTTGGCGGCCAAGTGCTCGCCCTGCCCGGAGGGAGAGAGAGAGAGGGAGAGGGGGGGGGGATCAGGCTAAACATGCCCAGCTCCTTAAGCCGCTCCTCATAGGGCTTGTTCTCCAGACCCTGGATCCTTTGAGTCTCCCTCTCTCTCACCCCCCTCTCCCTCCACTTAGGCAGGAAAAACGAAATGCAAAGAGACAGAATGGGGGGCGAGGAGGCCTGGCTCGAGAGCAGGACAATGTGGGGAAAAGAGTCCTCGTGGGGAGGAAGAAGGGGAACATGGGCCAGGAATGGGATGATGTGGCGGGGAAAAAAGCCAAAGGGATGCTGGCCTCAGGCATCAAGAGGAGGAGGAGCCGAGTGCCTAGGTCCAGGGAGGAAGTCCTGCTCCCCAGGCTCCATTCTGCCTTGGTTAGACCATACCTGGAATCACATTGTGTCCAATGCTGGGCACCACAATTCAAGTGAGATATCGACTCTAAGCTGGAATACTGTGTCCAGAGGAAGAGGGCGACTCAAATGATCAAGGGTCTGGAGAACAAGCCCTATGAGGAGCGGCTTAAGGAGCTGGGCATGTTTAGCCTGGAGAAGAATCATAGAATCCTAGAAGAGTTGGAAGAGACCCCCTCCTGGGCCCTCATCCAGTCCAACCCCATTCTGCCAAGAAGCAGGAATATTGCATTCAAAGCACCCCTGACAGATGGCCATCCAGCCTCTGTTTCAAAGCCTCCAAAGAAGGAGCCTCCACCACACTCTCTCCGGGGCAGAGAGTTCCACTGCTGAACGGCTCTCACAGCCAGGAAGTTCTTCCTCATGTTCAGGTGGAATCTCCTCTCTTGTAGTTTGAAGCCATGGCTCCATTGCGTCCTAGTCTCTCTCCAGGGAAGCAGAAAGGAAGCTTGCTCCCTCCTCCCCCCTGTGGCTTCCTCTCACATATTTGGCTCTCATCATGCCTCCTCTCATCCTTCTCTTCTTCAGGCTAAACATGCCCGGCTCCTTAAGCCGCTCCTCGTAGGGCTTGTTCTCCAGACCCTTGATCCTTTGAGTCTCCCTCCTCTGGACACAGCATTCCAGCTCTTGAATTGTGGTGCCCAGAATTGGACACAATGTGATTCCAGGTAATGTGGTCTAACCAAGGCAGAATAGCAGAGCCTGGGGAGCAGGACTTCCTCCTGGACCTAGGCACTCGGCTCCTCCTCCTCCTCCTCCTGATGCCTGAGGCCAGCATCCCTTTGGCTTTGTTAGTCGCCACATCCCATTCCTGGCCCAGGAGGAGGAGGACTCCAAGGTCTTTTCCCCACATTGTCCTGCTCTTTGTTTTTCCTGCCTACCGCTTTAGGACTGCTTGTATGTCTCTGTCAACGCCCCACCTTCTGTCTCTTGTTCATGCCTATTTGTCAAACTTTAATTACATTTGGCCCAGCCGTGGATTTTAAATGTGCACTGTATTTTGTTCAATGTTTATGCTTTTTGTGTTATGAGCTTTGTATTGTATTTGTTATTGCTTGTATTGCCCAGTTTTATAGTGTCTCTTGATGTATTGTTTATTGCTTGTGGTTTAATATTGCTTTAACCGTTTTTAATTTGCTTTAGGTGTTGTATTGTTGTATTGTGTGTTGAGGCCTCGGCCTGTGTAAGCCGCATCGAGTCCTTTGGGAGATGCTAGCTAGCGGGGGACAAATAAAGTTAAAAATAATAATAATAATAATAATAATAATAATAGTATTGTGAGCTTGGCCTCATGTAAGCCGCGCCGAGTCCCATGGGGAGATGGTAAAAAAGGTAAAGGTCGTCCCCTGACATTAAGTCCAGTCATGTCTGACTCTGGGGTGTGGTGCTCATCTCCATTTCTAAGCCGAAGAGCCAGCGTTGTCCATAGACACCTCCAAGGTCATGTGGCCGGCATGACTGCATGGAGCGCCGTTACCTTCCTGCCGGAGCGGTACCTATTGATCTACTCACATTTGCATGTTTTCAAACTGCTAGGTTGGCAGAAGCTAGGGCTGACAGCGGAAGCTCACGCTGCTCCCCGGAATCGAACCTGCGACCTTTCGATCAACAAGCTCAGCAGCTCAGTGCTTTAACCCACTGCGCCACCGGGGGCTCCTTGGGGAGATGGTAGCGGGGTATAAATAAAGTTGTTGTCATCATTATCATCATCATCATCATCATCATTATCATTATTATTATTATTATTATGATTATTATTATGATTATTATTATAGAGGCCAATATTCTGGGGGGAAATCCAGGTGAGAAAGCACCCTTGTTTATTATTATTATTATTATTATTATTATGATTATGATTATTATCGTATGCCAATGATCATGATGCACAGACACAGGTGTTCTCAGGGAAAAAATAAACCCAAAGCCCTGCATTTAAAAATAAAATAAGAAATGTTTGGGACTCTATTGAAGAGAAGGATAAATAGAAAAAAGGAAGGGATAGATAGATGGAGAGGGAAGGAAGAAGAGAGAAGGGGGAAAGATTAATGACTACAAGGAAAAAGAAAGAAGGAAGGAAGGAGGGAAATATGAGTATAAAGAAGAGATGGAAAAGGGAGAACAAAGGGAGGGAGGGAGGGAGGAAGAGAGAGAGAAGGAAGGAAGGGACAGATTAAAACAGATTAATGTTGAAAAGACACTGGTTCTGGTTATTGAGCTTTGCTCTGATTCCTTTTAATGATATTTTGGTATTCTACTGTTTTTAATTGTTTAATTAGATTGTTGATTGTATTGTTTTAATAATAATAATAATAATAATAATAATTAGGTTCTTGTAGGTTTTTTCGGGCTCTATGGCCATGCTCTAGAGGCATTTCTCCTGACGTTTCGCCTGCATCTATGGCAAGCATCCTCAGAGGTAGTGAGGTCTGTTGGAACTAGGAAAATGGGTTTATATATCTGTGGAATGACTGGGGTGGGACAAAGAGCTCTTCTCTGCTGAAGCTAGGTGTGAATGTTTCAGCTGACCACCTTCATTAGCATTTGAAGGCCTGGCTGAGCCTGGGAAAATGTTTTGTTGAGAGGTGTTAAGATGTGCCTGGTTGTTTCCTCTTTGCTGTTTTAATTTTAGAGTTTTTTAATACTGGTAGCCAGATTTTGTTCCTTTTCATGGTCTCTTCCTTTCTGTTGAAATTGTCCACATGCTTCTTGTGGATTTCAATGGCTTCTCTGTGTAGCCTGACATGGTGGTTTTGGAGTGGTCCAGCATTTCTGTGTTTTCACATAATAATCTGCTGTGTCCAGGCTGGTTCATCAGGTGCTCTGCTCTGGCTGACTTCTCTGGTTGGAGTAGTCTGCAGTGCCTTTCATGTTCCTTGATTCATGTTTGGGCAATGCTGCGTGTGGTGGTCCCTATGTAGAGTTCTTGTCCACAGCTGCATGGGATACAATGGTAGACTCCTGCAGAGGTGAGAGGATCCCTCTTGTCCTTTGCTGAACGTAGTAGCATTTGTTGGATTTTCTTGGTGGGTTTGGAGATTCAGCAGAGAGCTCTTGGCCCCACCCCAGTCATTCCACAGATATATAAACCCATTGTCCTAGTTCCAACAGACCTCACTATTCCCTCTGAGGATGCTTGCCATAGATGCAGGCGAAACGTCAGGAAAAATGCCTCTAGAACATGGCCCTATAGCCCGAAAAAACCTACAAGAACCTAGTGATTCCAGCCATGAAAGCCTTCGACAATACAATAATAATAATAATAATAATAATAATAATAATAATATACTTTATTTGTACCCCGCTACCATCTCTCCAAAGGACTCTGTGCAAATACAACAATAAACAAAAGCAACAGTAATACAAAACAATAAATACACCCACAGGCAGAAAATAAGCAATAAACATTAACGATAACACGACGCGCGTTTAAAAACCTATGGCTGGGCCAGATGTAATAATTAAATTTTTAAAAAATAATGCTGGGCATGACAAGGTGACATATAACTAGGATAGAAGTTTTGGAGAGGGATGAAATGTGCAGACAAACTCAGATCACTAATAAAGTGCATTTAGGGACATATTGCGGGGAGTTTTGAATGTGTTTTTACCTGTTCTACTCTGTAGTTACTGGCTTGGTCCCACTTGCCAGCCGCCCGAGTCCCTTCTGGAAGATGGTGGAGGGATATAAATGTATTATTATTATAGGTTCTTCTGGGTTTTTTCGGGCTCTATGGCCATGTTCTAGAGGCATTCTCTCCTGACGTTTCCCCTGCATCTATGGCAAGCATCCTCAGAGGTAGTGAGGTCTGTTGGAACTAGGAAAAAGGGTTTATATATCTGTGGAATGACTGGGGTGGGGCAAAGAGCTCTTCTCTGCTGGAGCTAGGTGTGAATGTTTCAACTGACCAACTTCTTTAGCATTTGAAGGCCTGGCTGAGCCTGGGAAAATCTTTTATTGAGAGGTGTTAAGTTGTGCCTGGTTGTTTCCTCTCTGCTGTTTTGCTGTTGTAATTTTGGAGTTTTTTAATACTGGGAGCCAGATTTTGTTCATTTTCATGGTCTCCTCCTTTCTGTTGAAATTGTCCACATGCTTGTTATTATTATTATTATACTACTTTTCTACCCCGCCCTTCTCACCCCAGTGGGGACTCAGGGGGACTTACAGTCCATATCATACAATACCGCATTACATATATAATAATAAACATAACATATCAATTTAAACAATTAACATATCAATTTAAACATACAGTAAGAAAACATGAGATAATAATGTATTGTCGAAGGCTTTCATGGCCGGAATCACTGAGTTGTTGTAGGTTTTTTTCGGGCCATATTGCCATGTTCTAGAGGCATTCTCTCCTGACGTTTCGCCTGCATCTATGGCAAGCATCCTCAGAGGTTGTGAGGTCTGTTGGAAGTAGGAAGAAGGGGTTTATATATCTGTGGAATGACCAGGGTGGGACAAAGGACTCTTGTCTGTTGGAGCTAGGGGAGAATGTTTCAACTGACCTCCTTGATTAGCACATAATGGCCTGACAGTGCCTGGAGCACACTTTTGTTGAGAGGCGATTAGATGTCCTTGTCTGTTTCCTGATCCTGAAGTGAGGTACCTCTGAGGATGCTTACCATAGATGCAGGCGAAACGTCAGGAGAAAATGCTTCTAGAACTTGGCCATATAGCCCGGAAAAACCTACAACAACCCTGAGATAATAATTCAGACAGAAATACAATAACAAGCTTAGAAGTAATTCAGATAGAAATACAATAAAAAGCTTAAAAGTAAGCATACAATAATTCAAATATAAATATACAAAAAAGAGGTCAAAAGTAAACATTGAATCCCAACCAAAGTGGGCTGATGGAAAAAGTGGTCTGAAGCAACAGGAGAGGCAGGGGAACCCCGAAAATGAGCGCCTGCACAGGTGTTCCAATGTCCAAATGATGGGCAGCATGGCTATGGAGGCACCTGGCGCAGGTATTCCGGCAGCCGGGCAATGGGTGGCGTGGCCATTATTTATTTATTTATTTATTTATTTCCGTGACTTTTACCCCGCCCTTCTCACCCCGGGGGGGGGGGGACTCAGGGCGGCTTACAGAGGAAGGCACAATTCGATGCCTTTGTCACATATACATACATATATAAGCAAATTAAACAATTACACATTAAAGATTAAAAACATCACTACACAACAATACAGTAACACAGTAATAGACTAATCCTGAGCTCAGCGTTCGGAGTTTCGTAAATCCGTTCCGTCTCGTCAAATTCCAGCTCGTCATCAGATCTTTCTTTAGCTGCCATGATGTCCAAATGCCTGGTCCCATATCCAGGTTTTCAACTTTTTCCTAAATGAAAGAAGGGACGTTGCCGATCTAATCTCCCCGGGGAGTGAGTTCCACAGGTGGGGGGCCACCACCGAGAAGGCCCTGCTCCTCGTCCCCGCCAGTCTCACTTGTGATAAAGGCGGGGTCGAGAGCAGGGCCTCCCCAGAAGATCTTGGACTCCGAGGTGGGACGTAGAGGGAGATCCGTTCGGACAAATACACTGGGCCGGAACCGTATAGGGTTTTGTAGGTCAAAACCAGCACTTTGAATTGTGCTCGGAATTGGATCGGCAGCCAGTGGAGCTGCACAACAGGTGGGGTCGTATGCTCCCTGTACGTCGCTCCGGTGAGCAATCTGGCTGCCTCTCGCTGGACCAGTTGGAGTTTCCGAGCAGTCTTCAAAGGCAACCCCACGTAGAGTGCGTTGCAGTAATCCAATCGGGATGTAACAAGAGCGTGGACCACCGTGGCCAAGTCCGACTTCCCAAGGTACGGGCGCAGCTGGCGCACAAGTTTTAGTTGTTCAAAAGCTCTCCCGGCCACCACCGAGACCTGGGGTTCCAGGCTCAGCGGTGAGTCCAGGATCACTCCCAAGCTGCGAACCTGCGTCTTCAGGGGGAGTGTAACCCCGTCTAACACAGGCTGTAACCCTATGCCCTGTTCGGCCTTACGACTGACCAGTAGGACCTCTGTCTTGTCTGGATTCAATTTCAATTTGTTAGCTCTCATCCAGTCTGACATTAAAGTAGCAGTGCAGCGAGGTTGCGGGGGCCACGTTGTCTCCCTACTGGGTCAGCTGGCTGGAATGAGGGTGTGGCTGCAGGTCTCCTCGTGGGTAAGCCCAGGGCTGAGCTGGCAGCAAAGCTGGATGGCAATACTCAGGCCCCAGGGTCCCTCTTGCAGCAGAGCCCAACAAAGCTTTTGATGGCCATTCTCCTGCTTCTTGGCAGACTGGGGTGGACTGGATGACGGCCCACGAGGTCTCTTCCAACTCTGGGATTCTATGAAGGAAGGATGGAAGGAAGGAAAGGATAAAGAGATGGGGAGGGAGGGAGGGAGGAGGGAGGGGGAGGGAGGGAAGGAAGGAAGAGAAGGAAAGGAAAGGAAGGAAGGAAGGAAGGAAGGAAGGAAGGGGGAAGTAGGAGGGAAAGATGAGTATAAGGAAAAGATTAAAAAGGGAGGACAGAAGGAAGGAAGGAAGAGAGGAAAAGAGAGAGAGAAGGAAGGGAGGGACAGATTAAAATAGATCAATGCTGAAAAAAACACTGGTTCTGGTGTTGTTTAATTAGATTGTTGATTGTTATGTTTTGAATGTGTTTTTACCTGTTTTACTCTGTAGTTACTGGCTTGGTCCCACTTGCCAGCCGCCCGAGTCCCTTTGGGGAGATTTCTATTTATCGTGTCAGGAGCAAACAGACACTTGTATTACATTTTTAACAAAATAAACAAACAGACAAAACACAAAGTTTGTGAGTTTGGTAGTTGATGAAATGTCCTTTGACCAGTCTCTGGCCCCTTGGCATGCCTCTGGTGTTGCTGCAAGGAGGTCCTCCATGGTGCATTATGTGGCAGGGCTCAGGTTGCATTGCAGCAGGTGGTCAGTGGTTTGCTCTTCTCCGCACTCGCATGTCGTGGACTCCACTTTGTGGCCCCATTTCTAAAGGTTGGCTCTGCATCTCGTGGTGCCAGAGCGCAGTCTGTTCAGCGCCTTCCAAGTCGCCCAGTTTTCTGTGTGCCCAGGGGGGAGTCTCTCATTTGCTATCAGCCATTGGTTGAGGTTCTGGGTTTGAGCCTGCCACTTTTGGACTCTCGCTTGCTGAGGTGTTCCAGCGAGTGTCTCTGTAGATCTTAGAAAACTATTTCTTGATTTAAGTCGATGACGTGCTGGCTGATACCCAAACAGGGGATGAGCTGGAGATGTCTCTGCCTTGGTCCTTTCACTCTTGGCTGCCACTTCCCGGCGGATGTCAGGTGGTGCAAGACTGGCCAGACAGTGTAATGCACCAGCGAGGCGGGCCCGCGGCTTGGTCGGGGCCTTGCCAGCTGGCGAGACCACATCCCACCCGAGGGAGGCTTTGTGCGAGGCAAGCCCTTGGCTGGGTCGTGGCATTGGGGGCGGGGCCTAAGGAGGCGGCCTCGCAACCCCTCCGAAATGGCCAAACGACCCCCCTGGGAGTCGCGACCCCCAGGTTGAGAAGTGTCTCTGTAGATCTTAGAAAACTATGTCTAGATTTAAGTCGTTGACATGCTGGCTGATACCCAAACAGGGGATGAGCTGGAGATGTCTCTGCCTTGGTCCTTTCACTATTGCTGCTACTTCCCGGCGGATGTCAGGTGGTGCAATACCGGCTAAGCAGTGTAATTTCTCCAGTGGTGTAGGGCGCAGACACCCCGTGATAATGCGCATGTCTCATTAAGAGCCACATCCACTGTTTTAGCGTGGTGAGATGTGTTCCACACTGGGCATGCATACTCAGCAGCAGAGTAGCCTAGCGCAAGGGCAGAAGTCTTCACTGTGTCTGGTTGTGATCCCCAGGTTGTGCCAGTCAGCTTGCGTATGATATTGTCTCTAGCACCCACCTTTGGGGAGATAGTGGAGGGATATAAACATAGGTATTTTTATTATCATTATTATTATTATTATTATTATTATTATTGTCGAAGGCTTTCATGGCTGGAATCACTGGGTTGTTGTAGTTTTTTTGGGCTGTATGGCCATGTCCTAGAGGCATTCTCTCCTGACGTTTCGCCTGCATCTATGGCAAGCATCACTACCTCTGAGGATGCTTGCCATAGATGCAGGCGAAACGTCAGGAGAGAATGCCTCTAGAACATGGCCATATAGCCCAAAAAAACCTACAACAACCCAGTGATTCCGGCCATGAAAGCCTTCGACAATACAGTACCTGTGTTGTCACTAGTGTAAACCTTATTATTTAACAATTTAAATTAATTGCATAATTAAACCTGAAATATTTTATTTATTTATTTATTTGCCATGCATGTGCCCCGCCCTTCTCTACCCCAAGGGGTGGGGGCCTCAAGGCGGCTTACAATGGCACCCTTTCAAACCAGGAACAGGCATTTTTTTCTAGTTTTTGTTCCCTAGTGTTAGCCTTAAACTTGCATGTGGTGACTTGAAGCCTCTCTCCCTCTTAAACCAGGCTTGGCTTGAAAGGGAGGGAGGCTTCTGGTGGAGGAAACACATAAAACCTAGCATGAAATGCTCCCCCATGAAAGCCTTCCCTTGGGTGTTGGGCAGTATGTGCGCCAGCTGCACCCGTACCTTGGGAAGTGTGACTTGGCCACGGTAGTCCACGCTTTGGTTACATCCCGTATAGACTACTGCAACGCTCTCTACCTGGGGTTGCCTCTGAAGACTGCCCGGAAGCTACAACTAGTCCAAAGTGCGGCAGCCAGATTACTAACAGGAGTGGGGTACAGGGAGCATACTTCTCTTCTGTTGCGCCAGCTCCAATTGGCTTCCGAGCACAGTTCAAAGTGCTGGTGTTGACCTATAAATCCCTAAACGACTCCAGCCCAGTTTACCTGTCTGAACGGATTCTCCCCTACGAACCATCAAGGTTCGCAGGGGAGAATCTTCTGGAGGGGCCCTGCTCTCGGTCCCACCATCTTCACAATCACGTTTGGTGGGGATGAGAGACAGGGCCTTCTCGGTGGTGGCCCCTCAGCTATGGAACTCTGTCCCGATAGAGATCAGATCGGCCCCCTCCCTCCTGACTTTCAGAAAGATGGTAAAATCTTGGCTCTGGAACTTAGCATTCTCAGATCGATGATCGAATCAATAACTGTTGACCACAAGGCGGATGGTGATGAATTTGTGATTTACCTTGACGCATTGGCTTTATGTAATTCTTTATCTGTATTTTAATGTATTAATGAACTATGATGTTATTATGCTTTAGTTTATTTGTAAATTGGAGCCCCCGGTGATGCAGTGGGTTAAACCCCCCCTGTGCTGGCAGGACTGAAGACCGACAGGTCGCAGGTTCGAATCCGGGGAGAGGCAGATGAGCTCCCTCTGTCAGCTCCAGCTCCTCATGCAAAGGGGACATGAGAGAAGCCTCCCACAAGGATGATAAAAACATCCAATCATCCGGGCAATGTCCCCTGGGCAACGTCCTTGCAGACGGCCAATTCTCTCAATTCTCTGTTTGGGTGTCAGCCAGCACGTCATCGACTTAAATCAAGAAATAGTTTTCTAAGATCTACAGAGACACTCGCTGGAACACCTCAGCAAGCAAGAGTCCAAAAGTGGCAGGCTCAAACCCAATTCTCTCACACCAGAAGCGACTTGCAGTTTCTCAAGTCGCTCCTGACACGACCAAAAAAAATTTGTAAATTGATTCTTGAGAAGACCGGGTTATAAAAGCTCCAAATAAATAAATAAATAAATAAATATGGTGTTTGTGGAGGACATTGTCTGGGCTCCTGGACATGCTCCTGGCGCTCGCTCTCACCTGCAGTGTCCTTGGAGGGAGGAGGAGGAAGGCCTTGGGCGTCTCCTGAGCTGTGGGAGCAAGGGCTGTTTCTGGAGGCACACACACACACACACACACACACACACACACACTTTCACTTTTATTATGTGTATAGGGTTTTTTTTCTAATATTCAGAGTGCCTAATTAGTCATAGAATCCTAGAATCAAAGAGTTGGAAGAGACCTCATGGGCCTTTATCCAGCCCAACCCCATTCTGCCAAGAAGCAGGAATATTGCATTCAAAGCACCCCCGACAGATGGCCATCCAGCCTCTGCTTAAAAGCTTCCAAAGAAGGACCTCCACCACACTCCCTCCGGGGCAGAGAGTTCCACTGCTGAACGGCTCTCACAGTCAGGAAGTTCTTCCTCGTGTTCAGGTGGAATCCCCTCTCTTGTAGTTTGAAGCCATTGTTCCATTGCGTCCTAGTCTCCAAGGAAGCAGAGAACAAGCTTGCTCCCTCCTCCTCCTCCTCCTCCCTGTGGCTTCCTCTCATGTATTTATACATGGCCCTCATCATGTCTCCTCTCAGCCTTCTCTTCTTCAGGCTAAACATGCCCAGCTCCTTAAGCCGCTCCTCATAGGGCTTGTTCTCCAGACCCTTGATCATTGTAGTCGCCCTCCTCTGGACACATTCCAGCTTAGAGTCAATATCTCTCTTCAACTGTGATGCCCAGAATTGGATACACTATTCCAGTTGTGATCTAGCCAAAGCGGAATAGAGCATGGGGAGCATGACTTCCCTAGATCTAGACACTAGGCTCCTCTTGATGCAGGCCAAAATCCCACTGGCTTTTTTTTTGCTGCCGCATCACATTCCTGGGTCATGTTCCCCTTCCTCTCCACGAGGACCCCAAGATCTTTTTCACACGTACTGCTCTTGAGCCAGGCCTCATCGTCCCCCATTCTGTCTCTTTGCATTTCATTTTTTTCTGCCTAAGTGGAGTCTCTTGCATTTGTCCCTGTTGAACTTCATTTTGTTAGTTTTGGCCCAATTTGGTGTCATCTGCAAAGTTGATGATCATGCCTTCTAGCCCTTCATCTAAGTCATTAATCAAGATCCTGAACAGGACCGGGCCCAGGGGGGAACCCTGCTTGTGGCACTCCACTCGTCCCTTCTTTCCAGGATGAAGAAGAGGAAGCCTTGGGAGGATCACCCTCTGGGTTCGTCCATTTAACCAATTACTGATCCACTTCCATTCCTGTTATTATTTTTTTTACCCAATTCTTGAACCATTGCTCTAGTTGTCTACAGTGGAACCATTCTGTTTCCCCGAGTTCTTCCATCACGTTTCCTTCTTCATATCCACCTTTATCCATTCCCCTGTTTTATCTAGGTTTTTCCCCTTAGTTTTTTATCCATAATATATTTTTTAATTGGGGGAGGGAATGTCCTTTCCATTATAATTGGGGTCATTAGTGAGACTTCTGTCATTAGCTTTTTCCTACATTTGATCCATATTTCTAACACGTTACTCAACACTGGGTTTCCCGTTTCTCTGATTTCTTTTCTAGCTAACACGTCACAAAATATTTTCTAGATTTCTTCCTCCATTTCCTCCAAATCCAATTTTAATTATTCTAAATCCTCCTTATTTGTCATTCCTCCAATAACCAATCTCAATCCATTTGCTTTATAATATTTTTTTATATTGGGAAGTACTAATCCTCCTACATTTTGGGATCTGTACCATAATTGTTTGTTTAATCTATTTCTTTTACGGCCATTACAATATTTATTTATCATTTGTTGCCATTTATTCAGCTCTTCCTCTGAATACATGGCAGTGATAGCACTCTAAATATGAAAGTTACCTTCAGAAGAATTTTCATTTTGACTCATGCTATCTTTCCAAACCAAGGTAAATGTATATTTTCATATTCCATTAATTTTTTGAACTGCTTCTCATAATAACAACAACAACAACAACTTTTTTCTTGTATCTCGCCACCATTTCTACTCAGAGGTAGTGAGGTCTGTTGGAACTAGGAAAAAGGGTTTATATATCTGTGGAATGACCAGGGTGGGACAAAGAACTCTTGTCTGTTGGAGCTAGGGGTGAATGTTTCAAGTG
This sequence comes from Anolis sagrei ordinatus, assembly GCF_025583915.1. Taxonomy (NCBI): domain Eukaryota; kingdom Metazoa; phylum Chordata; class Lepidosauria; order Squamata; family Anolidae; genus Anolis; species Anolis sagrei. Next base: position 135,574,783 of record NW_026847660.1, on the reverse strand, counting down.
ACCACCTTGATTAGCATTTGATGCCCTGGCAGTTGTTTGGTGTGGCTTGTTGGTGCCTGGGGCAATCTTTTGTTGAGAGGTGATTAGATGTGCCTGATTGTTTCCTCTCTGTTGTTTTGCTGTTGTAATTTTAGAGTCTTTTAATACTGGGAGCCAGATTTTGTTCATTTTCATGGTTTCCTCCTTTCTGCTGGAATTGTCCACATGCTTCTTGTGGATGTCAGTGGCTTCCCTGTGTAGTCTGACATGATGGTTGTGAGAGTGGTCCAGCATTTCTGTATCCAGGTTGGTTCACCAGGTGCTCTGCTATGGCTGATTTCTCTGGTTGAAGGAGTCTGCAGTGCCTTTCCTGTTCCTTGATGCGTGTCTGGGCAATGCTGCTGCGTTTGGTGGTCCCTCTGGAGACTTCTTGTCCACAGCTGCATGGGACACAATGGTAGACTCCTGCAGAAGGGAGAGGATCCCTCTTGTCCTTTGCTGAATGTGGCATTGGTTGGATTTTCTTGGTGGGTCTGTAGGTGGTTTGTATGTTGTGTTTCCTCATCCGCTTCCCTCTGCGGTCAGTGGTTCCCTTGATGTCTGGTGAGAACACTTTCCCTCTGGGTGGGTCTTCGTCTTGTGGCTTCTTCTCGGTTGTCTTGCAGCTCTTCTGATGTCTGAGGTGGAGTCTCCATTGGCCTGGAGAGCCCAGCTGAGGGGGTTCAGTTCCTCTTGGAGGAGGAGGAGGGCTTCGCAGATTCTTTTTGCACGGTCTGCCAAGGCTTTAATGGGGCTTCTTCTTTTTGGACTTGGGTGATGGTGGGAGTTTTGATGTAGATATCTATCTGTGTGTGTGGGTTTTCTGTAGACGGTGTGACCCAATTGTTGATCTGGTTTGCGGATGACGAGGACATCTAGAAAAGGCAGTTTTCCTTCATTTTCTTTTTCCATGGTGAACTGGATGTTTGGGTGGATGCTGTTCAGATGGTCCAGGAACCTGTTTCCCCATGGCCTCACCACCAGCTACTTTCAGTGGGACAATGAATTCTACAAACAGAAAGATGGAGTAGCCATGGGGAGCCCTCTCAGCCCGGTCATAGCAAATTTCTACATGGAACACTTTGAAAAACAAGCCCTGGAAACAGCAGCAAAAAAGCCCACGATATGGTTCAGAGATGTGGAGGACACCTTCACCATTTGGAGCCATGGAGGAGAAGAACTCAACAGGTTCCTGGACCATCTCAACAGCATCCACCCAAACATCAAATTCACCATGGAAAAAGAAAATGAAGGAAGACTGCCTTTTCGAGATGTCCTAGTCATCCGCAAACCAGATCAACAATTTTCCTAGTTCCAACAGACCTCACAACGTCTGAGGATGCTTGCCATAGATGCAGGTGAAACGTCAGGAGAGAATGCCTCGAGAACATGGCCATACAGCCCAAAAAAACCTACAACAACCCAGTGATAGATGCAGGTGAAACGTCAGGAGAGAATGCCTCTAGAACATGGCCATACAGCCCAAAAAAACCTACAACAACCCAGTGATTCCGGCCATGAAAGCCTTCGATAATACATCTTCCAAAGGGCACCCAGGGGACACTTTTGCCCCTCAGCCTTCAGTTTTCTGAGGCTTTCCTTTTGAGAGGCCAGGCTTATTAAAGGCCCACGTTTTCATTGAATGCACGGAGGAAGCCTGGCTGACCTGCGTCCCCTCTCCAGGCTGACCTGCGTATGCTCAGCTAGGCATTTTTGGGGTGGCTTCTGTGGGAGGTTGGGATTCATTCTCTTGGTCGCTGCAAAGGCATTCCTGGGAAGGACCCTGTGTGAGGAGCCCGTGTTCCTCTCGCTCTCCTTCAGCTGCTGGAAACCTTCCCCTGGACGGAGGACAAGGAAGGAAAGAAAGGGGGGTTGGCAGGAGAAGGCCATGAAGGGGGGGAGCTGCGCCTGCCTGCCGTGGCATCCCAACCTGGGGCTCAGCTGAGAGAGTGAATGGCCCAAAGGGTATCATCATTATGTGAATGTCTCAAACCAGCCTCAGCGTGGTTTTGGATTAGCTGGGCGGAGAGGCAGAGTCTTGGTTGGCCGCAGGATTCCTTTAGGAGAAGGCAGGAAACGTGGTGGCATCAGGCATCTACTTTGGGATGCTCAGAAAGCAGGCCTGGGACCCCTTTGAGGTATATTGTATGTTTTAAATGTAATTCTTGTATTGCCAATATGGATGCCACTTAGAATGTAATGCTATGCTGAAATGTTTATGTTGAGGCTGTGATTGAGTGACCTTAAGATAAGCTCTCTGCTGCTGCTGCTGAGAAAATTTAGGGAGTTAGCCATTTGGAGCAGAAGAGCTAAGCAGCTGCAAAGAACTGTTTTGACTTTCAGTTTCCTGTGTGTTGTCCTGTGTGTCGCTCGCTGTAGATGGACGTGTTTTAGATGTGCTTAGTAAAACTGAGTTTTCCTTGTAACCTGACGTCTCCAGAGTCCATGATTTCACAGAGCTGTATCTGGTGAATCTAGCATTTGCTTCTGTCAGGTGCACCTTAGCTTGACACCCTTGTGGGACGGGAGGCAGCCCAGTAGTAATCTTTGTGCCCCTCAGCATTAAGCAGATTCATTATCCAGTGACTGCCATTCCTTTAGCCACATTTATGTTCAACCCAATGAAATCAATGGGATGCTCCAATATTGGAAGGAGTTCCTCTTTCTTCCTTCTATCCATTCTTTTCTTCCTACCCCTCTCTCTCTTCCTTCTTTTCATCTTTCTTTCTGGATTAATTCTCTTCTTTAAAAAAATCATTTTCATACCTTCGCTGGTATCTGTGTGAGTGTGCTTGAGCCCTGATGTCTGCATTTGTTGTTATTTCCATTTCCAGCATGGCCCATGAAGGGAAAAAGGGGAAATCTTTTATTTCACAGTTTTCTATACCGAGCTTCTCAACCTCATTGAGGGACTCAGCCCGGTTTCCAGCCATAAAAACTCATACACTCATCTTTGAGGGAAAAGAGGTTTCCTGACTCTCATCCTGTGATTGAGTGGATGATTTGGCTCTTATAACTGTGATGAGAATCTTTTAATGTTTATGGTACTTATATTTTAATCGTGTAATGATTGCATTGTGTTGTTATTGTATATTTTGTATGTTAACACATGTTGTGAACCGGTCCGAATCCCTCTTGAAGGTGAGAGGGTCGGTATATAAACCTCGAAATAAATAATAAAATAATAAAATCCTTGATCTTTTCTTTCTTTCTTGACCAGGGAAATGAAGATTCTATGGAGCCAACTCTTGGATGCAACAAGGAAACCAACAATACAGAAAGAAGAAGTCTTCTCAAGGTGATGATCTTGCTGAATTGTTGACCTCACTTGCAGAAAAGGGAAAGAGGAAGAGTCAACTCTCTGTATTGCAATTAAACACCCAAATCACTGTTGGCGTGAAGGAGAAAGCGTCCAAATGGCTGAAACGTGGAAAGAGTTTTTCTCAGGGGATCATCTGCAGGAACCTGAAAGGCCTGACACTGGGGAGAAGCCCCCTGAATGCCTGGAGTGCGGAAAGAGCTTCGCTCATAATTCAGATCTACGTAAACACCAGAAGACCCACACTGGGGAGAAACCCTATGAATGCCTGGAGTGTGGGCAGAGGTTCATTCAGAGTTCAGATCTACGTAGACATGAAAGGACCCACACTGGAGAGAAACCCTATATGTGCCTGGAGTGTGGAAAGAGCTTCACTCATACTTCAAGCCTGTGTTTGCATCAAAGGACTCACACTGGGGAGAAACCCTATGAATGCCTGGAGTGTGGACAGAGCTTCACTCGTAGAACAGGGCTAAATTTACATCAAAGGACTCACACTGGGGAGAAACCCTATAAATGCCAGGAGTGTGGACAGAGCTTTACGCGAAGAACAGGGCTACATTTACATCAAAGGACTCACACTGGGGAGAAACCCTATGAATGTTTGGTGTGTGGGAGCAGCTTTTCTGACAGTTCAGCTCTTCGTAGACATCAAAGGACACACACTGGGGAGAAACCCTTCATATGCCCAGAGTGTGGACAGAGATTCGCCCAGAGTTCAGGTCTACGTGCACATCAAAAGACTCACACTGGGGAGAAACCCCATCAATGCCTGGAGTGTGGACAGAGCTTCACTCAGCTTGCATATCTACATAGACATCAAAGAACTCACACTGGAGAGAAACCATTTGCATGCCCGGAGTGCGGACAGAGATTTGCCCAGACTTCAGGTCTGCGTGCACATCAAAGGACTCACACTGGGGAGAAACCCTATAAATGCCTGGAATGTGGGCAGAGCTTCTCTCATAGTTCAGGTCTGTGTTCACATCAGAAGACTCATTCAGGGGAGAAACGCTATAAATGCCTGGAATGTGGACAGAGCTTCACTCAGAGTACAGGTCTACGTTCACATCAAAGGACTCACAGTGGGGAGAAGCCCTATAAATGCCTGGAGTGTGGACAGAGCTTTGCTAAGAGTTCAAATCTACGCACACATCAAATGACTCACACTGGGGAGAAACCCTATACATGCCTGGAGTGTGGAAAGACCTTCAGTCAGAGTTCAAATCTACGTTCACATCAAAGGACTCACACTGGGGAGAAACGCTATAAAACAGGCACAGGGAAAATGTTTTGCCCTGGTGCTACCCTGTGGGCCTGGCCACAAGGGCCGGGCCAGGAGGGAGTGTGGGTGGGGCCAGAAGGGGCGGGGCCAGGGCCAGGAGGGGCAGGGCCAAATGGGCTGGGGATGGGAGAGGGCAGGGTCCAGCCAGGAGAGGTTGGGGTTGGATGGGAAAGGGCGGGATTGTGGTGGGAGGGGGCCGGGTGGGATGAGGAGGAGGAGGAGAAACACATCACTGGCGAGAGCATTCTCACCAGTGCCATGTTTCTCCCCTGGGCCTCTTCTGAGTCCGGGGAAGACAGGCCACCCATGCAAGGCTCAGAGGAGAAGGAGAAACATGCCGCTGGTCACAGTGCTGTCACCAATGCCATGTTTCTCCCCTGGGTCTCCTCTGAGTCTGGGGAGGGCGGGACACCTACGCAAGGCTCAGAGGAGGAGGAGGAACACGCCGCTGCTGAGAGCGCTCTCGCCAGTAGCATATAACTTCCTCCTGGTTCTCCCCTGACTCTGGGCAAAGTGGGCTACCTTCTCGAGGCTCAGAGCAACAGGAGAAATACGCTGCTGGCGAGCGCTCTCTGGATAGTGCTGCGCAGAGGTGTGTCTCTGACACCACGTCCACATTCTGAGAGGAGGGTTGAGGCAGGTGGGGGCCGGAGGGAAGGGGCCAAGAGTAGCCGGGGGCACCAGCCGGAGAGACTTGACCGCTGCTCCTGCTGCTCCCTCCCTCCCTCAGCCCATTGTTTCGGCCAAAGGACAGAGCCTTACTTACTGTGCTTTGGCCGAGAGAAGGGAAACGAAGAGGAAGGGAGCAACGGAAGCAGCTTTGCCGTGGTTTCTGTTGCTCCCTCCCTCCCTCCCTCCCTCGGACCATGTTCTCGGCCAAAGCACGGAGCCTTGCCTGTGCTTTGCGTGAGGGAAGGTCACGGAAGAGAGGGAGCAACGGAAGTGGCTTTTCCCACACAAGGAGATCGACTGATGGAGATTGGCAAATTACCAGAGATGGACAACGTGCTGAGTAAAGAGAAATCTTTGACCAATTTCAAGAAAGATTAGGACTTCTTTATCATTTTTCCACAACAACAACAACAATAGGGGCAAATACCAGCTGTCGGATGTATGAATGAGAAGAGTGTTGCCAAAAGCAGAAGTGTCCTTCCATAGGGATTGTCTAAGGGGAGGAGAATAATCAGGGACAGAATTGACTCAGTGAGAAGTCTTAGCATTAGACTTGTGTGTCTCTAGAGGAGTGTTTTAGTGGTGTGTGGGGTTTTTTCCCTGATTTTATTTTTGCAATTGTGGCAGCCACTCATAGAGCTGTATAGCTTTAGCATTCTGTATTACAGTGGTTCTCAACTTGGGGGTTGCGACCCCCGGGGGGGTCTTGCGGCCTTTTTCGAGGGATTGTGCCACTTCCTCCTTTGGCCCCGCCCCCTCCACCATCCCGGTATGGCTGCCGGTCCCCGGGGACACCACAGCACGGCCCGAGCCCAGATCCGGTGGGGAGGCTTTCCCTGACTCTGTCATTGCCACCGGAAATGCTCCTGTGGCATTGGGGTGCACCCTGCTGCAGTGCTCCCGGGGACCAAACAGCCATTCCAGAGAGCCGTTCAGCGGTGGAACTCTCTGCCCCGGAGTGTGGTGGAGGCTCCTTCTTTGGAAGCTTTTAAGCAGAGGCTGGATGGCCATCTGTCAGGGGTGATTTGAATGCAATATTCCTGCTTCTTGGCAGAATGGGGTTGGACTGGATGATGGCCCAGGAGGTCTGTTCCAACTCTAGGATTCAAGAGGCAGAAGGGGCGGGGCCGGGCCGAATTAGGTGGAGGTGAGGAGGAGGAGGAAGAAGAAGAGGAGGAGGCCGTGCTCCCGCCTCAAGGCCTGGACCCTGCTTTAGAGGCGCTGTTGGAAGAGAACAGAAAGGAGGAGGGGGAAGAAGAGCGCTGAGAAGGAGGAGGGCAGGTGTCTCTGCTGCTGTCCCTCACCGTGCCTTTCTTGCCCTCCTTCCAGGCTTCCGGCACAAATGGAATCCTTCTCTATGAGCCTGGGCTCGTAAAGCAGGCTTCTGCTTGCCTGGAAGCCTCAAAGAGCGGCAGGAGGAGCAAAGGTCAGCAGCAAGGCCTACCCTTCTCCTCCTCCACCTTCTCCTCCACCTTCTCCTCCTCCACCTTCTCCTCCACCTTCTCCTCCTCCACCTTCTCCTCCACCTTCTCCTCCTCCACCTTCTCCTCCACCTTCTCCTCCACCTTCTCCTCCTCCACCTTCTCCTCCACCTTCTCCTCCTCCACCTTCTCCTCCTCCACCTTCTCCTCCACCTTCTCCTCCACCTTCTCCTCCACCTTCTCCTCCTCCACCTTCTCCTCCACCTTCTCCTCCACCTTCTCCTCCTCCACCTTCTCCTCCACCTTCTCCTCCACCTTCTCCTCCTCCACCTTCTCCTCCACCTTCTCCTCCTCCACCTTCTCCTCCACCTTCTCCTCCACCTTCTCCTCCACCTTCTCCTCCTCCACCTTCTCCTCCACCTTCTCCTCCTCCACCTTCTCCTCCACCTTCTCCTCCACCTTCTCCTCCACCTTCTCCTCCTCCACCTTCTCCTCCACCTTCTCCTCCTCCACCTTCTCCTCCACCTTCTCCTCCACCTTCTCCTCCACCTTCTCCTCCTCCACCTTCTCCTCCACCTTCTCCTCCTCCACCTTCTCCTCCACCTTCTCCTCCACCTTCTCCTCCACCTTCTCCTCCTCCTCCAGGCTCTTCCTCCTCCTCCTCCTCCTCCTCCTCCTCCTCCTCTCTGTTTGGGGGGCCTCTGGAAGAGAACGGAGAGCAGGAGGGAGAAGAGGGCACTCCACTCTCCAAGGCTTCCAGCACAACCGGAGGCCTGCTCTACATTTCGGGTATTTATTATTATTATTATAACTTCATTTGTACCCCGCTAGCATCTCCCAAGGGATTCGATGTGGCTTACAACAGGCCGGAACCCAACACAATACAACAATACAGTACATAGCAAATAAAACAGTTAAGCAGAAAACAATAAACAATAGCAATACAACAAGACATTATTAAAAACTGAGCCGGCCGGAGTAGGGTACAGGATTAAAAAGTGCTGAAGTGTCGGAGGGATATGGGATTAAATATAAGTGCAGTGTGCGGTGAGGGTGATCTTGACTCTACTAAAGTGCTTCTGGGCTTTGGTAGTGGGGTTCCTAATCTGAGAAGGCACGTTGGAACAGCCAGGTTTTCAGGTTCTTTCTGAAAACCGCCAAAGTAGGGGCTTGTCTGAGATCTTTCGGGAGGGCATTCCAGAGGCGGGGGGCCACCACAGAGAAGGCCCTGTCTCGCGTCCCTACCAAACGCGCCTGTGACGCGGGCGGGATCACGAGCAGGGCCTCTCCTGATGACCGGAGTGAGCGTGTGGGTTCGTAGACAGCGATACGGTCACGCAGGTAGGGTGGTCCCAAACCGTTCAGGGCTTTGTAGGTAAGCACCTGCACCTTAAATTGGGCTCGGAAAATAAACGGCAGCCAGTGGAGCTCCTTGAACAGGAGGGTTGACCTCTCTCTGTAAGGAGCCCCAGTTAACATCCTGGCTGCTGCCCGTTGGACCAGTTGGAATTTCCGAGCCGTTTTCTAAGGGCAGCCCCACGTAGAGCGCATTGCAGTAATCCAGTCTAGAGGTGACTAAGGCATGGACCACCCCGGCCAGATCAGGGTATTTCTGCCAAATGTCACCCAGATCCATAGCTGTTTGGGTTCACAGTGCTCTCCAGATGTAGAAGTACATCTCCTTGAAATCACTGTCCATTTCTCCCTAAGCACAACACCAGTGCTTTCTGTTGGTGATGGGAGTCCCGTGTGCCAAATTTGGTTCCCTTCAATTGTTGGTGAGGTTCGCTTTGATGCCAGGCGAACTATAAATCCAAGCAACTGCGGCTCCCAAATGTCCGGGTCTATTTTCCCCAAACCTCTCCAGTATTCTCTGTTGGTCAAGGGAGTTCTGCATGCCAAGTTGGTTCCAGGTCTATAACTTGTGGGGTTCTCAGTAGTCTGTGGAAATCTGAGCTGAATTGGTTGAAGGTACTGCAAATCCCATCATGCATTGTCCATATTCCCCAAATGCATTGTTTTTGTGGTTAATCACTATGTTTTAATTATGTTCAATTTGTAAAAGTGAAAACACATCCTGCCTTTCAGATATTTACATTACTATTAATCACAGTAGTAAAATCACAGTTATAAGTAACGACAAAAGTAATTGTAGAGTTGGGGGTCACCACAACATGAGGAACTGTACTTAGGGGTCGCAGCATTAGAAAGGTTGAGAACAACCACTGCTGTGTGAGATTTAGAAGGGCCGAAACCTCTCACTGGAAAGGCCGATGGAGCTGGGGCTGAGCTCCTTTGGGATCTCTTTCCCCCACTTCTGTGGGTCGCATCTCTCTGGGTTGGAGTCTTATGCTTCCGTTATTCAAGATATCCTGTGTCTTGATCCTCAGTTGCTTTAGTACCACGCATCTGAATCCAGCATTTCAGGACAGCTGTCTGTGCTGGTACGGCTGTACCAGGAGCTCCAACTTTATTTCTGTTATCCATTTGCAGTCATAGGGCAGGCCTCCTGTCCATCATAATTAAGCTTTGGTTCCGCCCCTTGTTCAGGGCTCTGGGAGGGAAAGGAGCCATTTTTGGGCAGTCTCTCATAAGGAAGCTAAACTATAGGACGTAGACCAGCTCGTCCCGTAGAAACAGAAACAGAAATTCCAGGGAAAAGGTGCCAAGGCTTTGGCTGAGAGCTCACAGCCTCACAGCAATCAGAGGGAAAACAACCCTGAGGTTTTCAAAGAATTCTCTGAGGGAGGACAGCACTACAGATCCATAGAACTCCATCTGAAACATCTTCAAGCCTCGGCTGGTAGGTCTACTCGATACCCAGATGCATTTGGAATCGGTAGTAGGACCCACACCGATGAGGCATAGATAGTAAACGGCCTGGGAGAGGTTAAATAGGGTTTTTCCTACAGAGAAAGTACACTTAATTAAAGTCAGGTACCAGTCCATTGAGGACTAGACTCAGAAAGCCTTGAAGTGTTGTTGTTTGTTCCATAATAAAGACTGTTGTATCGTCAAAGATTCTAAAGACCATCACTTCAGAAAAATCCCCGAGAACCTCTCTTTGAGGCGCTCTGGCTTCCTGCTGGGCTTAAAGTATATGTCCTATAGAAAAGACAGCTGTTACAGGCCCAGCGCGCAACAGAACAGCTGTCCCTCCCTGTTTGCAGGTGTGGTTTTCATTGATGATGACGATGATGATGGTGATCATTTTGCTTTGTACCTTTGAGCCTCTCCTCATGGCTCAAGGCTGCTCCTCACAACAGCTTCAAACATTATAATCATGAAGCGGCCGTGGGAAAGAGTTGGATTTGATGCGGATGGCTAGGATGGTTTTAAATCTTGTATTTTAATATTTTGATAAATGTTTGTTAATGTTTATGTATGGTGTGTGAATTTGTGTCCTGGCATTGAATGTTTGCCGTGTATATGCTGTACCCTGAGTGCCCTGAGCTGGGGTGAGAAGAAGGGCGGGATATCAATGGTTTCAATCAATCAATCAATCAATAAATCAATCAATAAATCATCAGCCTTCACAAGCTCAGGGGATGCCTGCCATAGATGTGGGCATTTCAGTCGAGAATGTCTCCGGAACATGGCCAGACAGCCCTGAAAACACGCTGCAGCCTAGGGATTCAGGACATGAATCTTAGGATACTAGACCTCCTGGGCCATCATCCAGTCCAACCCCGTTCTGCCAAGAAGCAGGAATATTGCATTCAAAGCACCCCTGACAGATGGCCACCCAGCCTCTGTTTCAAAGCCTCCAAAGAAGGAGCCTCCACCACACTCCCTCCGGGGCAGAGAGTTCCACTGCTGAACGGCTCTCACAGTCAGGAAGTTCTTCCTCATGTTCAGGTGGAATCTTCTTTCTTGTAGTTTGAAGCCATTTTTCCATTGCGTCCTAGTCTCCAGGGCAGCAAAAAGAAAGCTTGTTTGGAATGCGGCACTTATTGCACTAGAGAACGAATCCACTTTAAATCTGGTTTCTGCCTCCTGCAGAATTCTGGGGTTTGTAGTGCAGTGGGGCTGTTAAAGGCTCCTCCCTAAACTACAAACCCCAGGATTCTGCAGGAGGCAGAAACCAGTGTGACCAGGTCCTATATTGAAATGTCAGTATAGTAGGTTTTTACCTGTTATATCATAGAATCAAAGAGTTGGAAGAGACCTCCTGGGCCATCATCCAGTCCAACCCCATTCTGCCAAGAAGCAGGAATATTGCATTCAAAGCACCCCTGACAGATGGCCATCCAACCTCTGTTTAAAAGCTTCCAAAGAAGGAGCCTCCACCACACTCCGGGGCAGAGAGTTCCACTGCTGAACGGCTCTCACTGCTGAACGGCTCTCACAGTGTTTTTTTTTATATATATATATATATATATATATATATATATATATATATATATATATATGTTTATATGCACGGAGCCCCCAGTGGTGCAGTGGTTTAAACCACTGAGCTGCTGAACCGCTGACTGAAAGGTCGCTGGTTCGAGTCCGGGGAGTAGGGCGAGCTGCTGCTGTAAGGCCCAGCCTCTGCCAACCTAGCAGTTTGAAAACATGCAAATGTGAGTAGATTAATAGGTACTGTTCCAGCAGGAAGGTCACATCGCTCCATGTGGTCCTGCCTGTGGCCACATGACCTTGGAGGCCTTGTCTTCAGCCTAGAAATGGAGATGAGCACCCCCCCCCCCGAGTTGGACACGACTACACGTAATGTCCGGGGAAAACCATTACCTATGTTATCGCACCCGAATGTTATTCCATCCCCTGACTTTTGGTGCTTGTTAGAGGAGAACAGGAATGCCAATGGGGCTGCGGTGAGAAGAGCCGCGCCAGCCCGTCCCCTTCTGCTTCACTGACGGGACAAGCCAAGGCTGAGCATGGCCTGCGAACGGAGGGTACGCTTGCATTAATAAAAGAGCGGGCTTAAGAACTTGGCCCGCTGCTCCATGTGCTTTGGCCAGTAGCTGGCCCCTTGGAGCGCCTCTGGTGTCGCTGTGAGAAGGTCCCCCATTGTGTATGTGGCAGGGCTCAGGCTGCATCATAGTCTGTGGTCTGTGGTCGGCTCTTCTCTGCCCTCGCATGTTGTGTCCTGTGTGCCTCGTGGTGCCGGAGCGCAGCCTGTCCAGCCCCTTCTAGGTCGCCAGTGTTCTGTGTGCCTGGGGGAGTCTCTCATTCGGTCTTAGCCATGGATTGAGGTCTCAGCCTGCCACTTTTGGACTCTTGCTTGCTGAGGTGTTCCTGTGAGCATCCCTCTGGACCTTGGGAAGGTGTTTCATGCTGGCTGATACTGAATAGTGGACAGGCCGGAGATGCCCCTGCCTTGGTCCTTCCACTATTGGCTGCTACTGCCTGGTGGATGTCCGGTGGTGCGATACCGGCTCAACAATGTGGTTTCTCCAGTGGCGCGGGGTGCAGGCACCCTGTGAGGATGCAGCATGTCTCATGAAGCACCGCATCCACTCTTTTAGCATGAGTGGGTGTGCGTACTCAGCAACAGAGGGGCCAAGCACAAGGGCTGGTGGTATGTCTTTGCTGGGCCTGGTTGTGGTGCCCATCCAGGTGGTGCCAGTCTGATCTTCTGTGAGGCGTTCCTTCTGGCGCCACCCACTTTGGGCTGGATGCTCACATAGTGCTTCTTGTGGGTCAGAGCACGGCCCAGGGGGGCTACCAGCAGGATCCTAGCCGGAATTTTTTTTTCGGGGGTGGGGGGTGGGGTTGAAACCTGCCTCCTAATTTACGCTGAAGCAAAGAGCACAGCTGCCGGGGGGGGGGGGCAGAGCGGCCTCCAATTGCCTGCAGCTCCGCCCCTGCCAACCACCTCCACCAAGTCTGGCCTCCTTAATGAAAGCATTCAACMCCCCCCCCCCCCCACCCACAACTTGGTTGCTTTTCTACATTGGCTATGGCTGCAAGTAATGACAGTGTGAATAAATTGTCAATATTTGCTTTATTTTTATTTATTTATTTATTTATTTATTATTTGAACTTCTATGCCACCACTCCCCTGTCTAAAATATAACACGATTTAAAAACAGCAATATCAGAGATCAAAGGCCTGTTGAAACAGGTATGTCTTCCATGCCCTGCGGAAAGCTGGTAAGTCCCGCAAGGCACGGACTTCAGGTGGCAGAGTATTCCAGAGCGATGGTGCCACTGCAGTGAAGGCCCTGCGTCTGGTTGCTGTTAGGCGCAAGGTCTTGACACTGGGAATTTCCAACAGATCTTGGTCCTCAGAGCAGAGGGATCTCTGGGGCTGGGAGGGGGAGAGGCGGTCCCTCAGGGACATCGGCCCCAGACCATGCCAGGCCTTCAAGGTGAGGACCATCACCAGCTTGAGAGAATCGTGCTTGCCGTTCTGGAGGGACTCTTCATTTTTTGTGCCTCATAGACTTAGCAGCATGGGGATTGGGTTCACCATTTATTTTATTTGTGTATTTGGTTTACTTTTACCCTGCCCTTCTCACCCCGGAGGAGACTCAGGGCGGCTTACATATCCAAGGCACAATTTGATGCCCATAACATACAACAGTAATAAAACAAATAGCATAAATTAGTCATCAACAGTAATACATTACATCTAAAACCAATAAAACCAGTAAAAATTTCATACAAACCAGTACAGACCAATTACTCCTTATTGCCGGTCAATGTTTGCCATCTCATAGTTCGAAGTTTCCATTCCACCTTTATCAGTCCTGTCGGTCCTATTTGTCTGGTTATCCTCACCTAGTTAGCAGATTGCCCGAAGGCCTGGCCCCACAACCACGTCTTTACCTTCCTCCTGAAGGACAGGAGGGATGTCGACGTCCTGATATCCACTGGGGAGAGAGTTCCACAGGTGAGGGGCCACCACCGAGAAGGCCCTGCTCCTTGTCCCCACCAGCCTCACTTGGGAAAGCGGTGGGGTCGAGAGCAGGGCCCCCCCAGATGATCTAAAATTCCGGGGTGGGGTGTAGAGGGAGATCCGTTCGGACAGATACACTGGACCGGAACCGTACAGGGTTTTGTAGGTCAAAGCCAGCACCTTGAATTGGGCTTGGAACTGAACCGGCAGCCAGTGGAGCTGACACAGCAGGGGGGTATGTTGCTCCAGTGAGGAGCCTGGCTGCCGCTCGCTGGACCAGGGCGACTAAAATGATCAAGGGTCTGGAGAACAAGCCCTATGAGGAGCGGCTTAGGGAACTGGGCATGTTTAGCCTGAAGAAGAGAAGGCTGAGAGGAGATATTGATATCGAGCTCCTTTTTCTGGGGTTCCCCCAGCTAAGGGGAGTCCCTAAGGACCGCGAATGGGGTCCTATCCTTGGTGAGCGGCCAGCGGGTGCCAATTCTAAAGACGCAAGAACGTTGAAAATCAATCTCACCAGAGGCTGAAGAGGAGATCTGCGACCGAGGCGTTTATTTTGCGATTCAGCTGAAAAGGATGCATTAAAGGGATGAATCCACAGTAAGCATATGGTACAGTGTTTTCCAGGCATATTTATACAGAAGAATCAAAGAAATCCCGGTTTGAATCTCCCGCCCGCCTCCTGTCAGTCCCCTCCGTCCTGATTGGCCGGCTCCAGAGCAGCTGGGGGAAGGCTTGGCCGCTGGCCCCGCCTTCCCTCCAATCGCCGGCCGCTGTCGCCTCCAGGGGGCCAATGAGCGCACTCGGAGCGCCTCCGGAGCTTGTCCAATCAGCGGCCGGGAGGCGGGCAGTATCTTGACAGCGCAGGGGGGCGGATTTGCCTGGAGGTGTCCGTCAGCTGATTGATCACCCTTTGTTCTTAGCACGGCAGGGAGGCGGAAGGAGAGACAAGGGATTTCCTGGGTTCCGATAAAAGATGTGTATAGGAGAATAAGGGTGGCTATGGGTGGTGTCTGGATCTCGACCCTGTGGCGAAGGGAGTCCTTTGTCACAGGGGAGCGTACACAAAACACCATGATTGGCTTAATCAGTCTGTTTTTCCGGGCTTATGGCTGACAGATTTCTGGCTTTTGTTCGTCTGACTCTGAAAACAAGGCCACAGATCTGCCAGTATTTGTCCATGCAATGCAAATATGAATGGAGTCTCTTCCAAGGAATTGGATTCCTTTGGCTGTAATCCCAGGTCACATACTCTTTTATAGGGTAGAGTTCAAGAGGGGAGAGGCAAGGGAAGGGTTTGAGGGTACATCTCATTTCATTACATATTATATATTTCATGCACATATCCTATAACTCGTAGATTTCATATAAAAGATCCCCGTCCCATCCCCATATAGTTTATTAGAAAAGCACAGCAATTGGTAAGGGCAATCAGCTGAGTTCTTGAGGTGTGAGCCTTTTGCAAGGGCCCGCACACACACAGGCGGGTGTGGGGGCTTGGTTTCCCGTTCGTGGAAGAAGTCCATGATGACAGGGTATCAAGTCAATCAGTGAGGGCAGAAGAGGTCCCCAGGAGTTCACAAGGGGTGGAGAGTAGGGCAATGTTCCTTTGAAAACTGCATTTCCCAGCCCAGGCCTAGGAGCCACCTGGCCCCCTCCTTGGGGCCGTTGCAGCCGGCTGCCGCGGGGGAGCGAGGAAGAACTCAGTCACTGACAACCGGCCGCTTCTCTGCAAGACAGAAGTTCTCAAAGCAAAGCTAAATTTTTCTCCCGGGAGGAACAGCCCAAGACAGAAAAAAAAAGGGCAGATAGGCTTGGGGTTAGACATAGAACAAGGCTAGGTTGGAACGGTGGCGATCCGCCATGTTATATGTTTTTTTGTGGATAGCGGGGTTTGTGGAAGTGCTCGTGGAGTGCCGAGCTAGGAAGTGATACAAAAGTAGCAGGCGGAAAGATAGAAAGTTTCAAGTTTCAAGCACTTCATTTGGTGAAGATACAAAGTAAAGAGAGAGAGAGAGTTAGCTGAGGTTGCAGGCTTTTCCTGGTCATGGAGCTGGTAGCTGAGGCACATTCCATCTGCTGGCCCCAAAGCTTGGCCCAGGAACTGCGGAACTCCCTGCTGCAGTTCATACCAATGTAAAGGCTGGGCTACCGGCTGCGCCAGCTGTCAATATGATGAGAGCCATGTATAGAGCTTGTTTTCTGCTTCCTTGGAGATTAGGACGCAATGGAACAATGGCTTCAAACTACAAGAGAGGAGATTCCACCTGAACATGAGGAAGAACTTCCTGACTGGGAGAGCCGTTCAGCAGTGGAACTCTCTGCCCCGGAGTGTGGTGGAGGCTCCTTCTTTGGAAGCTTTTAAACAGAGGCTGGATGGCCATCTGTCAGGGGTGCTTTGAATGCAATATTCCTGCTTCTTGGCAGAATGGGGTTGGACTGGATGGCCCATGAGGTCTCTTCCAACTCTAGGATTCTATGATTCTATTTATGTTAAATGTTTTAACTGTTTTTATATTATTGTGGGCATCGAATTGTGCCGGTTAAAATTCATGAAACCAGGTTTTTTAACCTGAAAATGGGGGGGGGGGGGTTTAACCCCTACCCCCCCCCCCCACAGGCCTGGCTCCCAGGCGCATGCGTGGGGGTGCTGCAAGGAGGAAGAGGAGGGGGAAGCAGCAGCAGCAGCAGCAGAGGGCCCAGCAGAGAGGGGTGAGTCCAGAACCGGCAGGTCTATATGTGGTCGTGTACAACTGGTTTGGGCAGTTCTTGCCATGGCAGGGAGGAGGGATCATAAGCATCTTCACTGAAAAGGAAACAGATCTATGTTGGGTGTCCGCCCGCCTCTTTCCCTCTTTCCTTGCTTCCGGTGAAGCTCCCTCCCTCCCTCCCTCCCTCCCTCCCTCCATCCATCCATCCATCCATCCGCAAACCGCCGCCGCCTTCTTCTTCTTCTTCCCGGTGAGGCGAGGGGCGGCGGGGGTGGGCAAGGGGGGTGGCGGGGCGCGGGTGAGGAGGAGGAACTCTGTGGGCACATCTCCTTGGCCTCCGAAGCTCGGTCTGGGGGGGGGGATCGCCTTCGGGGGGCAGCATGCCTCCCCTCCCCCTTCCCACAGCCCCCCCCCCAAGGGACGCCCCTCCCCTCCTCCTCCTCCTCCTCCTCCTCCGTGGGGCAGGGAGGGCAGCCGGATCCTATTTTTATGCACCACCCAAGTTAAAATCACTTTTCCCCATGGGATCCTATTTATCTGCACCACAGCCCATAGGATACAAGAGACAGGGGCCCAAGTTCCTCCCATGGCGCCTCTCTCTCTCTCTCTCTCTCACTCCCCCCCCCCTCGCGTGTCCAACCCCCACGAGGAGACAGGCGTTGCCCCCCCCCCTTGCCGGAAGCCCCGGCCCGCCTCCCTCTCTCTCGAGCTCTCCCCGGAAGGATCCATCTGAACATGAGGAAGAACTTCCTGACTGTGAGAGCCGTTCAGCAGTGGAACTCTCTGCCCCGGAGGGAGTGTGGTGGAGGCTCCTTCTTTGGAAGCTTTTAAACAGAGGCTGGATGGCCATCTGTCAGGGGTGATTGGAATGCAATATTCCTGCTTCTTGGCAGAATGGGGTTGGACTGGATGATGGCCCATGAGGTCTCTTCCAACTCTTTGATTCTATGATTCTATGATTCCTTTGGTTTGTTAGGATGCTCGCCGTAGATGCAGGTGAAGTGTCAGGAGAGAATGCCTTCCTCTAGACATCTCTCTATCAATATTTCCTGCAAATGAATCCATTGAACATCCTGTACATAATAAGCACATATAAAGATACCTATAAGAGCACCGACAGAGTTATGAGCATGATGCTTATCATAGACATCCGTGTTCGTTGTAGATGCTTCCATTCAGCGTCATATATTTCCACGTGTTCCAAGAGACTTACAAGGTTGCAAACTCGGCCCGTGTTCCCCTGGGAAATACAGGTTTCTGTGTTTAGTGGGATCTACATCAAAGGGACAAAGTGAGGCCGAAAGCGGTTGTGCTGACGACAGATTTATGTTCAGCTCGGCGCAAGAACGTGTTGTGCGAATGCTGTGGTTTGGAACTGAAGAATAAGTTTCACCAGTCACATGATTATTGGCTGAACTGATTTATTCTTCTTTTCGTGTACAAGGGGGCTGTTGTGTTGTGCGTAGGCGCTGCAGGGAATGCCATGCGTGTACCGAACCTGCATTTCAGCAAGGCCTGCCTTCCTTTCTATCCTTCCTTCCTTCCTATCCTTCCTTCCTTCCTTCCTTCCTTCCTTCCTTCCTTCCTTCCTTCCTTCCTTCCTTCCGCAAGGTCCTTTTATTTATTTATTTATTTATTTGTTTGTTTGTTGTGTCAGAACAACCAGTGAAATTAGATTACATTTCTAACAGAAAACAAAGAAGACAAGCAAGTTTGCAAGCTTGGCATTCTATTACATGTCCTTTGAGCAGTCTCTGTCCCCTTGGAGTGCCTCTGGTGTTGCCGCAAGGAGGTCCTCCCTTGTGCATCATGTGGAAGAAGGGCTCAGGGTGCATTGCAGCAGGTGGTCAGTGGTTTGCTCTTCTCCACACTCGCATGTCGTGGATTCCACTTTGTGGCCCCATTTCTTAAGGTTGGCTCTGCATCTTGTGGTGCCAGAGCGCAGTCTGTTCAGCGCCTTCCAAGTCGCCCAGTTTTCTGTGTGCCCAGGGGGGAGTCTCTCATTTGGTATCAGCCATGGGTTTGAGCCTGCGTTTTTACCTGCCACTTTTGGACTCTCGCTTGCTGAGGTGTTCCAGCGAGTGTCTCTGTAGATCTTAGAAAACTATTTCTAGATTTAAGTCGTTGACGTGCTGGCTGATACCCAAACAGGGGATGAGCTGGAGATGTCTCTGCCTTGGTCCTTTCACTATTGGCTGCTACTTCCCGGTGGATGTCAGGTGGTGCAATACCGGCTAAGCAGTGTAATTTCTCCAGTGGTGTAGGGCGCAGACACCCCGTGATAATGCGGCATGTCTCATTAAGAGCCACATCCACTGTTTTAGTGTGGTGAGATGTGTTCCACACTGGGCATGCATACTCAGCAGCAGAGTAGCACAGCGCAATGGCAGATGTCTTCACTGTATCTGGTTGTGATCCCCAGGTTGTGCCAGTCAGCTTTCGTATGATATTGTTTCTAGCACCCACTTTTTGCTTGATGTTCAGGCAGTGCTTCTTGTAGGTAAGACCACGGTCCAGAATGACACCAGTCCAACGTGGGCGAAGTGGATCTGGAATTGGTCAAGTGGACGAACCCAGAGGGAGGTTCTCCCCAAGGCTTCCTCCTCCTCCTCCTCCTCCTCCTCTTCATCCTGGAGAGAGAGAAGTGAGGAGCGGAGGGCCACCGTCCTGGGCCCGGTCCTGCTCAGGGTCTTCATTCATTCGTGGCTTAGATCGGTGGTTCTCAACCTTTCTAATGCCGTGACCCCTAAATATAGTTTCTCACGTTGTGGTGACCCCCAACATAAAATTATTTCCTTTGCTACTTTGTAACTGTAATTTTGCTACGTTTTTGAATCGTAATGTAAATATCTGATATGCAGGATATATTTTCATTGATAGAAATGGAGCATAATGAAAGCCTAGTGATTAATCACAAAAACAATATGGGGGGGGGAGGGTATAAACAAGGGATGATGGGATTTGCAGTACCTTCCACTGATTCAGCCCTGACTTCTAAAGGCCACTAAGACCCCCACAAATTACAGACCTGGACTATTTATTTATCGTGTCATCAGCAACCATTGTATTACAATTCTAACAGAGCAAAACAAACACACAGATTAAAAAGAAAAAGAAAGAAAAACACACAGATTTTGCAAATTTGGTAGTTGGTTAAATGTCCTTTGACCAGTATCTGGCCACTTGGAGTGCCTCTGGTGTTGCTGCAAGAAGGTCCTCCATTGTGCATGTGGCAGGGCTCAGGTTGCATTGCAGCAGGTGGTCAGTGGTTTGCTCTTCTCCGCACTCGCATGCCGAGGATTCCACCCTGTAGCCCCATTTCTGAAGGTTGGCTCTGCATCTCGTGGTGCCAGAGCGCAGTCTGTTCAGCGCCTTCCAAGTCGCCCAGTCTTCTGTGTGCCCAGGGGGAAGTCTCTCATCTGGTATCACCCATGATTGAGGTGCTGGGTTTGGGCCTGCCACTTTTGGACTCTCGCTTGCTGGGGTGTTCCAGCGAGTGTCTCTGTAGATCTAAGAAAACTATTTCTAGATTTAAGTCATTGACGTGCTGGCTGACACCCAAACGGGATGAGCTGGAGATGTCTCTGCCTTGGTCCTTTCACTATTGGCTGCTACTTCCCAGCGGATGTCAGGTGGTGCAATACCGGCTAAGCAGTGTAATTTCTCCAGTGGTGTAGGGCGCAGACACCCTGTGATAATGCGGCATGTCTCATTAAGAGCCACATCTACTGTTTTAGCATGGTGAGATGTGTTCCACACTGGGCATGCATACTCAGCAGCAGAGTAGCATAGCGCAAGGGCAGATGTCTTCACTGTGTCTGGTTGTGATCCCCAGGTTGTGCCAGTCAGCTTTCGTATGATGTTGTTTCTAGCCCTCACTTTTTGTTTGAAGCCTCCTCGCAGGATTGCAAGACATCCGGGCGTCCCCTGGGCAACGTCTTCATAGACGGCCGATTATCTCGATCCAGAAGCAACCAGAGACCTGGACTAAACTTGGCATACAGAACTCCCATGACCAAAAGAAGATATTTGAGAAGTTTGGGTAAAATGAATCCAGACATTTGGGAGTTGCAGTTGGACTTACAATCAAAGAGCATTATGAACTGCACCAACAATGGAATTCAATCAAACTTAGCACCTACCTGGCAGGCTGTCACTAACCTTAGCACTAATCTGGGCCCCTGTCTCTTGCATCCTATGGGCTGTGGTGCATAAATATAGGATCCCACGAGGGAAAGCGATTTGAACTTGGGTCCCTGTCTCTAGCATCCTATGGGCTGTGGGGTAGATAGATAGGGAAACGTTTTTAATCTGTGCCACTGTACCTTGGCACATCAAGAGAGGGCGACTCCTTCCTATCTTCCTCTCTGCAGAAGCTGGGAGAGGGCAGCATGCTCCAGGTGCAAGGAGGAGGAGGAGGAGGAGGAGTGCTGCCTCTTGGCCCTGCCTGCAGAAATCAGGCGCCAGCCCTGCTCAAGCACTTCTCTGGGAGTGAAACCCTGGAAGTGCAGGATCACTCTCACAACCCCCATGTCAGACTACACAGAGAAGCCACTGAAATCCACAAGAAGCATGTGGAGAATTTCAAGAGAAAGGAAGTGTAGAGAAGTGTTTATTATACTGTGTTTTAAACTGTGTTTTAGGCTTTACATTGTGGCCATGGCCTAGCTGAGAGAGATAGGTTGCCATGGTGACAAGCCAGAGGAGGTGGGCGGAGCTTAAGTAGAAAAGGTTTGAAAGCGACAGTTTATTTTCAGTCAGGCGGATGAGACCCTGAGGAGAGTAGCAGAGTCAAGAGGCTCTGTGGAGTAGTGTAAATTCAGTTAGTTCTTAGGTTTTGTGAATATTATTCCAGCTAGGAAGCTGAAGGTGAAACCTCGTTAGATTGCTTGAGTAGAAAAGAATCTAACAAGAAAGGGTTTCAGGGATCCCAGTGGTGAAAGACTGGAGATCGTTGGTTTGATCCGGTGAAGGACAAACAGTTGTAAATATTCACAATAGGGAACACTGAAATAATAAAGTACCTCACTGTAGAAGAAGTTAAAGGATTGTAACATCGGAAGACTTAATGTAACTCAACCAAGCCATTTTGTATCCATCAAGCTTGTGCCAAGTTCAACAGTTTAATATTGCAACAATTACGCTCTGATAACAATAAACCAGTTCTTTTTGTGTTTTAAACTTGCCTCCTTCACTGATTTCCACGTTTGGAGCATTCCACACTACCAAAGTTGCCTCACAACACAGATAGGGATAACCAGAGATCATTTTTACCAATATCTCTTATATTATGGTGGCAATTTAAGCTAGAAGTCTCAAATCTTTATTACATCTGTGTGGTGATCCTATTTATTTGGGATTTTACACCATTATTTCATTTTGGAGACTTCCTCACATATTTTGGTGGCAGCAAGTGAACGGTTTTAAATTTTTAGTAACAAGCGGTGGGAGTCACGGCTTCGCAAATTTGGTGGCAGACGACGGGATTCGTGTAACAGCTAATCGAGTGCCTTAAGTTTAATTTTGAAATAAGTTGTGAGGTAAAAGTTGCTGAAAAAATGGCTACCAGGCGGCAGAGAAAGCTAGCTGAGGAAAGAGTAGAGGAAAATTCGAGCTCTGAAACAGATGAGCCAATACCTTTCTCAGAAATGGCTTTTAAGTACAAGTTAGAGATGAAACGATTGCAAATCGAAATGGAGAAAGAGGCAAAACAGAGAGAGTTTGAAGAAAGGACAGAGAGAGAGAGAACAGGAGTTAGAATTGAAGAGAATGGAGTTTGAGCTAGAGAAACAAAGATTGGCTTTGTCTCGAACAGCCAGTGAAACCCAGGAGGGAAGATCTGGAGGAAATACCCCAGATTTGATGAAGAAATTCCCAAAATTCAACAAAGACGATGATCCAGAGAAATTCCTAATATCTTTTGAGAGATGTTGTCGAGATTTTGATGTGGCTAAAGAAAGATGGATGACATACCTAAGGCCACAAATAAGTGGGAAACTTTTGCAGATTTATGGACAGATGCCTGAGGAGTCTTATGGAGACTATGATCTGTTTAAGAAGCAGATTCAACAAGAATTTAGATTGACTCCTGAATATTATAGATTTAAGTTCAGGACAATAAAAAAGGATAAAGCTCAAAGTTTTGCTCAGGTTGCCTCAAGACTGTCTCAACTGTTTGATAGTTGGATAAGGACGTCGGAGGTGGAAGATTATCAACAGCTGAGGGAACTTTTGAAGCTGGAGCAGTTTTTTCAAATATTGCCTTTTGATATCCGGTGGGTGATTCAAGATCGCAAGCCAGCCACTGTTGTAGAGGCAGCGGTTATGGCAGATCAAA
>NW_026847660.1:135525967-135548365 GCF_025583915.1 Anolis sagrei ordinatus | reverse complement strand
ATTTTGGTGGCAGCAAGTGAACGGTTTTAAATTTTTAGTAACAAGCGGTGGGAGTCACGGCTTCGCAGGAAGAAACCATGAAAATGAACAAAATCTGGCTACCAGTATTTAAAAAACCCTCTACAATCATAACAGTAAATAAAGAACACTCAAAAACAGGAGAACTCCAGACAAGAAACAATCAGGGACAGATAATCACCCGTTAACAAAGGGCTCTCCCAGGCAGTACCGCACCTGAAACTGCCAGGCCATTAAATGCTAATCAAGGTGGCCAATGGAAACATTCACAACTACCTCCAACAGACAAGAGTTTTTTTCTCCCACCCTGAACATGCCACACACACACACACACATATATATATACACATGTATAACCCCATTTTCCTAGTTTCCAACAGACCTCACAACCTCTGAGGATGCCTGCCTTAGATGCAGTGAAATGATTAGGAGAGAATGCTTCTGGAACATGGCCGTACAGCCCAGAAAACACACAACAACCTAGCCCTTTTTATTGTTTTTAATGTCCTTGGCAAGCCTGAGCTCATTTTGCACTTTTGAACCTTTTCCCAACAGGAGTTGGTTATTCATTTGAATTCTTCTTTGGTGATTTCTCCCCTTTTCCACTTCTTGTGCATGTCTCTTTTGAGTCTTAGCCCATTTAGAAATTCTTTGGACATCCATTTTGGCTTCTTTGCACTTGTTTTATTTTTTTAGTTGAAATCGCCCATGACTACTGTGTCTCTTCTTTGTGCCTGTTTGGTCAACTGTTGACAGAAAGCTTCATCAAGTTTTTCATCCTGGCTCGGAGGTCTGTAGCAGACACCCACAACTAGATCTTTTTGATTTCTGGTTCTCTTGATTCTTATCCCGGTGCTTTCAAGCTGGTTTCCCAGATTGCAGTCTTGCACCTCTTCTGCGTCTTAACTTTTTTAATTATAACGCTACTCCTCCTCCTCTCCTCTTTGTTCTGTTTCTGTGAAAGAGGTTATAGCCCTCGATGTCTACATTCCAGCGGTAGGAGTCATCCCACCAGGTTTCAGTGATGCCTGTGACATCGTAAGTATGGTGTTGTGCTAAAAGTTGGAGTTCGTCTTGTTTATTTCCCATGCTCTGTGCATTAGTGTAAAGACATGTGAGCCCCTGAGATCTTCCCCTGAGCTGTTTATTGTGCTCTCGGTACTTGTTTGTCATTGTGTTTGTGCAGCCCTCCGTTTAGCCTTCTGGCAGTTCCCTGGCATTGTGGGTAAAGTAGTGTTCGCAAGGCTGTTGTCCCCCTCCCCCGGTGGACCTAGTTTAAAGTGCACCTGATGAGATTTGCGAGTCTGTGAGCAAAGAGGTGTTTTCCTACTTGTGTGAGATGCATCCCATCCCTTGCCAGTAGGCCATCCTCCTGGAAAAGCAGGCCATGGTCGAGGAAGCCAAAGCGTTGTGAAAGAAGCAAATGCAGTACTGACTTTGTTAATAGCCCTATTAATAAAAATGAAAATGAAAAGCTCTGTCATTCAGCCCAGTTCCTGCCGGAGCCTTTGTTGTCTCAATGCTGCAGGATCCTGGCTTTGTCGATGAGCGGTCCCTGTCTTTGCGTCTCACCGTGGGCTCAACCGAGGAAATGAATGGCCTGCGTGGGATTAGTTCAGCATGGACTCATTTTGTGAGCATCCCAACAACCCTCAATTTGGTTTTGAATTAGCCGGGTGGGAAGGCAGGTTCCTCGTAGTTTGGAGGATTTGTGAGACATTTAGTGACCTTTTGGGATGCTCAGTCGGGAGTCCCTGTGGCCTGGAAGGTAATGAAATAATCAGTAAAGACATCCTTTTGTCTTTCTGCATATTTAGCACATGCTGGTAGTTTCTCCTTTTTTGCCTCCATTCCCTCCTTTTCCTTCTATCCACCCAGAGCGCTTTCTTTTTTCTTTCTTCCTTCCTTCCTTCCTTCCTTCCTTCCTTCCTTCCTTCCTTCCTTCCTTCCTTCCTCCCTCCCTCCCTCCCTCCCTCCCTCCCTCCCTCCCTCCCTCCCTCCCTCCTTCCTTCCTTCCTTCCTTCCTTCCTTCCTTCCTTCATAGAATCATAGAATCCAAGAGTTGGAAGAGACCTCCTGGGCCATCATCCAGTGCAACCCCATTCTGCCAAGAAGCAGGAATATTGCATTCAAAGCACCCCGACAGATGGCCACCCAGCCTCTGTTTAAAAGCTTCCAAAGAAGGAGCTTCCACCACACTCCAGGGCAGAGAGTTCCACTGCTGAACGGCTCTTACAGTCAGGAAGTTCTTCCTCATGTTCAAACGGAATCTCCTTCCTTCCTTCGTTCCTTCCTTCCTTGTTTGTGTTTGTTGAATCACCTTTGAACCACAGCAAGTTTTTGTTTCTGTTACTTTCACGTAAAGCATCTGAATTCATTCCTTGTGTTTATGAATCGGTGACCACTTTGGCTGGTTTCCGTGTATGTCCTTGAGATACTTCATGTTTCTGTGTCTTGGCATTGTCATTTTCAACATGGAGGGCTGGAGGACGTGTGGCGAGAACTCCGTGACGGAGCATCGAGATCAGCTTATGAGGCATTCAGGGAGTCCTATGAGCATGCTATCGCCGAGGCAAAGTGAGTATGTTATGCTTCTTTGATAGCGTCTGCTAGCTCACGCCCGGCAAAATTGTTCAAAATAATTCGATCTCTAACTACGGTTCCTACCGTCCCAAAAAGTGGTGATCAGGCCCCTCCAGCCGTGGTTTTTCAGAGCTACTTTGCAGACAAGATCTCGCTACTTCGCCGGGACCTCCCTGCCACAATTGATACAGTGAGAGAACTTGAGACTCCGTGGCCACTTGCTGGGCCCATCCTCGACCGGTTCATCCCGCTGGACGCAGGGGCTGTCGATAGGCTCAGAGCTGCAGCCAGACCGACCACTTGCTCCCTCGATCCGTGTCCCTCGTGGTTGGGGAAATCCTGCTTGGAGGGATTACGTGACCCTCTGTTGAAGATCATAAACCGCTCCCTTGAGCAAGGAGTCTTTCCAGAGGGTTTAAAAGAGGCGGTGGTCTCTCCTTTGCTGAAGAAACCAGATTTAGTTCCCTCGGTTCCCTCCAGTTACCACCCAGTTTCAAATCTCTCGTTCCTGGGCAAGGTGATGGAGAGGGCAGCAGCGGAGCAGTTGCAGCAATTCCTAGACGACACAGCCAGACTAGATCCCTTCCAGTCCGGCTTCCGTGCGGGGCACGGGACAGAGACTGTGCTGGTCTCCATCACGGATCACCTTCGATGCCAGCTTGACCAGGGCGGGTCAGCGCTGCTTGTGCTATTAGATCTCACAGCAGCATTGGACACAGTCGACCACAATCTCTTGACCCACCGCCTTGCTGTTGCTGGAATCAGGGGGACAGCTTTAAACTGGCCGTCCTCCTCTCTTCACAACCGTGGACAGCGAGTGGAGAGGGAGGCCTGGTCTCCGAGAGGTCCCCCCTCTCTCTCTCTCTTGTGGGGTTCCTCCTCAGGGGGCCATTCTCTCCCCTCTGTTGTTTAACATCTCTATGCGACCACGTGCTCAGCTGGCTCAAGGTTTTGGGCTTGAGTGTTATCAGTATGCCGATGACACTCAGCTGGTGCTGAAGATGGAAGGTCGACCGGACTCTGGACCCGATTCCTTCCATCAGTGCCTCATTGAGGCCGTGACTGGATGGCTGCGTGCCAGCAGGTTGAGGGTGAATCCAGCAAAGACGGAGATCCTATGGCTGGGTCGACCGGGCAGTGGGGATATCCATCTGCCTACTCTGGATGGCGAGGCACTACGCCCGTCCTCGTTGGTCAAGAGTCTGGGAGTCCTTTTGGACCCTCGGCTGACAATGGAGGCCCAGGTCTCTCTCTGCCGTGAGCAGAACCGCCTTCTTTCTTTCCCCTGCGGCAGGCTAGACGGCTGGCCCCCTCCCTGTCCAGGGACGACCTAGCTACGGTGATCCAGGCCACGGTCATCTCAAGACTGGACTACTGTAACGCCCTCTACATTGGCCTTCCTCTGTCGGTGATCTGGAAGCTCAAGTTGGTACAAAATGCAGCTGCTCGGCTTCTTGCGGGAATTCCGATGAGATGCCACATCACCCCAATCTTCCTGCAGCTGCATTGGTTACCCATTGAGCACCGGATCACTTTCAAAGGGATGGGACTCCCCTTGAAAGCCTTGCATGGTCTGGGGCTGATGTACCTGAGGAATCATCTCACCCCCTCCCAACCCCAGAGATCCCTCCGGTCTGAGGACCAAGATCTATTGGAAGTCCCCAGTGTCAAGACCTTGCGTCTAACAGCAACTAGGCGCAGAGCCTTCACAGCAGTGGCACCATCACTCTGGAATGCTCTGCCACCTGAAGTCCGTGCCTTGCGGGACTTACCCGCTTTCCGCAGGGCATGGAAGACATACCTGTTTCGACAGGTTTTTAATGTTTGATACTCTTGTTTTTAAATTGTTTTAAATTGCTTTTAAATTTGTTAGATTTTAGCCATTCTTGTAAGCCGCTCCGAGCCCCAGGGAAGGGAGTGGCGCCATAGAAGTTCCAATAATAAATAAATAAATAAAAACATGATCCACGTACGCAAAAGAGGATAATGTTGGAGGTAAAAGGGGTTTGGGGCCT
This sequence comes from Anolis sagrei ordinatus, assembly GCF_025583915.1. Lineage (NCBI taxonomy): Eukaryota > Metazoa > Chordata > Lepidosauria > Squamata > Anolidae > Anolis > Anolis sagrei. The sequence goes on along the minus strand of NW_026847660.1, from coordinate 135,543,749 downwards.
CATGTTTAACTTTCTGTTCTTCTTTCTTGAGCAGGGCCCCATCCAGCCTCTGTTTAAAAGCCTCCAAAGGAGCCTTCACTACACTTTGAGGCAGAGAGTTCCAGTGCTGAACAGCTCTTACAGTCAGGAAGTTCTTCCTAATGTTGAGATGGAATCTCCTTTCCTGTAATTTGAACCCATTGCTGCAAGTAATCAGAAAGAGGAAAACAAGTGTCAGGTGTCCATATTAGAATTAAATGTGTATGACACTGTCAACATGGAGGAGAAAGCCTATAAATGTATTAAATCTGGAAAGGGCTTTAGTCAGCATGGAAAGCTGAAGATACATCAAAGGGCTCACACTGAGGAGAAACCCTATAAATGTCTAGAGTGTGGACAGAGCTTCACTCAGAGTGGAAGTCTACATAGACATCAAAGGACTCACACTGGGGAGAAACCCTATAAATGCCTAGAGTGTGCAAAGAGCTTCACTGGGAGAGGAAATCTACTTAGACATCAAAGGACTCACACTGGGGAGAAACCCTATAAATGCTTGGAGTGTGGGAAGAGCTTTGCTGAAAGTAGAAGCCTTCGTTCACATCAAAGGACTCATACTGGGGAGAAACCCTATAACTGCCTGGAGTGTGGACAGAGCTTCACTGAGGGAGGAAATCTACGTAGACATCAAAGGACTCACACTGGGGAGAAACCCTATAAATGCCTAGAGTGTGCAAAGAGCTTCACTGGGAGAGGAAATCTACTTAGACATCAAAGGACTCACACTGGGGAGAAACCCTATACATGCCTGGAGTGTGGGAAGAGCTTTGCTCAAAGTGGAGCCCTACATTCACATCAAAGGACTCACACTGAGGAAAACCCCTATAAATGTCTAGAGTGTGGAAAGAGCTTTATTCGGAATGAAAAGCTATGTAAACATCAAAGGATTCACACTGGGGAGAAACCTTTTAACTGCCTGGAGTGTGGAAGGAGCTTCACTCAGAATGCAAATCTATTTAGACATCAAAAGACTCACACTGGGGATAAAGCGTATAAATGCCTGGAGTGTGGACAGAGTTTCACTGAGGGAGGACATCTACGTAGACATCAAAGGACTCACACTGGGGAGAAACCCTATAACTGCCTGGAGTGTGGAAAGAACTTTGCTGAAAGTGGAGTGCTACGTTCACATCAAAGGACTCATACTGGGGAGAAACCCTATAAATGCCTGGAATGTGGAAAGAGCTTTGCTGAAAGTGGAGTGTTACGTTCACATCAAAGAACTCACACTGGGGAGAAACCCTATAAATGCCTGGAGTGTGGCCAGAGCTTCACTCTGAGGGGACATCTACGTAGACATCAAAGAACTCACACTGGGGAAAAACCCTATACATGCCTGGAGTGCGGGAAGAGCTTCACTGGGGGAGGAAATCTACGTAGACATCAAAGGACTCACACTGGGGAGAAACCCTATAAATGCCTGGAGTGTGGGAAGAGCTTTGCTGAAAGTGGAGAGCTACGTTCACATCAAAGGACTCACACTGGGGAGAAACCCTATAACTGCCTGGAGTGTGGCCAGAGCTTCACTAGGGGAGGACATCTACGTAGACATCAAAAGATTCACAGTGGGGAGAAACCCTATAAATGCCTGGAGTGTGGGAAGAGCTTTGCTGAAAGTGGAGAGCTACGTTCACATCAATGGATTCACACTGCGGAGAAACCCTATAAATGCCTGGAGTGTGGGAATAGCTTTGCTCACAGTGGAGGCCTACGTTCACATCAAAGAACTCACACTGGGGAGAAACCCTATAAATGCCTGGAGTGTGGCCAGAGCTTCACTCTGAGGGGACATCTACATCGACATCAAAGGATTCACACTGGGGAAAAACCCTATACATGTCTGGAGTGTGGGAAGAGCTTCATTCAGACGGGACATCTACATAGACATCAAAGGACTCACACTGGGGAAAAACCCCATAAATGCCTGGAGTGTGGAAAGAGCTTCACTCAGAGTTCACATCTACATTCACATCAAAGGACTCACACTGGGGAAAAACCCTATACATGCCTGGAGTGTGGACAGAGCTTCACTCAGAGTGGCGCTCTACATAAACATCAAAGGACTCACACTGGGGAGTAACCCTACACGTGTCTGGAGCAGTGGTTCTCAACCTGTGTGTCCCCAGATATTTTGGCCTTCAACTCCCAGAAATCGTTAGAGCTGGTAAACTGGCTGGGATTTCTGGGAGTTGTAGGCCAAAACACCTTGGGACCCACAGGTTTAGAACCACTGGGCTTGAGGGTGGACAGCTTCACATGAGTTCATATCTACGTAGACATCATAGAATTCACACTGGAGGGAATGGTGATAATTGACATCAGAAAGTCTTTCTAACATGTACAAAAGCAACTCCTAGTTGTTAGAAATGCAAGCACAAAGTTGGGCACCGTCCAGCGGAGCTGTTTCAAGTTGTCAGAGGCCTATTAAATCTCGCCTCCAAGGACGGGAGCCCTGACAACTCTGCAGTTCACTGTGAAGCATTTGCTCGGTTCTTTGCAGACAAAGTTGCTTTGATCCGTTCTGGGCTGGACACCATGTTAACGGCAGTCTCTGAGGATGTAGCAAGAGGACCTGCTTGTCCGATTTTGGTGGATTCATTTCAATTGCTGAAACCCAAGGATGTGGACAAGGTACCTGGAGGGATGAGAGCAACCACATGCATCCTAGAACCTTACCCGTCCTTGCTTCTGTGAGAGGCCAGAGGGTGATTGGCTGAGTAGGTGAAGGTGGTGGTCAGTGCCTCTCTTTGGGAAGGCAATATTCCAGTGAGCTTAAAACAAACTGTAATAAAATTGCTGTTGAAAAAAACATCACAGGATCCCACTCTATTCGACAACTATTGGCCTGTTCCAATCTCCCCTTTTTGGGCAAAGTCCTGGAATGTGTGGTGGCCTCACAACTCCAGGTATTCTTGACCAGACATGGATTATCTGGATCCGGCGCAGTCTGGCTTTAGGCTGGGACATGGAACCGAGACAGCCTTGGTCGCCTTAGTTGATGATCTACACCAGGAGCTGGACGCGGGAGTGTGTCCCTGTTGGTTCTCCTGGACCTCTCAGCGGCCTTTGATATCGTTGACCACAGTATCCTTCTGGGACGCCTCGTGGGAGTAGGCCTTGGAGGGACTGTTCTGCAGTGGCTCCAGTCCTTCCTGGAGGGTCTCTCCCAGAAGGTTTTGTTGGGAGACACCTGCTCAATCCCACAACCATTGTATTGTGGGGCTCCTCAGGGTTCAATATTGTTTCCCATGTTGTTTAACATCTACATGAAGCCGCTGGGGGAGGTCATCCGGAGTTTCAGGGTGCGGCGTCACCTGTTTGCAGTTGACGTCCAGCTCTTTCACTTTTTCCCACCTGCTACTAAGGAGGCTGTTCAGGTCCTGAACCGGTGCTTGGCTGCTGTGACGGTCTGGATGAGGGCGAACAAATTGAAACTGAATCCAGACAAGACAGAGGTCCTCCTGGTCAGTCGCAAGGCCGAACGGGGCATAGGGTTACAGCCTGTGTTAGACGGGGTCACACTCCCCCTGAAGATGCAGGTTCGCAGCTTGGGAGTGATCCTGGACTCATCGCTGAGCCTGGAAGCCTAGGTTTCGGCAGTGACCAGGGGAGCATTTGCACAATTAAAACTTGTGCACCAGCTGCACCCGTACCTTGGGAAGCCTGACTTGGCCACAGCAGTCCATGCTCTGGTTACATGCTATATAGACTACTGCAACGCGCTCTACGTGGGGCTGCCTTTGAAGACTGCCTGGAAGCTGCAGTTAGTCCGATGCTTGGCGGGAACTTGGGACAGGGCCTTTTCAGCTGTGGCCCCTCGGCTATGGAACACCCTCCGTAGGGATATTAGATCAGCCCCCTCCCTCCTAACATTTTGAAAAAGAGTTAAGACCTGGCTTTTTGAGCAAGCATTTGCAAATGCAGTGTAACAGGCTAATTTAGATCCACGGAATGATTGGACGATGTGACTGGAAAATGATTTCAGTAATGAGACGCTGAAGACTTGTGTTTTTATTATTTCTACTGTTTTATATGGCTTATGTATTAGTTCATTGGCTGTGTAGTTCAAGCATTCTATACAATTTCTGCGTTTTTTTTATCTGATAATTTTTATTCAGGAAAGTTATAGAGATACAATAAAAGAGGGGGAACATTATAAGTATATAGGAAAGTAGGAAGGTTGAAGGATAAAACTGTAGTCCACAAAATAAAAGGTAGGGGCAAGGAAGAAAACAAACACCGAAACCGGGGGGGGGGGGGGGACAAGGAATTAAAAAGAAAAACTTAGTGCTTCCTGTCTTCACCTCGAAGAATTACGAGGGGTATTTTTAAAGTAAGGTCCGTTTTGTTGTAGACACTAGTAATTCACGTGCATACCGCAACGAGTGCGTGCGACGTGTACCGGCATGCCTCGGGAACAACTGTGCTCTGTTTCCGCTCTGTTGCTCACCTGTACGGTTCTGTTCTGTGCTTTAAAAATGTTTAAGACTATCAACTCACCCTCCACATGTGAGGTTCGCTCAGGGATACGATTTTTGTCAGCAAGGAACCTGCCTGCTACAGAAATTCATCGACAGATTTGTGAAGTGTACGGTGATACTGTTATGAGTGAAAGCAAAGTGCGTAAGTGGGTGCGACAATTCAAAGATGGCTGTGACAACGTCCATGATGAGGACCGCTCCACTTGCTCTTCTTTGATTACAGACGATTTGGTGGCTTCAGTTGAAGCGAGGATTCGTGAGAACAGGCGCTTCACAATAACAGGTCTCGCAAACGAATTTCCTGATGTGTTGAGATCAGTGCTTTACAACATTGTTTCTGAACAATGTTTCGTACCCACTTAGCTTTCAAATCTGTCGATGAATTTCTGCAGCAGGCAGGTTCCTTGCTGACAAAAACAGTATCACTGAGCGAACCTCACGTGCGGCGGGTGAGTTGATAGTCTTAAACATTTTTAAAGCACAGAACAGAACCGTACAGGTGAGCTACAGAGCGGAAACCGAGCACAGTTGTTCCCGAGGCAGGCCGGTACACGACTACATGACACACGCGCTCGTTGCGGTATGCGCGCGAACTACTAGTGTCTACAACAAAACGGACCTTACTTAAAAAATACCCCTCGTAAAAAGAAAAACTTAGTGCTTCCTGTCTTCGCCTCGAAGAATTATTATCAAAAGAAAAAGAATTGATGTATACCTTGCTAGTCCTATTTGTATATAAATTCAATTGTTCCACGTATGTAATCTATTAGCTTCTTTAACTTTTATTTCCCGATTATCCTTTTTAGTAATGTCCAGTCTGTTTTCTTTTTAGGATTTGGAGAATGGCATGACATTTGATAAGTCAGTATGTCCATATTCATTATATCCAGTAATTTTAATAACCATGATAGTCTAGTTGGAATCATTTCCTGTTTCCAAAGTTTTGCGTGAGTTAATCTTGCTGTGGTCATCTTATAAGTCAAAATTTTATCTTGATTTTGGTTTAGGGCAAAGTCAAACATACCTAATAAAAATATTCTGGCTTAAACATGAACCTTATTTTCAAAATTTCTTGTATTGCTTTATAAATGTCTTTCCATAAGTCTCTCGCTTGTACACAGTTCCACCACGTATGTAGGAAGGACCCTGTGTGTGTGCTTTACGTTTCCAGCACCTTCCGTCGTTGTTTTTGTTGAAATTTGGACAATTTTCATGGAGTGAAAATTTATATCCAGTTTTCTTTTAAATCCATTGAATAAGCATATTTCAATTTTTTGTTCCAAATTTCTTCCCACTTGTCTAATTGTGTGGTATGAGCCATATCTGCCTTTTTTGAATTGTTGTTTTTAATGTTGTCTCTCTTTTGGGGTTTTTTTCATTTTGCAAAAGGGCTGAAACTGCTGAAGCCGGAGAATCGGAAAGACGTGGTTTTAGCCCTTTGAACATCATTTCCGGCCCCTGTGTTGGTGGCATTGTAAGGGCGCTCAGAAAAATGTAATTTTTTTATTATTATTTATTTATTTATTAACCACAAAAGAAATGCTATATACATAAAAAGAGGTGGAACAATATAATGAAAGAAAAGTAGGAAATAAAGATATATAAATCTTAACAAAAACTACTTCATTCTTTTCTTTAAGCCAAATTCTTTACAGCGATTCAACATGTTCTCCTCTTTTTTTTCTAAACATCTAATAATTTTACATTTATATTCCCTTCATTACAAAAACAATCTCTATCATTCCTATAATTACTTTTCCCCTTTCCCCGGTTGTTGTGCTACCCCTTGTGCTCCCCATCTCCAGAGTTCTTCTTTTCTTTATACTCCCACCAGAACCTCATTTCTTCTGGTGGGGGGTTGGCTCCCATCTTCTTTCCTTAATGTTTCCTCAATAAATATTTTCCATATATTTTCAAAATCATTATCCTTCCTTAGGCCTTTTTTAACCTTTAAATTGCATGTTAATTTGTCATTTATTGCTAATTTCCAAATTTCCTTGTACCATTCTTCTATCTTAATTTCCACCTCTCCTTTCCAATATTTTGCTATTAGTAGCCTTGCAGCCGTTAACAACATTGTTATCAGATTCTTTTCATTGTCCTTCCATTCATCTGTATTGTAAATAGATAACAATATAGTCGCTGGATTTCTATTAATTTTTTTCTTCATAATACTTTCTATTTCTACTATAACTTTTCCCCAGAAACTCTGTACATATTTGCATTGCCACCACATGTGGATGATATACGTACCCCTTTCTTGGCAACCCCTCCAACATTTTTCTGAACAACTCTTATCCATATTATGGATCTTTATTGGGGTCAGGTACCATTTCCATACCATCTTATAGTAGTTTTCTTTTATCCTAATTGATAAATTCTTGAGGTGTCTTGCTCTCCATAATTTTTCCCAATTCCTTTCTCCTATTTATATTCCCATTCTTCTTCCCATAGTTCCCTTATTTGTATCCCTTTTCTCTCCGCTTTAATCTCTATTAATATTTTGTATATAATACTTGTTGTCCCTTTTTGAGGCTCATTTTCTTCTTTAGCCAGTTCTTTTAATATTATATTTTCAAATTTCGTTGGTTCTCTTTCCCCTAAGCTCTTTCCTTTCCAATTTTTGAACCATTGGTCTAGTTGGACCCAATGGAGCCATGATATATTTAATTCACCTAGGATTTCCTTAATGGTGCTCTTCTCCTTTATTTGTTCCATCCAACTTCCAATTTTGTCTAATTTCTTCTTTTTCAACTCCTTATCCATTACATTTTTTAGATTTTTAGGAAATTTCCCTTCCATTATAACTGGCATTATTTTTGAATTCCCTTTAATTAGGTTTTTCTTATATTTGTTCCATATTGTTAGCATATTTTCCAATGGTACATTTCCAATTTGGTTAATTTCCTTTTTTGAGTATTCCTTAAAAAATATATTTTCTAATCTCATTTCTATGTCTTTATTATTTATTTCCATCCAATCTGTATCAGCTTTGTTTAGCATCCCTTCCACCACATGTCTCAATTGGTTCGCCTCATAATAACTTTTGATTTCAGGTAGTCCTAGTCCTCCTTCTTTCTGTAGTTTGTACCAGTGGCATTTATTTATTCTATTCTTTTTCCCATTGTTACAAAATTTATTTGTTAATTGCTGCCATTTATTCAATTCAATTTCTGAGATTTTGAGGGGTATCATTCTAAATATGAAGTTTACTTTGGGTAGGATTTTCATTTTAAATAAGGCTATTCTGCCAAACCAAGATAGGTGTGCATTGTTATATTCAACTAATTTTTTCTCTGTTTCTTTCCTTAATACCGCTAAATTTTTCCTTTCCATCTCACTTAGATTCTTAGTTACTACTACTCCTAAGTATTTTATATCTTCTTTTAGAGTTATTTTTATCTCCCTCTGACTTTTGAAATCTTCCTCTTCTTGTTTTGTATAATTAAATAAAATCATTTCTGATTTTCTCCAATTTATTTTCAGCCCTGTTATTTCTCCAAATTTCTTTATATGTTCTCCTATTATCGTCATTTTATCTGTTATGCCTTTTAAAGTCAAAATTGTGTCGTCGGCAAACAGGCTAATTTTATCTGTTTCTTGTCCTATCCCTATTAATTTGTCATCATTCCTGATTACGTTTGCTAATATTTCTATTATGATTGCAAATAGTATTGGTGACATAGGACATCCTTGCCTAGTCCCTCTTGTTACTTTTATTTTATCGGTTATTCCATCATTTACTAATACCTGTATATAACTATCTGAATATAGTTGATTCACTAGTCCCATTATTCTGCTTCCCAATCCAAATTTATTCAGAATACATTTTAATGTTGGCCATTCTACACAATCAAATGCTTTGAATATGTCTAGCGCTATGATCCCTGCCTTTATCTTTTGATTTTTTATTATCTGAATTTTTTTAATTAGTTTCCCTACTAAATTTGACATTTGTCTTCCTTTTATGAAACCGCATTGATCCTTATTAATATATTTATGTATCCAATTATTCATTCTGTTTGCTATAATCGCTGACAATATTTTGGCGTCCTGATTAATTAATAAAATTGGTCTGTAAGACCCTGGATCTGTTTCATCTCTATTAGATTTGGGGATTAATATCACTAGTGCCTGTTTCCAGGATTCTGGAATTTTTTCTCCATTTAGTATTGCATTGTATAACTCTAGTAGTTTTGGGATTAGTTTTTTCCCAAATAATTTATAATATTCTGGCCCTAATCCATCCCATCCTGGGGCTTTTCCATTCTTCAATTTCGATATTACTGTCTCGATTTCTTCTTCTCTTATTGGGGATTCTAATGATTTCCTATCCTCCTCCCTTAATTTTATATTCCAATTTCCTTCCACATATTCATTTATTTTATCAATTGAGTGTTCTCCTGCTTGGTATAGCTCTGAATAGAATTCCTCAAATATTTTTAACTTTTCTTTCATTAATCTACATATCTTTCCTGATTTATCTTTTACCTCATTTATTGTGTTTGCCATTTTCTTTTTCTGTACTGACCGTGCCAACATTCTTGAATTTCTATTGCTATATTCAAAGAATTCTCTCTTTAGATATATCAAATTTTTTTCTACCTGGTCCATCTCCATTTTGTTTAATTCTTCTTTTTTGCCCTTAATTCATTGTATATAAATTTGGTTCTTTTTAATTGTAATTTTAAAATGTAATTTTAATTGTACAATGCAATTCAGAATTAGAATTCAAACAAATGTTTAATCTCCCCGATTTTGCTTGAAGCAGAAAGGCTCTTTCCTTTGTGGCCCAAAAACTCTGACCTGCTTGTCTATTCTGCCTGTATTTACAGAAGGACCCATCGGTCAGATGATCACATCGGCAGGGCAGAGTCAGCTTAAGAGCCGGAGGGATCCATTTATTGATTAGGCTCTGTCAATACAACTTGGAACAGTTTACGGCCACTTTGTGCAAAAAGCAGGCACTTTCTGGTTTAGGAAACGCGATTCTTTCTGAGTTATTTTCGTTCCTTCTTTCACTTTAGAGACTAAGTTATGGTTAAGTTTTAAAGGCAGTTGAGAGAAGCCGCCGCTCAAGGAACCCAGCCTGAGACTGGTTGATGCTGGCGCCTGTCTTCAATCAGAGGGGCTTAAAGAGGGAAACGGAGCAGTGAGGAGAGCAGCAGTTTCAAAACTCTGTGTTTCAGAAATGTTTCAGAAGGTGACAATCCCATTCGAGAATTAGAACATTTAAACGCTGGGATCTCCTGATGTCTGAATTGCATAAAGCAGACTGTACAGTCGGGAGATGTAGAGCGTTGCGGCGTGTTTGCCTGACCTGATAGATGACCGAGGTCAGAACATTTGAGTGCAGCTGGACACGTCCACACTTGTTTTTCACCTGATTAATAACTGTACTGAGTAAATGTCCAAATGTTGTGCTGTTGCAGCAGACAGCAGCCTGTCCGTTGGGACACAAATGGGGTGGAAGAACGACACCCAGCTCCAGCAAAAGTGCCAAGTTCAAAGCTTTACTGTTCCAATGGAAAAGGGTGGGAATCCTAGAGTTGGAAGAGACCTCCTGGGCCACATCCAGTCCAACCCCATTCTGCCAAGAAGCAGGAATATTGCATTCAAAGCACCCCTGACAGATGGCCATCCAGCCTCTGTTTAAAAGCTTCCAAAGAAGGAGCCTCCACCACACTCCAGGGCAGAGAGTTCCACTGCTGAACGGCTCTCACAGTCAGGAAGTTCTTCCTCATGTTCAGGTAGAATCTCCTCTCCTGTAGTTTGAAGCCATTGTTCCATTGCGTCCTAGTCTCCAGGGAAGCAGAAAACAAGCTTGCTCCCTCCTCCCTGTGACTTCCTCTCACATATTTATACATGGCTCTCATGTCTCTTCTTGGCCTTCTCTTTTTCAGGCTAAACATGCCCAGCTCCTTAAGCCACTCCTCATAGGGCTTGTTCTCCAGACCCTGGATCATTTTGGTTGCCCTCCTCTGGACACATTCCAGCTTGTCAATATCTCTCTTGAATTGTGGTGCCCAGAACTGGACACAATGTGATTCCAGGTAAAGTGGTCTGACCAAAGCGGAATAGAGCATGGGGAGCATTACTTCCCTGGATTTAGACACTAGGCTCCTCTTGATGCCTGAGGCCAACATCCCATTGGCTTTTTTTGCCGCCACATCACATTCTTGGCTCATGTTTAACTTGTTGTCCACGAGGAAATCTTAGCCCGTAGGTGAATCAAGGGATTTCCACACACCATGATTTAAACAGAGCACATATTTATATACAATTGCTTATATAACTTGCTGACATTAATCAATTATTAATACATAGAAAAACATCTTAATCATCTTGATAATCATCTGGAAACTCCGAAGTCAGCATGTTCAGGTCAGGTCAGATTCTAATATCCCCTATGACTTTATGCTGGTCGGCAGACTGACGTATCCCGGGTTAAGTAATTCATTCTTCATATTTTTAAAAGTCACATTTTCTATATAGTTTCTATTGTAATTACATTAAGACAGGTACTATTCTGACCTCAGTTGGGGTCATAGGCAGATCATGTTTATTGGCCTTTTAAAACCATCTCTTAAATATCAATACAGAAACAGGTATTTGGATGATTTCCTTTAGCAATTTAGCTTTAAAACTTTATCATATCTTTACAATATGAAAGAAAGAAAATCACTAAAAAATGCTTTTCTAAAAAAAACAGAAAGTGCTTGGTATTTACATGAAGTGGTCGGAAGATGACACTCTCTCTCACTATATGAACTTAGATGTTCTAAGTTATATTGACAAAATTAAATCGATAAATCGATCTCTCAAGTCTGTAAGTTTACTTTGCCCGGCCAATCTGGCCTGTGTGTTCTGTAAATACAAACAGAACTTTTGTACCAAAGGGAGAAATCAATACATACTGTTCTGTTGAAATCGTCAGGGAGAAACACTTTCTTTTTTTTTTTTAATTAGAATTTTATTAATTTTTATATAGATTACAACGAAAGAGTGAGAACAATAAAGTATAGGAAAGTGAGGAAATGAAGAAAAAAAGAGAAAAAAAGAAGAAACAAAAGAGTATACTAAAATCCCAAATAACCCCTAAAAAAAATTCTACAAAAATACACAAAAAACATTAAAAAAGAAAAACAAAAAAATAACTTTCATTCCATCTTCTTGGATCATATCTTCTTATTATTCAAAAATATAAAATAAGTTCAAAAAGAAATTGTCTCTCTTGTTTCTTATTTTCCCAAATTGTCCAGATATTCATGGAGACTATCCCAATTCGTTCTTCTTAGTATCATACCTGTATTTTTCTTCAACAAAAAAGTCAATTCATCCATGTCCTTTATTTCTCTGATTTTTTCCACCCATTCCTGTACGGGTGGGACTGAGTCTTTCTTCCATTCTCTGGCAAAAACCATTCTAGCGGCAGTCATCATATATGTAAAAAGTCTATCCTCTTGTTCCGTCAGTTGTAGATCTAAATCTGTAAAACCTAACAAATAATACTCCAGTTTTCTTAATGAATGTTCTTTTTAAAATCTTTTGTGTCTCTTCGTGAATTACCCTCCAAAACTTTACTGCTTCTTTGCAAGTCCACCACATATGGTAGAAGGAGCCAACCTGTTCCCGGCATTTCCAACACTGATCAGAAACTGTTTTATACATTTTAGCCAATTGTTTCGGTGTGGTATGCCATCTGTGGAACATTTTTATCCCATTTTCTTTTAAATCCATTGCGTATGTATATTTTAATTTTTTGTTCCACATCTGTTCCCACTCCCTCATTTGAATTGGTCTTCTTAAATTTTGAGCCCACTTTATCATACAGTTTTTAACCTGTTCTTTTTCAGTCAGCCAGGTAAGGGAGAAACACTTTCAAGAAAAATCAGGTATTTCAAAATGTTTATATTTTTATTTTAATATTGTAATATTAATATCATTTTTTAAAACTGCCCCCACAGTCCTTCCTGTGTGTGCGCAGGAAAAGTTGGTTCTGTCGGCACTAATTGTACTCTATCTGGGTTGTTGTAGGTTTTTCTGGGCTATATGGCCATGTTCTATAGGATGCTTGCCATAGATGCAGGCGAAACGTCAGGAGAAAATGCCTCTAGAACATGGCCATATAGCCCAGAAAAACCTATAACAACCCAGTGATTCCGGCCATGAAAGCCTTCGACAATACATTGTACTCTATCTGCTTGTGTGGTTGAACTATGGTTTTGTGACAGGCCTGTGATCAGCCCGGGATGACTGATCTCCCTCTTTTGCAAAATAGTAAAGACCTGGAAATCGATCTGCTGTCTCCGCTCTCTTCCTTGCCTGCTGCACTCGAAACGAACGGGGAAAGTATGCGACAACAGCTTGGGCTTGGGTTCAGTTGTCCTGCCTCAGGCGCTATTTAATCCTATTCCGTTATGCACAGCATGTATTCACTGCTTTGATCTCCATCTCTTGCCTTTCACCATCTTGTCTATTTCAGTAAGTCTTGAACTGGTCCTCTTTTGCGGTGCATTTGGTGTCCATGGCCACACAGCTTAATTCAGCATCGAAATGCAGTTTGCCCTCCACATTTTCAGGCTGAGTTGTCGTGGAGTTCTTTATTCCCAAATTTCCATAAGAAAAGGAGGGTTGCTGGGAGCTTTGCAGGCTCTTCTGGGAAATCACAGCTGCAAAAGAGCAAAATGTAAACAAACCTCTTTAGAAGTTTGGGAAATCATAATCCAGGAAGATAAATATATATTGTGCGTTTTCTGTGCTAAATATCATCAACAGAATTAAGCAGAGATCTTCACGCTCTGCCACTTTCGTGGGGGTCCTGACACTGTAAATCACACACACGTGGAGTAGTGAAATACAATCACACCCCAAATTCACAAAAAAGCTCTTTTGAGTAAAACATTTTGTCAAAAGTTTGGGTATTGTAACTTTATATTCATTCTTCCTGTATTTCCTGATCCACTCTGTTTCCTCAAGAAAGAAGAGGCTTTCGATCCTTCCAGAGATTACGTATTTATTTATTTATGTATTTATTTGTGCTCTTTCTGCCCCACCCATTTCAGCCCAAAGGCGAACAATCGGCACAATTCGCTGCCATAGATAAATACATGCAGCAGTAAAAATAAAACCATCCCCTCTCCTGTTGCATATCCCAGTCCAGTCTCAATGATTTCCTTGTCGGTCAGGCCGAAAGTACAATATGCTTATTCCACCGGAGGGGGGGGGGGGGCTCTCAAGAGGCAGGCTTCCTTGTAGGCTACTTCTCTTATTTATTTATTTATTTATTTCGAGTGCTTCTACCGCGCCCTTCTCAACCCCCGAGGGGGGACTCAGGGCGGCTTACAAAAAAGGCACAATCCGATGTCTGCACAAAATACACATACGTACAAAAACAGCAGTTAAAACAGATTATCGCAGTTAAAAACAATCGATACATAACACAATCAATAAAACTAATCTCATGCTCAGTGTTCGTCTTTCAGAGTTCCATAATTCCATTCCACTTAGTCAATTCCTGTCCATCGTCAAAGTCCTTTCTTTATCTGCCAGATTGTCCGAATGCCTGGTCCCAAATCCATGTTTTCAATTTTTTCTTAAAGGAAAGGAGGGATGTCGTTAAGAGTGAATTCCACAGGTGAGGGGCCACCACCGAGAAGGCCCTGCTCCTCGGCCCCTCGTCTTATGCCAGGGGCTCTCCACCTGTGGGCCCCTCCCCAGGTGTTTTGGCTTGCAACTCCCAGAAATCCCAGCCAGTTCACCAGCTGTTAGGATTTCTGGGAGTGGAAGGACAAAACACCTGGGGAGGGACCCACAGGTGGAGAACCACTGCCTTAGGCCATCTTTGCCTGTCGCTTTTGGAGAAACCTTGAAAACTTATCTGTTGCTTGTATTGAAGATGGATTTGTCTCAGCTTGCCTGCTTTCTCCTCATTTATGAATTATTATTATTATTAATAATAATAATAATAACTGTATATACCGCTCTATCTCCGGGGGGACTCAGGGCGGTTTCCAAGCAACAACACCAAAACATAGTCACAACATGAACAAAAGATAACAGGAACAGCAAGATAAGCATGGAATTACCCAACAACACATAAATATTAAAAGAAAAATCCTGCCTGCTCTTGGAGTCCTCGTGGACAACAAGGTATACATGAGCCAGGAATGTGATGTGGCGGCAAAAAAAGCCAATGGGATGTTGGCCTCAGGCATCAAGAGGAGGGGCCTAGTGTCTATCTCTAGGGAAGTCCTGCTCCCCATGCTCTATTCCGCTTTGGTCAGACCACGTTACCTGGAATCACATTGTGTCCAATTCTGGGCACCACAACTCAAGAGAGAGGTTGACTCTAAGCTGGAATACTGTGTCCAGAGGAGGGCAACTCAAATGATCAAGGGTCTGGAGAACAAGGCCAAAAGCCAGACGGCGAATGATCTAGAAAATCCGTGTCATTGAAGAATCCCTGGCGTTGTGAGGTGACCACCTGCTCCAGAGCCTTGCCCAGAAAAGGGAGGTTGGAAATTGGTCTGGAGTTGTTACAAATGGACAGGTCAAGGGAGGTCTTTTTTAAGAGAGGTTTCATCACTGCCTGCTTAAGGCAGGACGGGCATCTCCCCTGGCCCAAAGAAGCATTTATTATCGCAACAAACCATTCCAACAACCCTTCTCTGGCCAGCTTAACTAACCAGGAAAGGCAAGGATCCAGAGCACAAGCGGTTGCCTTCACAGACCCAAGGATCCCCTCCACGTCATCAGGATGAACAAGGTGGAAAGGTGTCTTGTCAAAGGCTTTCATGGCCGGAAACACTGGGTTGTTGTAGGTTTTTTCGGGCTCTATGGCCATGTCCTAGAGGCATTCTCTCCTGACGTTTCGCCTGCTGCACCTATGGCAAGCGTCCTCAGAGGTAGCAGCAAGGTCTGTTGGAACTAGGAAAATGGGTTTATATATCTGGAATGACCAGGGTGGGACAAAGGACTCTTGCCTGCTGGAGCTAGGTGTGAATGTTTCACTGACCCTTGCGACCACCACCTTTGACCCCTGGCATGGTCAGATGGGGCACTGGAGGTGAAAGATTCCTGTTGTTCATTCGTTCAGTCGTCTCCGACTCTTCGTGACCTCATGGTCCAGCCTACGCCAGAGCTCCCTGTCGGCCGTTACCACCCCCAGCTCCCTCAAGGTCAGTCCAGTCACTACAAGGGTGCCATCCATCCACCTTGCCCTTGGTCGGCCCCTCTTCCTTTTGCCTTCCACTTTCCCAATGAGCATCATTGTCTTAGATTATGCTGGGGAAAGTGGATTCTAAGGTTCCTAGCCCCGCACAAAAGAGGGGCTGGAGGTCAGTCAGAGAGACTCGCAGAGCCCACGCGGAGGGAAAAGGACCAAGACCGGCCAGTGTCCAGCCTCCCTTTCTCAGCAAGGCCTTGGAGCGT
The DNA here is from genome assembly GCF_025583915.1 of Anolis sagrei ordinatus. NCBI lineage: Eukaryota > Metazoa > Chordata > Lepidosauria > Squamata > Anolidae > Anolis > Anolis sagrei. The sequence goes on along the minus strand of NW_026847660.1, from coordinate 135,527,799 downwards.
GATTTCTGGGTGAAACGGATTATCTAGATCCATTATTTCAATTTGGTTTCAGGCTTGGCTATGGAACTGGCAGCTTTGGACCCACGCCTTGGTGGATGACCCACGCAGAGAGCTGGGCAAGGGGAGAGCCTCTCTCTGGGTAGCTTTCAATACCACTGACCACGCTGCTCTCCCCCTGGGTGGTCTCTCTCTCTCACGGGGGTGGGACTGGGAGGCACCGCTTTGCAGGTCTCTGTTCCTTCCTGGAGGTGGGGCTGGGGGACTCCTGGTCGGACCCTTGGCCGCCCGCTATTTTACATAGGCGGCATGAAACCGGTGGGAAAGGTCATCCCGAGTTTTGAATGCCTGCCGTGCCACCGACAGGCCGATCGCCTCCAACGCCGCGACGCCTTCCCACCTGACACCCACGAAAGCCCGCCCCCCTCCCTCCCTCCCTCCCTCCCTCCCGGCAAGGGTTTGGAGGAGGAGGAGGAGGGGAGGGAGGGGGGGAGGGAGGGAGGGAGGGAGGGAGGGAGGCTCGGCAAGGGCCGCTTCCCCTTTAAGCAGCCAAGGAGCTCCGCGGGACACGCCCCCCCGCTCAGAGTCCCCCTCAAGGGGGGCGGGCTGCCAATCAGGGTCGCGGCCCCGCCCCCTCCGCCTCTTCCCAGGGGATGGCTCTTCTCCGGAGGGAGGGGGGAGGGAAGGTGACGTCACTCGGACCCGCCCCCTTGGCAGGCGCCGCCATTTCGGGAGGAAGAGAGAGACGGCCGCGGCGGAGGCAGAGGCGGAGGCGGCGGCGGTGAGCCCAGAGGGAGGCAGGGAGGGGTGAGAGCCCCCGGGAGAAAGAAGCCGCCCGCGCGCCCGCCCCTGCCTCTTTGGCCTCCTCCAAGGGGAGGAGCCCCGCCCCCGCCCGGAAGGCCTCCCTCCCTCCTGTTCCTCCTCCTCTCCAACAGGGGGCGCGCCCTGCCTGTGGTGCCGCGCTCGGGGTCCTTCCTTCCTTCCTTCCTTCCTTCCTTCCTTCCTTCCTTCCTTCCTTCCTTCCTTCCTTCCTTCCTTCCTTCTTCCTTCCTTCCTTCCTTCCTCCCTCGCCTGCCTGCCTGCCTTCCTTCCTTCCTTCCTTCCTTCCTTCCTTCCTTCCTTCCTTCCTTCCTCCTCCTTCCTTCCTTCTTTCTTCCACATATATGCCCTTCCTTTCCTTCCTTCCTTCCTTCCTTCCTTCCTTCCTTCCTTCCTTCCTTCCTTCCTGCCTGCCTGCCTGCCTGCCTGCCTGCCTGCCTGCCTGCCTCCTGCCTGCCTGCCTGCCTTCCTGCCTGCCTGCCTGCCTGCCTGCCTGCCTGCCTGCCTGCCTGCCTGCCTGCCTGCCTGCCTGCCTGCCTGCCTGCCTGCCTCCTTCCTGCCTGCCTGCCTGCCTGCCTGCCTGCCTGCCTGCCTGCCTGCCTGCCTTCCTGCCTGCCTGCCTGCCTGCCTGCCTGCCTGCCTGCCTGCCTGCCTTCCTTCCTGCCTGCCTGCCTGCCTGCCTGCCTGCCTGCCTGCCTGCCTGCCTGCCTGCCTGCCTGCCTGCCTGCCTGCCCCTGCCTGCCTGCCTGCCTGCCTGCCTGCCTGCCTGCCTGCCTGCCTGCCTGCCTGCCTGCCTTCCTTCCTTCCTTTCCTTCCTTCCTTCCTTCCTTCCCTTCCTTCCTTCCTTCCTTCCTTCCTCCTCCTCCTGCCTCCTCCTCCTTTCCTCCTCCTGCCTTCCCTTCCTTCCTTCCTTCCTTCCTTCCTTCCTGCCTCCCCTCCTCCTCCTCCTTCCTTCCTTCTCCTCCTCCCTTCTTCTTCCTTCCTTCCTTCCTTCCTTCCTTCCTTCCTTCCTTCCT
>NW_026847660.1:135460967-135523467 GCF_025583915.1 Anolis sagrei ordinatus | reverse complement strand
CCTGCCTGCCTGCCTGCCTGCCTGCCTGCCTGCCTGCCTGCCTGCCTTCCTGCCTTCCTTCCTTCCTTCCTTCCTTCCTTCCTTCCTTCCTTCCTGCCTTCCTTCCTTCCTTCCTTCCTGCCTGCCTTCCTGCCTTCCTTCCTTCCTTCCTTCCTTCCTTCCTTCCTTCCTGCCTTCCTTCCTTCCTTCCTTCCTTCCTTCCTTCCTCCTTCCTTCCTTCCTTCCTTCCTTCCTTCCTTCCTTCCTGCCTGCCTGCCTGCCTGCCTGCCTGCCTGCCTGCCTGCCTGCCTGCCTGCCTTCCTTCCTTCCTTCCTTCCTTCCTTCCTTCCTTCCTTCCTGCCTGCCTGCCTGCCTGCCTGCCTGCCTGCCTGCCTGCCTGCCTGCCTTCCTGCCTTCCTTCCTTCCTTCCTTCCTTCCTTCCTTCCTTCCTTCCTGCCTGCCTGCCTGCCTGCCTGCCTGCTTTCTCAGGGCTTCCTTCCTTCCTTCCTTCCTTCCTTCCTTCCTTCCTTCCTTCCTTCCTGCCTTCCTTCCTTCCTGCCTGCCTGCCTGCCTGCCTGCCTGCCTTCCTTCCTTCCTGCCTGCCCCTGCCTTCCTGCCTGCCTGCCTTCCTGCCTTCCTGCCTGCCTTCCTGCCTTCCTTCCTTCCTTCCTTCCTTCCTTCCTTCCTTCCTTCCTTCCTCCTTCCTTCCTTCCTTCCTGCCTTCCTTCCTTCCTGCCTGCCTGCCTGCCTTCCTTCCTTCCTTCCTTCCTTCCTTCCTTCCTTCCTTCCTTCCTTCCTTCCTTCCTGCCTTCCTGCCTTCCTTCCTTCCTTCCTTCCTGCCTGCCTTCCTGCCTTCCTTCCTTCCTTCCTTCCTTCCTGCCTTCCTGCCTTCCTGCCTTCCTGCCTTCCTTCCTTCCTGCCTGCCTGCCTGCCTGCCTGCCTTCCTTCCTTCCTTCCTTCCTTCCTTCCTTCCTTCCTTCCTTCCTTCCTTCCTTCCTTCCTTCCTTCCTGCTTCCCTTCCCCTCACACACATCCTTCCTGCCTTCCTGCCTGCCTGCCTGCCCTTCCTTCCTTCCTTCCTTCCTTCCTTCCTTCCTTCCTTCCTTCCTTCCTTCCTTCCTTCCTGCCTTCCTGCCTGCCTGCCTGCCTTCCTTCCTTCCTTCCTTCCTTCCTTCCTTCCTTCCTTCCTTCCTTCCTTCCTTCCTTCCTTCCTTCCTGCCTGCCTGTCCTGCCTGCCTGCCTGCCTTCCTGCCTGCCTGCCTCCTTCCTTCCTGCCTTCCTTCCTTCCTTCCTGCCTTCCTGCTCCTTCCTGCCTTCCTTCCTGCCTTCCTTCCTTCCTTCCTTCCTTCCTTCCTGCCTGCCTTCCTTCCTTCCTTCCTGCCTTCCTTCCTTCCTTCCTTCCTTCCTTCCTTCCTTCCTTCCTTCCTTCCTGCCTGCCTGCCTGCCTGCCTTCCTGCCTGCCTGCCTGCCTGCCTTCCTTCCTTCCTTCCTTCCTGCCTGCCTCCTCTCTCCTCTTCCCGCATTTCCCCTTTGTCCTCAGCCTGCAAACTGTCTTCCTGCCTTCCTTCCTTCCTTCCTTCCTTCCTTCCTTCCTTCCTTCCTTCCTTCCTGCCTTCCTGCCTGCCTGCCTGCCTGCCTGCCTGCCTGCCTTCCTGCCTTCCTGCCTTCCTGCCTTCCTGCCTTCCTTCCTTCCTGCCTGCCTGCCTGCCTTCCTTCCTGCCTGCCTTCCTGCCTGCCTGCCTTCCTGCCTTCCTGCCTGCCTTCCTGCCTTCCTTCCTTCCTTCCTTCCTTCCTTCCTTCCTTCCTTCCTTCCTTCCTGCCTTCCTTCCTTCCTGCCTGCCTGCCTGCCTTCCTTCCTTCCTTCCTTCCTTCCTTCCTTCCTTCCTGCCTTCCTGCCTTCCTTCCTGCCTTCCTTCCTTCCTTCCTTCCTGCCTGCCTGCCTTCCTGCCTGCCTGCCTGCCTGCCTTCCTGCCTTCCTGCCTTCCTGCCTGCCTTCCTGCCTTCCTTCCTTCCTTCCTTCCTTCCTTCCTTCCTTCCTTCCTTCCTTCCTTCCTTCCTTCCTGCCTCCTTCCTTCCTGCCTCCTTCCTTCCTCCTTCCTTCCTTCCTTCCCTTCTTTCCTTCCTTCCCCTCCCTCCCTCCCTTGCCTGCCTTCCTTCCTTCCTTCCTTCCTTCCTTCCTTCCTTCCTTCCTTCCTTCCTTCCTTCCTTCCTTCCTGCCTGCCTTCCTGCCTTCCTTCCCTCCTTCCTTCCTGCCTTCCTGCTTCCTTCCTGCCTCCTCCTCCTTGCCTTCCTTCCTTCCTTCCTTCCTTCCTTCCTTCCTTCCTTCCTTCCTTCCGCCTTCCTCCTTCCCTTCCTTCCTCCTCCTCCTCCTGCCTGCCTGCCTGCCTCCGCCTGCCTGCCTGCCTTCCTTCCTTCCTTCCTTCCTTCCTTCCTTCCTTCCTTCCTTCCTTCCTTCCTTCCTGCCTTCCTGCCTTCCTGCCTGCCTGCCTGCCTGCCTGCCTGCCTGCCTGCCTTCCTGCCTTCCTTCCTTCCTTCCTTCCTTCCTTCCTTCCTTCCTTCCTTCCTGCCTGCCTGCCTGCCTGCCTGCCTGCCTTCCTGCCTTCCTGCCTTCCTTCCTTCCTGCCTGCCTGCCTGCCTGCCTTCCTTCCTGCCTGCCTGCCTGCCTGCCTGCCTGCCTGCCTGCCTGCCTTCCTTCCTTCCTGCCTTCCTTCCTGCCTTCCTTCCTTCCTTCCTGCCTGCCTGCCTTCCTTCCTGCCTTCCTTCCTTCCTTCCTTCCTTCCTTCCTTCCTTCCTGCCTGCCTGCCTGCCTGCCTCCTGCCTGCCTGCCTGCCTGCCTGCCTGCCTGCCTTCCTTCCTGCCTTCCTTCCTCCTTGCCTTCCTTTCCTTCCTTCCTTCCTTCCTTCCCCCTGCCTGCCTGCCTGCCTGCCTGCCTGCCTGCCTTCCTCCTGCCTTCCTTCCTTCCTGCCTGCCTGCCTTCCCTTCCTTCCTTCCTTCCTTCCTTCCTTCCTTCCTTCCTTCCTTCCTTCCTTCCTTTGCCTGCCTGCCTGCCTGCCTGCCTGCCTGCCTGCCTGCCTGCCTGCCTGCCTGCCTGCCTTCCTTCCTTCCTTCCTTCCTTCCTTCCTTCCTTCCTTCCTTCCTTCCTTCCTTCCTGCCTGCCTTCCTGCCTTCCTGCCTTCCTTCCTTCCTGCCTGCCTGCCTGCCTGCCTTCCTTCCTGCCTGCCTGCCTGCCTGCCTGCCTGCCTGCCTGCCTGCCTTCCTTCCTTCCTGCCTTCCTTCCTTCCTTCCTTCCTTCCTTCCTGCCTGCCTGCCTTCCTTCCTGCCTTCCTTCCTGCCTTCCTTCCTTCCTTCCTTCCTTCCTGCCTGCCTGCCTGCCTGCCTGCCTTGCCTTCTCCTTATGGCCTTCCTTCCTCCCTTCCTTCCTTCCTTCCTTCCTTCCTTCCTTCCTTCCTTCCTTCCTTCCTTCCTTCCTTCCCTTCCTTCCTGCCTGCCTGCCTGCCTGCCTGCCTGCCTGCCTGCCTGCCTGCCTTCCTTCCTTCCTTCCTTCCTTCCTTCCTTCCTTCCTTCCTTCCTTCCTTCCTTCCGCGGGGTTTTCCTCAGCGCCAGTCTTGCCTCCTCACTGGTTCTCCTCTCAGCGTCACGTGGGAACGCTCCCTTGAGCCACCAAGGCCTGCCCTGGCCTTCCCGGGAGGGAGGGAGGGGCCCCTCCGGCGGCGGCAGCACAGCCGGTCCCGGGCTGCCCACGGAGCTCCCCCCCCCCGGAGGCCCAGCCCACCCGGCCTCGCGCGTGGCAGCCGCTCCCTCCCTCCGACAGGTACAGGCCGACCCAGGGTGCCCCCCCTCCCTCCCCCCCCCGCGGGGCCCCTTTCCTCAGCCCCTCCCCCTGCCCTCCCTCCCGTTTCCCTTTCCTCATGGTCATCGGGGGCAGTTCGCCCACGACGTCAAGGAAGCGGTGGCGGGACGTGCTGTCGCAGGCTGGGCCTGTGCATGAGACGGTAGGCAGGACATACATTCCGTGTGCCCAACGGGACGCCGGGGCTGCCTCGGATTAAAGGCCCTTGGATTTCCCTAAGACAGAGTCTTTAGATTGCTCAAAGGTTCTACAAAGTTCTTTATTATTGATGAAAACAAACAGGTACTTTAAGGCTTTCTTAACAGTCTATTGGCTCTCTCTCAATCTTGTCCACAGGGAACAGGCACTATCTTCATAAACTGTAATTTAACTAATGGGGAAATCCTTAACTTCTAATCTGGGCAGTCTGTCTTTGCCTCTGTTGGCGTGGAGCCCCTGCACCCGGTACCAACTCTTCTGGCTTCCGCGAGCGACCCTGACCAAGCAGAGCTTTGTAGGCTTCCAAGGGAAAAGATGTTCAGGTTTCAGTGATGGCTGGCTGAAGTCCTTCAGCAAAGGAGCTGTAGGGCTGCACAATCCTCAGCCGAGCTGTGGGGCCTTTTCTCCCCAGCCAAGCCATAGAAGACGAAGCTTTCTACAGGAGCTCTTGGTATTATGTCCTGCGTGAAAAGCCGCTCTGTGTGGACTGAACCCAAAAAGGCTCCTATTCCCTCCAAAAACCCAAAGGGGGCGGGACCAGGGAACCTAACTATAATTGACAGGTGGCTTGCCCTATGATTGCAGCCAAAAGAAGCCACCTATCTGCAGAGTCCCTGAAACTTAGGACTACAACAAACATTCAATGCAAAGCAAACAAAATTGGAGCTCCTGGTACAGCTGTACCTGCACACGGTACACTTTGTTTTGCCAGGGGAGCCTCTGTGACTGCCCCCCCCCCCCCACAGTGGCGAGGGGTCACCATTCTCTGCCTCCCTCTCCCGCTGGAAGGCGACACAGAGACAGACGGGCCTCGCTTTGGCCTGGAGCTTGGCTCACTCCGCCGCCTCCCTTCTGGCTCCGCGCATGCACCCTGTGTGCTTGAAACAGTTGGACGGGGAAGGCGGGCTCCTCTGTTCCCACCACGCGCAAGGAGGCGAGGGCAGCCACGAGGAGGCTGGAGAGGAGGAGGCGGAGGAGGGTTTGGCAAGGTGGCCGAGGAGCACGCCTGCCTCCAGCTCGAGCTAACCAAGATCCCAGAGGAGCTCAAGGCCAGGTCACTTCTCCTCACCTGCTTACAAGCAAAAGGGTCCGAGGCTGCGAGGAATACTGGGAGTTGGAGTCCAAATCACCCAAGGGTAGAGAGAGCAGCAGCACAGCTCACTTCCCCTCTGCCTCCAAGAACTTCCTGGCCCCACTTGACTTACTGTTGTTGTTGTTGTTGTTATATTATTATTCTCATTCTCATTATTATTATTATTATTTTATTATATGGGGCAGAAAAGATGAGGGAACCTGTCATAACCTTGACTTACTGTTATTATATTATTATTATTATTTTATTATATGGGGCAGAAAGGATGAGGGAACCTGTCATAACCTTGACTTACTGTTGTTGTTATATTATTATTCTCATTATTATTATTATTTTATTATATGGGGCAGAAAGGATGGGGGAAACTGCTATAACCTTGACTTGTTGTTGTTGTTGTTGTTCTATGGGGCAGAAAGGAGAACCTGCCATAAGCGTTACTTATTATTATTTGAAACACAACCATATTAGTACATAGCAAACAAAATCACTATGCTGGCTGTTGTATTGGATCACATGTCGGACATTTTCCAAGTGTCTATAATAATAATAATAATTATTATTATTATTATTGCTGTTATCATTATTTCAAGCAGAAAGGATGGGAGAGCCTGTCATAAGCTTTACTTACTGTTATTATTATTATCATTATCATTATTGTTGTTGCTTCTGCAGTAATTCTATCTCCCTGTCTGGTAGAAAGAAGGGGGCTGGACTGGATGGCCTTCGGGGTTCCCTTCCAACTGTCTGAGTCTTACAACAACAACAATGTATAATAATAATAATAATAATAATAATAATAATAATAATAATAATTCTATCTTCCTGTCTGGCAGAAAGAAGGGGGCTGGACTAGTTGGCCTTTGGGGTTCCCTTTCAACTGCCTTAGTCTAATCATCATCATCATGAAGATGATGATGATTATTATTATTAAACTTTATTTGTATCCTGCTAGCATCTCCCGAGGGACTCGATGCGGCTTGATGATGATGTATAATAATAGAATAGTAATTCTATCTTCCTGCCTGGCAGAAAGATGGGGGCTGGATTTGATGGCCTTTGGGGTTTCCTTCCAACTGAGATTTATAAACCACTGCTGTTTTTACTGTTTGTGAACCGCCGTGAGTCGCCTTCGGGCTTGAGATACAGCGGTATATAAGCAAAGTAAATAAATAAATAAATAAATAATAATAATAGTCTCCTGGAGTAACTGTAGGAGCAAAAACAAAAACAAAAAAAACCCTCTTTCAGTATTTCCTGTTGGTCATGGGAGTTTTGTGTGCTAAGTTTGTTTCAATTCCATCATTGGTGGAATTCCGAATGCTCTGATTGTAGGTGAACTATCAATCCAAGCACTACAACTCCCAAATGTCAAGGTCTGTTTTCCCCAAACTCCACCAGTGTTCAAATTTGTCCATATTGAGTATTTGTGCCAAGTTTGGTCCAGATCCATAGTGGTTTGGGTTCACAGTGTTCTCCGGATGTAGGTGAACTACGCCTCCCCTGAATCCCTGTGAATTCCTCCCAACCCCCTCCAGCATTTTCTGTTTGTCATGGCCGTTCTGTGTGCCAAGTTTGGCCCAGGTCTGTCATTTGTGGAGGTCTTAGTGGTCTGTGGAAGTCTGAGCTGAATCAGTTGAAAGTACTGCAAATCCCATCATCCATTGTCCATACTCCCCCAAACATATTGCTTTTGTGATTAATCACCATGTTTTAATTACGTTCAGTCTGTAACAATGAGAATACATCCTGCATATCAGAGATTTACATTACGATTCATAAGAGTATTTATTTATTTAAGACATTTATATCCTGTCCTTCTCACCCGGGGGGGGGGGGGGGGGGGGGGGGGGGGGGGGGGGCTCAGGGAGGCTTATAACAATTAGATGCTGTCAAGGAAAAAGGTTGGTTTTGCAGGTGGCAGGGGAGACAACACACCGTCTCTAATCCCTCCTGTCAGACCCCAAGCAAACCAGCATGTGTTGTTGTTGTAACGTGTGTGTGTAAGGTTTGGTAAGCTGCCACCACCTCAATATTAACTTATGAGGAATAGTTTGATTGTAGTTCCTGAGGTGAATTCTCCCAAAACACTGCTTCTTTCTTCTGGCTCCCTATGAAATGTGACTGGACTGTAAAAGTGTATAGAATTGTCAGACCTGAGGCTATATAAGACATCAAGGCTGAGGCTAGTTAACGATGAAAATATAGAATGAGTTTATTGAAGGACATGAGGTAAACAACAGACTACTACGAGGCACATAAGCTTAGTTGGTTTCTAAAGCACAATCTTCTTCTCAAACGAAAAGCTTCTTCAGGTTGGGGTTACTTTTCTATAACTGGAGCTAAATTCCCTTCACTCTACCCTTAATAATATGATGTAGCAGTGAATTTCACCAGCCAATTTCCCCTGGCTGTCACACAGAGTCTCTACTCTGACACCTGAGAGATAATTCCCACTTGACTTCCCTAGCCAGATTCCTGTGAAGACCCCTGTTCCAAACTAATCTCTTCCAGGCTAGCTCACTTAGAAAACATACCCACTATTCCCTGACTGAAATCCTAACCTCCTCTAATCTTGCTTCGTTCAAGATTACATTCCTTCTCCCTTCTCCCTTCTCCCTTCTGTCAGGGCTGGCAAGCTACTTATCTCTCCTACAACTCCTCTCCCTTGAGTCAGACCCAATCAGAAAAGAGTTGACTCCTCCCCTTGCCTCTCTGCCTGTCCAAACATGGAGGCCAGCCTACTCTCTACCAGGCTGCGGCCTACGGAAAAGGTATGAGTTCATGACAGATGCCAACAACAACAACAATAAAAAAGACAGATAAACATTAACTAAAACATCATCATAAGTTAAAAGACCATTTAAAAGAGACAGTCGCAAAATGACAGTTATGAATTAGCAACAAAAATAATTTTATGGTTGGGGGTTGCCACGACATGAGGAACTGAATTAAGGGACACACACAAAGAGAATAGGAAGAGGGCAGGGAAAAGGGTGGGCGGGAAGGAATGGGAATACACACACACACACACACACATATATACAGGCCTGGGCCAACTTTGACCCTCCCTCCAGGTGTTTTGGACTCCAGCTCCCACAATTCCTAACACCCGGAATTGTGGGAGTTGATGTTCAAAACACCTGGAAGGAGGGCCGAAGTTGGCCCAGGCCTGAGATAGATTAGATCGATAGAGATATAGACGTGCGCACACACATAAAGAGAATAGGAAGAGGGCAGGGAAAAGTGTGAGAGGAAGGGAAGGAAGAAGGAAGGAAGGGGAATATTTATATAGAGAGATATGTATAGATATATATACACACACAAAGAGAATAGGAACAGGGCAGGGAAAAGTGGAAGGAAGGAAGGAAGGGGAATATTGATATAGAGAGATATGTATAGACATATATACACACAAAGAGAATAGGAACAGGGCAGGGAAAAGTGGAAGGAAGGAAGGAAGGGGAATATTGATATAGAAGATATGTATAGATATATACACACACAAAGAGAATAGGAAGAGGGCAGGGAAAAGGGGAGGAAGGAAGGAAGGAAGGAAGGAAGGAAGTAAGGAAGGAAGGAAGGAAGGAAGGAAGGAAGGAAGGAAGGAAGGAAGGGGAATATTTATATAGAGAGATATGTATAGATATATATACACACACAAAGAGAATAGGAACAGGGCAGGGAAAAGTGGAAGGAAGGAAGGAAGGGGAATATTGATATAGAGAGATATGTATAGACATATATACACACAAAGAGAATAGGAACAGGGCAGGGAAAAGTGGAAGGAAGGAAGGAAGGGGAATATTGATATAGAGAGATATGTATAGATATATACACACACAAAGAGAATAGGAAGAGGGCAGGGAAAAGGATGAGAAGGAAGGAAGGAGTGTATGTGTGTAAATGCTCTGTTCGTTTTGAGTGACATAACTCAAAATCCACTGGACAACTGGCCACCAAATTTGTCCACAAGACACCTGCTAACCCAAGGAGTGACCATCACTAAAAACATTAAATTTGTTATTTGGGAATTGCAGTTGCTGGGATTTATAGTTAACTACAATCAAAGAGCATTCTGAACTCCACCAATGATGGAATTGAACCAAGCTTGGCACACAGAACTCCCACAGTGAACAGAAAATACTGGAAGGGTTTGGTGGGCATTGACCTTGAGTTTTGGAGTTGTAGTTCACCTACACCCAGAGTGCACTGTGGACTCAAACAATGAAGGATTTAGTCCAAACTTGGCACAAATACTCCATGTGCCCAAATATGAACACAGATGGAGTTTGGGAAAATAGACCTTGACATTTGGGAGTTGTAGCTACTGGGATTTATAGTTCACTTACAATCAAAGAACATTCTGAACCCCACCAACGATAGAATTGGGCCAAACTTCCCACATAAATCCCCCATGACCAACAGAAAACACTGTTTTCTCGTGGTCTTTGGCAACCCTTCTGACACCCCCTCATATCTCCCCAGGGGTCCCGACCCCTAGAGCGAGAAATGCTGCCTTGTGGCCACCCAGACCCACTCCCTTCCCTGGGGCAAGAAGACATCATCAAAGCCCTCCTGACAAAGAGCCATCCTGCCATAGAGAGAGAGAGAGTCCAATAGGATTCACACACACACACATATGGAAAATATAATATCATTGTAGATTTGAAAGGGACCTCTAAAGAAGGACAAAGATATGTTTTATGTTCCAGAGGAGGCAAACCAGACACTCTCCACATCAACTCTGACAAAGAAACAACAAGAAATACTGTTTACCCACAAGCAGAGAGACAGGACAGAGATTAGAAACCATCTTTCTCATTACTTTATTTTCCAGATCAACAGACTGGATCACAGCAATGCATGGCAGGGCAAGGCTAGTGTGTATGTATATATATGTATGCATGCGTGTGTATATATATATATATATAGAGAGAGAGAGAGAGATGGCATAGGCCAACTTCGGCCCTCCATGTGTTTTGGACTTCAACTCCCACAATTCCAAACAGTAGGAAGTCCAAAATACCTGGAGGGCTGAAATTTGTCCATGCCCATTATATCTGTGTGTGTGTGTGTGTGTGTGTGTGTGTGATTGATTTTGGGGGGGGGGGAGGGAATACAGTTGGCTTACCATTGAAAATTACCTGGGGCCACCTCTGCTGGTCATTCACGGAGACACATGATCCAGTGAACGATGCCCTTTAATATTGCAAAGAACTGTTCCTGTCTGACTGCCTTCCTGGCATTCCTTTAGCTACATTTGTGTTCAACCCAATGAAATCAATGGAATGCTCCAATATTGGAAGGAGCTCCCCTTTGTTCCTTCTGCCATTCATTCTTTTCTTCCTACCCCTCTCTCCCTTCCTTCTTTTCACCTTTCTGTCTGGATTAATTCTCCTTTTAAAGAATCACTTTCACACCTTTGTATGACTTTTCAATGACTTTGTAGCATAGGTTCTTTTTCTTGCAATTTCCAGTGTGAGAGGGTAGATCAGATGACAGAAAAACATTTAGACAAAGAATGACATTGGACAGACAGACAGATTCTCTGCAACTACATTGGATTCACAATTACATTGGTTAACAATTACATTGGTTAACAAACAAAGGGGGGTTACATTTTCGCTCAGCATTCACACACATGTACACACATTCAGACACATGCATCCAAATATGACCATATCTTTTTCTCCCTCCTTGGAGAAGCCCCTCTTAGGCCAGACCCTGCTTTTCTGCAGCCTGCCAACGCACACTTCCAAAACTTCCACAACACCATAACTTCAAAACTCCAAAACGCATCCTTTCCCTAAGCACAATGCCAAGGATCAGATCTCTGTTTTCCATACAGCAGAACCTGACTCCCGGCACAAAGTCTAAAACTCCAAAAGCGCACTTCTGGATGGCCATCTGTCAGGGGTGCTTTGAATGCAATATTCCTGCTTCTTGGCAGAATGGGGTTGGACTGGGTGGCCCATGAGGTCTCTTCCAACTCTTTGGTTCTGTGATTGATTCTATGATTCTCTTCCTCTTCCCTTGAGAAAGAAGCCCCAAAGGGACCAGACGGCTCCTGTGCAGACCTGCCACTCTCCATAGGGACACTCACTCTCTCCTTCCCATGGAGCAGAGCATGGCGGGTGAACCAGACTCCTCAGGTCTGCCACACTTTTTTAAAAAAGAAATTTTATTAAATTTTTATATAGAATACAATGAAAGAGTGAGAACAGTAAGGTATAGAAAAGTGAGGGGGGAAAAAAGAGAAAGGGAAAGGCCAGTAAAAAGGACATCCTAAATAAACCCTAAAAAAAGATTTAAAAATATATATAAACTACAAAAATACATCCACACACAAAAAAAAGAAAAAAAAGGGTGACTTCCATTCCATCTTCTTGGATAAAATATTCTTATTATTCAAAAATATATATATATTTTTGAATTAAAGATAATAAACTTGTCTCTCTTGTTTTTTATTTTTGCAAATTGTCCAGATAGTCATGAAGATTGTCCCAATTTGTTCTTTTTATTATAATGCCTGTATTTTTCTTCAACAAAAAAGTCAATTCGTCCATGTCCTTTATTTCTCTGATTTTTTCCACCCTATCCTGTATGGGTGGTACTGAATCTTGCTTCCACTCTCTAGCAAAAGCAATTCTAGCGGCGGTCGTAATATATGTAAAACGTTTATCCTCTTGTTCTGTCAGTTGTAGATCCAAATCTGTAAAGCATAATAAATAATACTCTGGTTTTCTTGTAAAAGTTCTTTTTAAGATCTTTTGCGTCTCTTCATGAATTACCCTCCAAAAACTTCACTGCTTCTTTACAAGTCCACCACAGATGGCAGAAGGAGCCCACTTGTTCTGAACACTTTGTGCGTTATTAGACTGAGTCTTTTATAGGAATATTCTGCTAAGTTCATCCCAAAGTTGTAAATTAATGATAGACGTCTTCCATCCTGGCTCCATCTCAGTTTCCTGGCCAGAAGTTGATCTTCTTGATTGGTGTTGACCTTATATTGACTTCCTTCTTAACATAAGGAAGGTTGCAAACATTTCCTTAACTTGAAAGAACCATTGTCACAGTTCTTATCAATTCTCATTAGCAGGTTTTGATCACAGTTCCAGCAAGGAGGTAGTTAGTCATTGCAGGCCTTAATATTATACTGGTGCTTCCAAAATGATTAACTCCAACCACACATCCTTCCATTCTTCCAATCATTCCCACACATCATATTAAATTCATATTTGTGAAATCTGTACATTGAATTTCTTGTGACACCTTTGCTGGTATCTGTGTGTGTGCTTGAGCCCTGATGTCTGCATCTCTTGGTATTTCCATTTCCTGCATGACCCATGAAGGGAAAAGGGGGAAATCTTTGAGGGAAAAACCGGGTTCCTGGCTCTCATCCTTGATCTTTTCTTTCTTTCTTGACCAGGGAAATGAGGATTCTATGGAGCCAACTCTTGGATGCAACAAGGAAACCAACAATACAGAAAGAAGAAGTCTTCTCAAGGTGATGATCTTGCTAAATTGTTGACCTCACTTACAGAAAAGGGAAAAAGGAAGAGTCAACTCTCTGTATTGCAATTAAACACCCAAATCACTGTTGGCGTGAAGGAGAAAGCGTCCAAATGGCTGAAACGTGGAAAGAGTTTTTCTCAGGGGATCATCTGCAGGAACCTGAAAGGCCTGACACTGGGGAGAAGCCCCCTGAATGCCTGGAGTGCGGAAAGAGCTTCGCTCATAATTCAGATCTACGTAAACACCAGAAGACCCACACTGGGGAGAAACCCTATGAATGCCTGGAGTGTGGRCAGAGGTTCATTCAGAGTTCAGATCTACGTAGACATGAAAGGACCCACACTGGAGAGAAACCCTATATGTGCCTGGAGTGTGGAAAGAGCTTCACTCATACTTCAAGCCTGTGTTTGCATCAAAGGACTCACACTGGGGAGAAACCCTATGAATGCCTGGAGTGTGGACAGAGCTTCACTTACAGTTCAACTCTACGTTCACATCAAAGGACTCACACTGGGGAGAAACCCTATAAATGCCAGGAGTGTGGACAGAGTTTTGCTCGTAGTTCAAGTCTACATAAACATCAAAGGACTCACACTGGGGAGAGACCCTATGAATGTTTGCTGTGTGGGAACAACTTCTCTGACAGTTCAGCTCTTCGTAGACATCAAAGGACACACACTGGGGAGAAACCCTTCATATGCTCAGAGTGTGGACAGAGATTCGCCCAGAGTTCAGGTCTACGTGCACATCAGAAGACTCACACATCAAAAGATTCACAGGAGAAACCCCATCAATGCCTGGAGTGTGGACAGAGCTTCACTCAGCTTTCATATCTACACAGACATCAAAGAACTCACACTGGAGAGAAACCCTTCACATGCCCAGAGTGCGGACAGAGATTTGCCCAGAGTTCAGGTCTGCGTGCACATCAAAGGATTCACACTGGGGAGAAACCCTATAAATGCCTGGAATGTGGGCAGAGCTTCTCTCATAGTTCAGGACTATGTTCACATCAAAAGATTCATTCTGGGGAGAAACGCTATAAATGCCTGGAATGTGGACAGAGCTTCGCTCAGAGTACAGGTCTGCGTTCACACCAAAGGACTCACAGTGGGGAGAAGCCCTATAAATGCCTGGAGTGTGGACAGAGCTTTGCTAAGAGTACAAATCTACGTACACATCAGATGACGCACACTGGGGAGAAACCCTATACATGCCTGGAGTGTGGAAAGACCTTCAGGCAGAGTTCAAATCTACGTTCACATCAAAGGACTCACACTGGAGAGAAACACTATGGAACAGGCACAGGGAAAATGTTTTGCCCTGATGCTACCCTGTGGGCCTGGCCACAAGGGCCGGGCCAGGAGGGAGTGTGGGTGGGGCCAGAAGGGGTGGGGCCAGGGCCAGAAGGGGCAGGGCCAAATGGGCTGGGGATGGGAGAGGGCAAGGTCCAGCCAGGAGAGGTTGGGGTTGGGTGGGAAAGGGCAGGATTGTGGTGGGAGGGGGCCGGGTGGGATAAGGAGGAGGAAGAGACACACATCACTGGTGAAAGCATTCTCACTAGTGCCATGTGTCTCCCCTGTGTCTCCTCTGAGTCTGTGGAAGGCGGGACACCTACGCAAGGCTCAGAGAATGAGGAACACACCGCTGCTGAGAGCGCTCTCGCCGGCGACGTGTAACTTCCCCCTGATTCTCCTCTGAGTCTGGGGAAAGCAGGCTACCTTCCTGAGGCTCAGATGAACAGGAGAAACACGCTATTGGCAAGTGCTCTCAGGACTGCGCTTGGCAGAAGTGTGTCTCTGACACTGTGACCGCAGACTGAGAGGAGGGCTGAGGTAGGCAGGGGCCGGAGGGAAGAGGCCAAGAGTGGCCGGGGGCACCAGATGGAGTGGCCTTACCGCCGCCCCTGCCGCTCCCTCCCTCCCTCGCTCGACCTGTTCTCATGGCCAAAGGACAGATCCTTGCCCATGCTTTGGCCGGGAGAAGGGAAACGAGGAGAGGGAGCCACAGAAGGAGATTGACTGATGAAGATCGGCAAATTATCCGAGATGGACAAAGTGCACTCTGCCGAGGAAAGAGAAATCTTTGACTAATTTCAAGAAGGATTGGGACTTCTTTATCACTTTTCCCACAACAACAACAACAATAGGGGCAAATACCAGCTGTCGGATGTCTGAATTAGAAGACTGTTGCCAATCGCAGAAGTGTCCTTCCATGGGATTGTCTAAGGGAGGAGAATAATAATAATCAGGGACCGAATCAACTCGGTGAGAAGTTCTTAGCCTTAGGCCCAGGTCTGTTTGTGCTTTTGTCAGTGTCCCTTGTGTGTCTCTATAGGAGTGTTTCGGTGGTGTGTGGTTTTTTCTGATTTTATTTTTGTAGTTGTGGCAGCCACTTGTAGATCTGTATAGTTTTAGCATTATGTATTGTAAACTTACTCTTAAACTTTATAATAAACTTTATTATTTGTACCTCGCTACCATCTCCCGAGGGACTCGGTCTGGCTTATATGAGGCCGAGCCCACAATACATCAATGATAAAAGCAATAACAACAATTAATACAACAATAAGATAAAACTCATCACAAAAAAATAAAACAATAAACATTAACAGTAACACAACAACGTTTAAAAACCCGTGGCTGGGCCAAATGTAATAATTAAAATGTAAGGATAATGCTGAGCACGACCAGGTGAAATATATAACTAGGATAGAATTTCGGAGAGGAAAGGGGCGTGCAGACAATCCTAGATCATTGATCAAGTGCATTTAGAGGACATATTGCTAGGAGTTTCCTTATTCTGGGAAGGCACACTGGAACAACCATGTTTTCAGGCTCCTCCTAAAGACTGCCAGGGTTGGGGCATGCCTGATGTCCTTGGGAAGCGAGTTCCAGAGTCGAGGGGCCACCACCGAGAAAGCCCTCTCCCTCGTTCCCACCAATCACGCCTGCGATGGAGGTGGGAGCGTGAGCAAGGCCTCTCCAGATGATCAAAGGGATCGTGTGGGTTCATATACAGAGATGCGGTCACGCAGGTAGGAGGGTCCCAAACCGTTCAGGACTTTGTAGGTAAGAACCTGCACCTTGAATTGGGACCGGAAAATGAATGGCAGCCAGTGGAGCTCCTTAAACAGGAGGGTTGACCTCTCCCTGTAAGGAGCACCATTTAACAACCTGGCCGCCGTCCTTTGAACCAATTGAAATTTCTGGGCCGTTTTCAAGGGCAGACCCACCTAGAGTGCATTACAATAATCCAATCTGGAGGTGACAAAGGCGTGGACCACCCTGGCCAGATCCGCCTTCATGAGGTACGGTTGCAGTTGGTGCACAAGTCTTAATTGTGCAAAGGCCCTCCCGGCCACTACCGACGCCTGAGCCTCAAGCGTCAGTGATGAGTCCAGGAGGACACCCAGACTGCAGGGGGAGTGTAACCCCGTCCAGCACAGGTTGCCACCCTATACCCCGATCCGGTTTACGATCGACCAGGAGGACCTCTGTCTTGTCCGGATTAATCTTCAGCTTGTTCTTCCTCATCCAGACAGCCACAGCGGCCAGGCACTCGTCCAGCACCCGAGGGGCTTCCTTGAAATTGGGTGGAAAAGAGTAGTAGAGCTGTGTGTCATCTGCGTAGAGGTGGCACCCAACTCCAAAACTCCAGATGACTTCTCTCAGCGGTTTCATGTAGATGTTAAAAAGCATGAATGGAGACAGAATGGAGCCTTGCAGGACCCCACAGGGATTGTCTGTGCCAAGTTTGGTCCATTGTTGGTGGAGTTCGGAGTGGTGTTTGTTTGTAGGTGCACTATAAATCCCAGTACCTACAACTAATAAGTGTCAATAATAATAATAATAATAATAATAATAATAATAGTAATAATTTTATTTATATTCCGCTTTATCTCCTCGAAGGCACTCAAGGTGGATTCCAAACATAAAAGGCAAACACTCAATGCCCGAATGCAACAATACATCCATACTAACAAAATTCAAACAACCCAACATATAAACACAAATTAAGACTTAACAACTAATATTAAATTTAAAAAACGCAGCCTGTTATATAACAGACATAAGTCAAAACATCAAACATTGAATAGAAACAGTAATTTCCCAGTTTCTTGGGGAAAATAGATTAATCGTTGTTCAAGATGTCTACTGAGCTGGTGGGACGAGCCGGGCACGGATACGGATGGCAACTATTAATCAGGTGTGTAATGGTAGTCTTCCCAACTCCTCCTCCTCTTCTGGTTGTCCAGTGCGCAAAGGTACGTCTTCAGCTGTTTCTTGAAAGCGGGGAGGGAGGGGGGGTTGTCTTTAACTCCTTAGGAAGGGAGTTCCAGAGATGGGGGGGGGGGGATCCACGGAGAAGGCCCTTCCTCTTGTTCCCACCAGCCGAGCTTGGGACGGGGGTGGAACTGAGAGGAGGGCCTCCTCTGATGACAGCAGCTGGTCTCTAGAGGGAGATGTGGCTTGTCCAATTGTCTGGGCCTAAGAAGCCATTCAGGGCTTTAAAGGTAAGAGCCAGCACTTTGTATTTAGACCGGAAGCAGACTGGCGGCCCGTGGAGCTGCTGCAACTTGGGAGTAGTTCTCTCCCTGAATGGCGCTCCAGTTAGTAGCCTGGCTGCCGATCTCTGGACCATTTGAAGCTTCCGAACGACCTTCAAAGGCAGCCCCAAGTAGAGAGCGTTGCAGTAGTCCAAACGGGACGTGACGAAGGCATGGACTACTGTGGCCAAGTCAGGTGTCTCAAGGGACGGGCGCAGCTGGCGCACAAGTGCTGACTGCGCTCCTGGCAACGCTGACACCTGGGGTTCTGGGTCAGTGATGGGTCCAGGATCACCCCAGGCTGCGGACCTGTGTCTTCAGGGGGAGCGCGGACCCGTCCAGCACAGGCTGTAATCCCACACCCTGATCCGCCTTACGACTGGCCAGAAGGGCCTCTGCCTTGTCTGGATTTGGTTTCCGCTTGTCGGCTCTCATCCCGTCCATGACTGGCGGCAGGCTCTGGCTCGGGACCAGCAGAGCCTCCTCGGCGTCGGCACCCGTGGCACACGCGGGTGGCGTTCAGGGCCTCATTTCACGGGTGCCGCTCTCATGGACGTCACACTTTTTTCCTTTGTCAATAAATCAAGCCGGAAGGCAGGAAGGAAGCTTCAGGATTGGTCTCTGCCCCCCTCCCCCCTTCAAAGAAGGGAATGGCTCAGGCAGCAAGCCCCTCCCCCCCTCCCCGGTACACTGCATGACATAGAATGTGTGTGTGTGTGTGTGTGTACACATACCAGTCCCAATCCAACGTAAGATTGAGTATTCCAATGGAAGCCCCACCCCCAGCGCCACACAGCCCTGCCCCCTTCAGTCTGCCACGCAGGAGGGGGGAGGGGAGGGGAGGGGGTTGGGAGCAAGCAGGGTGCGGTGGGGGGGTGAGGGCGGGGAGCAGAGGTGGCCCAAGGTAATTTTCAACGGTAAGCAAACAGTATCCCCCCCCCCCCCCCCCCCCCCCCGCAACCAATCACTGATATATAGTCTGTTTGTCGTGGGAGTTCAGTGTGCCATATTTGGTTCAATTCCATCCTTGGTGGAGTTCAGAATGCTCTTTGATTGTAGGTGAACTATAAATCCCAGTGACTACAACTCGCATATGTCAAGGTCTATGTCAATGACCAGTGTGGGACAAAGGACTCTTGTCTGCTGGAGCTAGGGGGGAATGTTTCAACTGACCACCTTGATTAGCATTGGATGGCCTGGCAGTGCCTGGAGTAATCCGTTGTTGAGAGGTGATTAGATGTCCTTGTTTGTTTCCTCTCTGTTGTTGTGCTGTTGTAATTTTAGGGTTTTTTAAATACTGTTAGCCAGACTTTGTTCATTTTCATGGTTTCCTCCTTTCTGTTGAAATTGTCCACATGCTTGTGGATTACAAGGTGGTCAGTTGAAACATTCACCCCTAGCTCCAGCAGACAAGAGTCCTTTGTCCCACCCTGGTCATCATTCCACAGATATATAAACCCCTTTTTCCTGGTTCCAACAGACCTCACGACCTCTGAGGATGCTTGCCATAGATGCAGGCGAAACGTCAGGAGTCAATGCCTCTAGACCATGGCCATATAGCCCGAAAAAACCTTCAACAACCCAGTGATTCCGGCCATGAAAGCCTTTGACAATAATAATAATAATAATAATAATAATAATAATAATAATAATAATAATATAAATAAATAACTTTATATTCCACCTTCTCGCCCCTGGGGATCTCAGAGCAGTTCCCAACAAGCAAAAGGCAAACATTCAATGCCTCAATGACAATAAGTACAAATATAATACCCCACATAAAATAAATCTTAAGCTTAACTATACCTTAAATAAAACGTAATCCATCAAAAATTATGCATGTTATGTATCTCTTCACACCCGTCAGACTCACAAAAATTGTTGGTGACAAAGGATTCCACGATATCATACCATAATTGCCTGTTTTGCGAACATACTGCTGTGCAATCCATACGTGGAAAAGAGGTTGGCGTGGACAAATCAAATCCTTGTTGGAATTCCACAGAATACTGTCGATCCTGACCAACAATGTGCATGTTTTATGATTTCAAGAAAACAGTATTAGCAAAATTTCCAAAAAATGACCATATATACACTCATGAATGAGTCAACTCCGTGTATAAGTGCAATTACCAAACATACTCATGAATAAGCCGACTCCGTGTTGAATTGCATTTTCCATACATACTCATGAACAGATTTCCAATCCATCTTAGAAGGATTTTTTTAACTTTTTAATGCCATTAATATTTAATTATTTGTAAGTGGTTATATATTTTGAGATTTTAAATTGTATTTCATTTAGTTTGTACTGTAAGCTGATTTCAGCCCTCTCAAATAGGAAAAGCTATGTATAAATAATAATCATCATCATCATCATCATCAGCAGCAGCAGAAGCAGCAGCAGCATCCAGCACATATATCTTGTTTGCTGTGTCCTACTGCGTTTTTGTGTCAGTAAAATAACAACAACAATAATAATAATAATAATAATAATAATAATTCATCCAACTCAGATATCCAACCAACAATAAACAGGAGTGGAGCGTCTCTTCCGCTGCACAATGGGGAATTGCATGCTGATTTGAATCCCTGGCATTTGCAAACACTTTTATTATTAAGAAAAAGAGAAACATGGTAATTTCATAATATATAATGGAAAGACTCTCTGAGTGGCCACCACAACAGATTGCCAAAATAAAACAAAATAAGAAAAAGGGCTGGGCTTTAGCACAGTAGGTTAACCACCAAACTGCAATAAATCTTGCCAACTGGAAGGCTGATAGTTCAAAGCCCAGGTCAGGGTGAGCTCCTGACCTTTAGCCTAGCTTCTGCCGCCCTGAGTCACCTTTGGGCTGATATGGGCGGGATAGAAATAATGTAAATAAATATATTCCTAGCAGTTCGAAAACAAACCTGAGTAGATAAATAGTAACCCCATTAAAGCAGGATGTATTTGGGCTCCACCCCCACCCCCACCCCCGCCCCCCGGTGGCACAGCCTCCAATGTCTATATAGATTTCAACTCTCAGAGAAGCTCTTTCCACATGCCATCTGTCAGGGATACTTTGATTGAGCTTTTCCTGCATGGCAGGAGGTGTTATTATTATTAGGTGTCAAATACCACTGTTGTTGTTACTATTTTCTCTCCTATCTCTCAATAAAAATTTATACAAAAATACCACTATTCTCTCCAGTGTGAATTCTACGCCTATGTAAATTTGAACTCTGAGAAGCTCTTTCCACACTCTGGTTTCTCCCCAGTGTGAATCATCTGATGTCTATGTAGACCTGAACTCTGAATGAAGCTCAGCCCACATTCCAGGCATGTATAGGGTTTTTCCCCCGTGTGAGTCCGTTGATGTGAA
Source organism: Anolis sagrei ordinatus (assembly GCF_025583915.1). Classification (NCBI taxonomy): domain Eukaryota; kingdom Metazoa; phylum Chordata; class Lepidosauria; order Squamata; family Anolidae; genus Anolis; species Anolis sagrei. The sequence continues at coordinate 135,502,915 of NW_026847660.1, read as the reverse complement.
CGCAGATGTCCACTCTCAGCAAAGCTCTTTCCACACTCCAGGCATTTATAAGGTCTCTCCCCAGTGTGTGTCCTTTGATGCAAACGTAGACGTCCACTCCAAGCAAAGCTCTTTCCACACTCCAGGCACGTATAGGGTTTCTCCCCTGTGTGAGTCCTTTGATGTTTATGTAGAACTGCATTCTGAGCAAAGCTCTTTCCACACTCCAGGCATTTATAGGGTTTCACCCCAGTGTGGATCCATTGATGCGAACGTAGACTTGAACTCTGAGTGAAGCTCTGTCCACATTCCAGGCATTTATAGGGTTTTTCCCCAGTGTGAGTCCTTTCATGTGAACGCAGGCTTGCACTCCAAGCAAAACTCTTTCCACACTCCAGGCATGTATAAGATTTCCTGCCCATGTGAGTCCACTGATGTGAATGTAGACCTGAACTATAAGTGAAACTCTGTCCACACTCCAGGCACGTATAGGGTTTCTCTCCAGTGTGAGTCCTTTCATGCAAATGTAAGTTTCTACTCTGAGCAAAGCTCTTTCCGCACTCCAGGCACGTATAGGGTTTCTCCCCAGTGTGAGTCCGTTGATGTGAACGTAGACGTGAACTCTGAGTGAAGCTCCGTCCACACTCCAGGCATGAATAGGGTTTCTCTTCAGTGTGAGTCCTTTGATGTGAACGCAGGCTTCCACTCTCAGTGAACTTCTGTCCACACTCCAGGCATGTATAGGGTTTCTCCCCAGTGTGAGTTCGTTGATGTGAACGTAGAACTGAACTATAAGTGAAACTCTTTCCACACTCCAGGCACGTATAGGGTTTCTCTCCAGTGTGAGTCCTTTGATGCAAACGTAGGCTTCCACTCTCAGTGAAACGCTTTCCACACTCCAAGCATGTATAGGGTTTTTCCCCGGTGTGAGTCCGTTGATGTGAACGCAGATGTCCGCTCTCAGCAAAGCTCTTTTCGCACTCTAGGCATTTATAAGGTTTCTCTCCAGTGTGAGTCCTTTCATGTGAACGTAGCTTTACACTCCAAGCAAAACTCTTTCCACATTTCAGGCATGTATAGGGCTTTTCTCCAGTGTGAGTCCTTTTATGTGAATGTAAACCTGAACTCTGAGTGAAGCTCTGTCCACACTCCAGGCATGTATAGGGCTTCTCTCCAGTGTGGGTCCGTTGATGAGAACGCAGGTTTCCACTCTCAGTGAAGCTCTTTCCACACTCCAAGCATGTGTAGGGTTTCTCTCCAGTGTGAGTCCTTTGATGCGAACGTAGACTTCCACTCTCAGCGAAGCTTTTTCCACACTCCAGGCATGTGTAGGGTTTCTCTCCAGTGTGGGTCCTTTGATGCTGCTGCAGATGATCCCTCCGAGTGAAACTCTTTCCACACTCCAGGCATTTTGATGCTTTCTCCGTCATGGCCACGATCATATGGGCATTTAAATGCAATAGAGAGTTGACGCTTCTTTTTTTCTTCTTATCTGTAAGTGAAGTCAGGAATTCTGTAAGACTGTCACCTTGAGATGATTTCTTCTTCTTATGTTATTTTTTTCCTTATAGCACCCAAGAGGTCGCTCCATAGAATCCTCGTTTTCCCTGGTCATGAAAAAAGCAAAAGTAAAATAAAGTATCTAGGAATAGATATATTATGGCTAAAAATTCACAACAAATGCAAAACAATTACAAATATAAATGGAAAGAACTCAAAAAGAATCTAAAGAATTGGGCGACCCTGAAACTATCTCTACTGCGCAGAATATCAGTTATTAAACAAATGTTCCTTCGAAAATGATATGTCTGTTTCAGAAACTACCTGTAATTATAAAAATGCAAGTCTTTAAAGACTGGAATAAAGATTTAACACAATTCATCTGGAACAACAAGAAACCCAGAATAAACTATACAAACTTAACAGATGAAAGAAGAGGAGGTTTTGGACTGCCAAATTTAGGCCTATATTGCAAAGCCAGCAGCATGGAATGGATAAAAGAACGAATAACTCTGCAAAATAAGAAAGTATTGACACTAGAGGGTCACGATCTAAGAGCAGGGTGGCATGCGTACCTCTGGTATGGAAGGATGAAGGTGAACGGTGGCGAAGCTGGCTGGGAGTCAGCTGCATTAAGATCACAACTGACCAAAAGGTCATGAGTTCAAAGGCAGCCTGCGTTGGAGTGAGCTTCCGACCAATTTGTGTAGCTTGCTGTTGACCTTTGCAGTCCAAAAGGCAGTTGCGTCTGTCAAGTAGGAAATTTAGGTACCGCTTCTGCGGGGAGGCTAATTTACGACGCCATAAAAATCTCCAGCAAGCATGGAAAGAATGAGGAAGTACTCCATCAGTGTCACAAATGGACGGTGAAGCGACAGCTCCCCTGGTGGCCAGAATACTCTCATGAAAAAGCTACCCCAGCCTCTGAGTGTCTGTCTATGTATGTTGTGTGTCTATGGCATTGAATGTTTGCCATGTATATGTACATTGTAATCCGCCCTGAGTCCCCTGCAGGGTGAGAAGAGTGGAATATAAATACTGTAAATAAATAAATAAATAAATAAATAAATAAACCTACATCCTGTTGAGTCAGTACCCGAAACCCCTGTTCAGTCGCTGATTTATTCCTGTTTGCTGTGTGCCACAGGAAATGGTAGGAAAGGGTTACGCAAGAGGCAGTGGGTGGGATCATACAAATTCCACACCAATGGAGAGAGAGGAACCCTGGGGTCTGACACTCACTGTAACCTGCAATGTACATCGGAGGGAGGGCCATTGGTGCCTCTTGAATGGAGGAAGTTATAGCTCTTTGTGGAAATGGTGCGTGTGGCAGAGGTGTAAGTGGACACCTCTGCCACACGCACGTACATGCTTTTCACTTTTATTATGTGTATAGATTATTTATATAATTATACCACATTATAATATACTATATCATATATATTATATAATAACATATTAGTATATATTTATATTATTATTATATTATTATTATTATTATTATTATTGCAGCTTACTCCGTTTGTTCATATCAACAGATTCATGAATCTTCATCAGCTGTTATCATCGTTCTTTGTCTTCGATTCTGCTGTTAGGGAGAGATGCTGTGTATCCTAATATTTGCAGAAATATTCACAAGAAATAATTATATACATATTTACAGAAATATTCACAAAAAATCAGAACTCTTCATGAAAATATTCATAGAAAATATTCACAAATATATTCACAGAAAACCATAAAATATTCAGAAAATATTCCTAAATATATTCATAGAAATATTATCAAAATTCCAAAATAGTCAGAAAAATGATCATAAAAATTGCAGAAATATTAATAAAAATAGTAACAAAATATTCATTAAAATATTTGCAAAAATATTCATTACAAGTTTTAAAAGAAATATTGACAAAATAATCATTAAACAGTCTCTGTTACTACAGGAGGTTCACACTGAGCAGGGATAAATAGGCACAAAGCAGAAGGGGTGGCCTCGTGGGCCGAGGGTCTCCTGGTATCAAGGATGAGGCTTATTAAGCAAAGACAAGGTAAGCCAAAACCGTATTTACTTAGAAAGGAATGCTGTGATCACTCAAAGTGAGCAGGAATTTCTCAAAAACAAGTAATGCCAGCCTTGTCTTATCTATTTCTTTATAGAGTTACAAGCTTGGTAGATGCTGGTAATGCTGTGGATGGAGCAGATCTTGATTTCAGCAAGGCCTTGGACTTAGTCCCCCATGACCTTCGTGAGAACGGACTAGTCCAATATGGGCCAGGCAAGAGTACTGTGAGGTGGATCTCCTAATTGGTTAGCTACCGAACCCAAAGGGTGCCCCCCCCCCAATGGCTCTTCCTCTTCATCCTGGAAAGAAGAGGGCTTGGTCCTGGGCCCAGTGATGTTCAACGCCTTTATTAGTGACTTGGATGAAGGTTTGGAGGGCATACTCGTCTAGTTTGCAGATGACACCACATTAGGAGGAGCCCCTGAGGAGCAGCTTAAAGAACTGGGCCTGTTTATATGATCTCAATGTTTATATCAATATGTTTTTAATTCCATGTTTAAATGTCTAGATGTTGTTTCTCTATTGGTTTAATATTTTACTGTATAGCTATATCTTACAGTTGCTTTTATACTAGGTTTCTATATGCTGTGAGGCATTTAATTTTTGCTGTGAATACGTTGGAAGCCACTTGGAGTCTCTCCTGGGGGAGAAAAGCAGTATACAAATGAAATACACACATAAATAATAAATTTAGCCTGCAGAATAGAAGGTGGAGAGGAGGCACGAAAGCCATGTATAAATGTGTTAAAAGTGTCACAAGGAAGAGAGAGCAGGCTTCTTTTCGGCTGTTCTGGAAATTGGGACTCAATGGGGCCATGGGCTCAAATTACAAGGCAAACCAAGAATGGGCAACGTGGAAGTGGCGTGGGCAGGTCACAAGGGAAAACCCTTTTGGCAAAATGGCACTGCCTAACAGAACCCTCCTCCTTGCGTGCCTGTGAAGCAGAACAGACAACTGCCGCGTGTACAGAGGAAGAATTATTGGCGGCCACAGACAATGTGGTTGCTTTGCCCATTTTTGGTCAAAAGATATTTAGCCACTTGTGCTATTTTTATCAGTTTTATACTAATTTATGCAATGCGTTTGATACAAAATAAATAAATTACAGGGAAGGAGATTCCACCTGAACATTAGAAAGAACTTCCTGACCATAAGAAGAGCCGTTCAGCAGCGGATCTCTCCTCCTTGGAGTCTGATGGAAGCTCCTTCCAAGGAAACTTCTCAACAGAGGCTGGATGGCCGTCTGCCAGGTATACTTTGATTGTGCTTTTCCTGTATGGAAGAAGAGGGTTGGACTAGATCGCCTGTTGGTCATCTAGTTTTCTATAAGAAAACTGAACTTTTGAAGGTCTGGCTAAAATAAGACAACAGGAGCACACAAGGCAAGGTCAAGAGTCCAGTTAACGCACACAAGCGGAGTACCACGGAGCCAGGGCAGGAGCAAGAACAAGCAACAGCCAAGGCTACAGTCCAACAGGAACGCAGGTGATTGACAGGAGCTCATTCATCAGAGTTCCTAAAATAACAACCAAGAATGCAAAGTCAGGATTCCAAAGTCAAGGCAAGGATGCAAACTGAAGCCCATAAATCAAACCAGGAAGTCAGTCCAGAAGTTAGAGTCAATGATTCAGGATACAACCGAGTCCAGAACAGGGTTACGGGAACAAGGCCAGAATCAGAAATGAAACCAAGGCAGCAGAGATAATATCCAGGACAACAATACAAAGGTATTGTCGAAGGCTTTCATGGCTGGAATCACTAGGTTCTTGTGGTTTTTTTCGGGCTATAGGGTCATGTTCTAGAGGCATTTCTCCTGACGTTTTGCCTGCATCTATGGCAAGCATCCTCAGAGGTAGTGAGATCGACGCTGTACACCACTTGTGATTGAAAATGGCTTCAGTGTTTAAAAACCTAGAATCAAAAAACTGCCCTAAGCTGGAACAAACTTCTGGCCGAAAAAAACCCTTTGAAAGAGCTCTGGCACCCATTAAACGAAAAGGGAAGTTAAGCCTTTGGCTTACTTGAAGTATCTTAGGCAAGAGTGTGCTGGTTTCGCACTCAGGCTTGTGTTCTGAGGCAACACTGAAAAGATTACTCTTTTAAAATATACGCTGCCACAATTAGACTTTTGATTGCTGCAGGAAACTGCTTTTATAACTTCACCCACAGAGGCACACATGAGACAGATGTTGTGAACAATAAAACAAAGATGATTATTTATGAGAACTTGAACAAAACAGGCATTAGCTTAGCTGTTCTGAAGTATTGACAAAAGCATGTGGTTTCTTTAAGCAGTTCAAACTTAGTTGTAAGGTACACTCCTCTCTCCCTCCGGAAATTACTGACAGGATTTCTACTCTGAAAGTAACTCTAAACTCCACCACAGATAGTCCTTTCCTGGATCTATCTCTACACTCCTCCACCAGCTATCTTCCATAATAGCTGTAAAATCTTCTCACTAGCTATCTCTGCTAGCTAACTGACCAACTTCAGGCCTCTCTCACTATTCTCTTCTCCACTCCAAACTCCTAACTCTTTCTCCTTTGACACCCAGACTCAATCTGAGCTGACAGGGTTTTTAAAATACACCCTTAAAGTAGCTTTTTTTCTTTTCCAAGTTAAGCTCCGCCCACTCTCTCTCAGCCAATCACTAACTCCCCACATTTCCCTCCAAGCTGTTTCTAAGCACGCCCCCTTCAGGAAATGAGTATAAAAAATGGATTCCCCAGGCACCCTTTCCAAAATGGCTGCCGAACTTCCTGGGTCTACTTTTCTAGACTTTTCCTAGCCTAACACGTAGGGAATTCATCACACCTTCACAGATCATCCGAGAAGCCTGTGATGCTTTCCTTGACAAAGAGATCAGGTTAACCCTTTCAAAATGGCTGCAATACTGAGAAGAGTCCTCCTCTGTGGGGGACCGGCCCCCAGCAGCAATCAAGCCAGGCCACACAGACTGCTGTCCATGACAGATAGAGAACAAGGTGGCGGCCTTCCTTTTTGCTTCCATTCTTTGCTTGCCTGTGGAGGAATGGGACCCTTGTTTGGTGGACTTTTTTAAGCAGGGCTAGGAAACTCAAAGGCAGGTATCTTCCTCTAGCAATGTGTGGGTCCTTTGATGGGAGTGCAAAGCTCCACTTTGAGTGAAACTCTTTCCACATTCAATGCATTTATGTGGCTTCTCTCTTATGTGGGTCCTTTGATGGGAACGCAGATGTCCACTGTGACTGAAGACCTTTCCACATTCCATGCATTGATATGGCTTTTCCCCTGTGTGAGTCCTTTGATGGGAACGGAGATCTCCACTCCAACTGAATCTCTTTCCACATTCCATGCATTGATAGGGCCTCTCTCCTGTGTGGATCCTTTGATGGGAACGCAGCTGTCCACTCCAACTGAAACTCTTTCCACATTCCATGCATTGATATGGCTTTTCCCCTGTGTGGATTGTTTCATGGGAACGCAGATCTCCACTCCGACTGAAGCTCTTTCCACATTCCATGCATTGATAAGGCTTCTCTTCTGTGTGGGTCCTTTGATGGGAACGCAGATCTCCACTCCGACTGAAGCTCTTTCCACATTCAATACATTGATACGGCTTCTCTCCTGTGTGGGTCCTTTGATGGGAACACAGATTTCCTCTGTGACTGAAGCTCTTTCCACATTCTATGCATTGATGTGGCTTCTCTCCGGTGTGGGTCCTTTGATGGGAATGCAGAGTTCCACTCTGACTGAAGCTCTTTCCACATTCCATGCATTGATGTGGTTTCCCCTCTGTGTGGATACTTTGATGGGAACGCAGGTTTCCACCCTGACTGAAGCTCTTTCCACATTCCATGCATTGATATGGTTTCTCCCCTGTGTGGGTCCTTTGATGGGAATACAGATCTCCACTCCGACGGAAGCTCTTTCCACATTCCATACACTGATGTGGCTTCTCTCCTGTGTGGACTGTTTGATGGGAATGCAGACTGTCACTCCGACTAAAGCTCTTTCCACATTCAATGCACTGATGTCGCTTCTCCTCTGTGTGGGTCCTTTGATGGCGACGCAGATGTCCACTGTGACTGAAGCCCTTTCCACATTCTATGCATTGATACTGCTTCTCCCCTGTGTGGGTCCTTTGATGGTAACGCAGATTTCCACTCCAGCTGAAGCTCTTTCCACATTCCATGCATTGATGTGGTTTCTCTCCTGTGTGGGTCCTTTGATGGGAATGCAGACTGTCACTCCGACTGAAGCTCTTTCCACATTCAATGCATTGATAAGGCTTCTCTTCTGTGTGGGTTCTTTGATGGGAACGCAGATTTCCACTCTGACGGAAGGTCTTTCCACATTCCATGCATTGATATTGCTTCTCCCTTGTGTGAGTTTGTTGATGTTTAGTAAGAGAACTTATCCCCATGAAACATTTCCCACAATCCATACACTTATGTAACTTCTCCTCTGTTTGTGATGTGGAACTGGGATGAAGATTTTCCATTCTTTTAAATTTATCATTCAAATATTATGTCAGAAGTTCACATATATGGACTTCTGAACAGCACAATATTTCCTCTTCTTGGGCTTTATATTGCTGTAGCTTCTGGTCTCTTTCCTTAGCCTTTCTTTTAACCTCTCAGTCCTTCCTTTCCTCCTTGATTGCCCAGGCATGTGGCTTGAAATATATTTTTCTCCTACTTATTTCTTTTTCTTGCCAGTGCTGTGTACCTCCATTTCAGTCTTAAAGCATTGCTAGGACAAAGCTCTCACAGGACGTTCTTCACAAGATCCGTTCAGAGGTTACCTGCCGGATGAATGAAAGGAAAACCAGACTTACTAATCTATCTCTTCCTCTCTCAATATTCAAGATGCCCTCTTTCTCCATATTTCTTCTCCCAGTATCCAAGATGGTTGACCTTTCCTACTATCCAAGATGGCCAACTTCTTAATTAATCCATCTCCCAATATCCAAGGTGGCTGCCCTCTCCATATATCCTCCATTCTACCAATATCCAAGATGTCCAACTTACTAATGTTTCCTTAACCACTGGGTCCCCAAGCTAGTCTATATATAAGTCAGTGTATGTATGTATGTATGTTTGTGGGCATGTGGCAGCTTTCTGATTGGCTGACACTTCCGCAGGCCACTATGACCCCTCCCCCCACGAATGACCGACCTGGACCAAACTTGGCACACATAACCCCCATGACCCACTTAGAGAAGTGGACCATGGATTATGGGATTTGTAATACTTTAAAATGTTTGGGCAATCAGAGGCCACTGTGGCCCCCAACAAAGACAGATCAAGACCAAACTTGGCACAAAGAGCCCCCATGACCTTTTTATGCTTATGAACACTTCTAGCCCCCAAACCTCCTATCCCAGCCTCCCCAGACACTTCTGGCTCCGCCCTACTAGGCCCCAAAGAGGACACCATCTTCCCTTTTCAACATTGGCCCAAGGAAGGCAGCTTTGGCCAGGGTCTTTTGAAAAGGTGCTGTCCTTTTACAAGGTAAGGCCCTGCCATGGCCAGTTGTGAATACTAGTGGAGGTTGGGGAAGGTTGACCCAAGATTTTTGGGAAATGTAGTTAATCCACATCCTTATGCATTTTATAATGGGAGCATTCATAAAAAACAAAAGCAAAGACTGAGTTGTTTTCTAAGACATAGCATAACAAATGACAAAACATATATTGCCTAACATCCAAAAAAAACCAACAATACCCTTTTCAAATAAGCGAGTCTATAATAAAAGTCAGTGTTTGTATGTATGTATGTATGTATGTGGCAGCTTTCTAATTGGCTCCCACTTTCACAGGCCACAGCGACCCACACAAGCGACAGACATGGACCAAATTTAGCACACATTACCCCATGACCCACTTTACGTCCTGGTGCAATCTGGATGAGGATGAACCACGGATGATGGGATTTGCAGTACTTTTATTCACTTCAGGTCCTATAGACCACTGTGATGCCTACCAATGACAGATCTGGAGCAAACTTGGCACACAGATCCCCCATGACCCAATCTACATCTTAGTGTGGTTCAGAGCGAGATGGATCACAGATGATAGGACTTACAGTACCTTCATTCACTTCCTGAGACCACTGATACCCATAGACCACTGTGACCCAAACCAACGACAGATCAGGATCAAAATTGGCACACAGAGCCCCCATGATACACTCTATGACCTGGTGCAGTTTGTGGGATGATGGATCATGGACGATGGGATTTGCAGTACCTTCACTCACTGTCAGAGACCACTGTGACCCACAACAATGACTGAGAGAAACCAAACTTGGCACACAGAGACCCCATGACCACTTTATATCTTGGTGCGGTTTGGAGGACGATAGACCATGGATGATGGGACTTGCATATTGGAGTTGTAGTTCACCTAAACCCAGTAAACCCAGCAGACATTGGATCTAGACTAAACTTGGGGCACAATCAATGCCTTTCTCAAATAACCTGGGCAGTGCCAGGTCCCCAAGGTAGTATGTTATAAAAATGAATGTATGTTTGTATGTATGTGGATATGTTGCAGCTTTCTGACTGGCTCCCACTTTCACAGGCCACTGCTACCCGCACGAATGGTGTACCTGGACCAAACTCGGCACTTATAACCCTCATGAACCACTTTACGCCCTGGTGTGGTTTGGGGGAGGATGATAGGATTTGCAGTGCTTTCATTCACTTCAATTCCCATAGACCACTGTGATGCCCACCAATGACAGATCTGGAACAAACTTGGCACACAGAGCCCCCATGACCCACTCTACATCCTGATGTGGTTTGAAGGAGGATGGACCACGGACTATGGAACTTGCAGTACCTCTATTCACTGAGACCAGCATGAATGACGGACATGGACCAAACTTGACACACATAACCCCCATGACCCACCTCACGCTCTGGTGATGTTTGGGGAGGATGGGCCACGGATGATGGGATATGCGATACCTTCATCTGATTTGCTTCCTACAGAACACTGTGGCCCCTACAAATCAGAGACCAGGATCAAACCTGTCACACAGAGCCCCCATAACCCCCTACATCCTGGCATGGTTTGGGGGAGGATGCACCATGAATGATGGGACTTGCAGTACCTTCACTCACTTCCTAAGACCACTGTGACCCAAACCAATGACGGATCAGGACCAAACTTGACACACAGAACCCCCATGACTACTTTACATCCTGGTGTGTTTTGGGGGAAGATAGGCCATGGATGATGGGATTTCAATTACTTTCACTCACTTCCAGAGACATTGGATCTATACTAAACTTGGAGCACAGACAAAAAATGCCTTTCTCAAATAACCCGGGCACCGCCGGGTTTCCAAGCTAGTATTATATAAAATACTAGCTTATTATAATATATAATAATACTGGTTTAATATTTGTATTTTTATATATTTTAGGTTTTATTGTGGTGCTTTTAATTATAAGCTGCTTTGACCGAAAACATTTTTGTACCTAGAACGAAGTAATGACTTTTTAGTTCCTTTTTTGTTAAGTAATTGAGCAAGTGGGAAACTTCGGGGGCTCATTCCTCCCTCGTTTTATCATGAAATTTGATATAATTTCAGCACACATTTTACATTTTACGATTGACCTGGAAGACCTCTGTTTTGTCAGGATTTATCCTCAGCTTATTCGTCCTCATCCAGAACGTCACAGCGGTCAGGCTGTCACGAAAATATTATTGCAGATTTGACAAATATGACTTTAATATGATGTGTGGGAATGAAGGATGGATGGATGTATCTAGGAAAGACCAGCATAATATTAAGGCCTGCAATGACTAACTACCTGCTTGCTGCTTTGTGATTAAAACCTGTCAATGAGATCTGAAGTGTAAACTCTGATAAGAATTGGGACAGTGATAAAGGAAATGTTTGCAACCTTCCTTATGTTAAGAAGGAAGTCTCTTCAATGCTGACAGGGGATGATAGGGAAAAGGCAGAACTACTTAATGCCTTCTTTGCCTCGGTCTTCTCACAAAAAGAGAGTCTTCAACCTCAGCAAGATGGAGTGGATGAAGGATTGGAGGACATCCAACCCCAAATTGGGAAAGAAGTCGTCTAGGAATACCTGGCCGCTCTAAAGTCCCCTTTCAGGGCCAGATCAACTACACCCCAGAGTATTGAAGGAACTAGCGGAAGTCATTTCGGAACCATTGGCAACCATCTTTGAGAGTTCTTGGAGAACGGGAGAAGTTCCAGCAGATTGGAGGAGGGCCAATGTGGTCCCAATCTTCAAGAAGGGAAAAAAGGATGACCCAAACAACTACCGTCCGGTCAGCCTCACGTCGATACCGGGCAAGATTCTGGAAAAGATTGTGAAGGAAGCGGTCTGCAAACACTTAGAAACAAATGCGGTCATCGCTAATAGTCAACATGGATTTATCAAAAACAAGTCATGCCAGACTCATCTGATCTCTTTCTTCGATAGAGCTACAAGCTGGGTAGATGCGGGGAATGCCGTGGATGTAGCGTACCTGGATTTCAGTAAGGCCTTCGACAAGGTCCCCCATGACCTTCTGGCAAGGAAACTAGTCCAATGTGGGCTAGGCAAAACAACGGTGAGGTGGATCTGTAATTGGTTAAGTGGACGAACACAGAGAGTGCTCACTAATGCTTCCTCTTCATCTTGGAAAGAAGTGACAAGTGGAGTGCCGCAGGGTTCCGTCCTGGGCCCGGTCCTGTTCAACATCTTTATTAATGACTTAGATTAAGGGCTAGAAGGCATGATCATCAAGTTTGCAGACGACACCAAATTGGGAGGGATAGCCAATACTCCAGAGGACAGGAGCAGAATTCAAAACGATCTTGACAGATTAGAGAGATGGGCCAAAACTAACAAATGAAGTTCAACAGTGACAAATGCAAGATACTCTACTTTGGCAGAAAAAATGAAATGCAAAGATACAGAATGGGTGACGCCTGGCTCGAGAGCAGTACGTGTAAAAAAGATCTTGGAGTCCTCGTGGACAACAAGTTAAACATGAGCCAACAATGTGATGTGGCGGCAAAAAAAGCCAATGGGATTTTGGCCTGCATCAATAGGAGCATAGTGTCTAGATCTAAGGAAGTCATGCTACCCCTCTATTCTGCTTTGGTTAGACCACACCTGGAATATTGTGTCCAGTTCTGGGCACCACAATTCAAGAGAGATATTGACAAGCTGGAATGTGTCCAGAGGAGGGCGACTAAAATGATCAAGGGTCTGGAGAACAAGCCCTATGAGGAGCGGCTTAAGGAGCTGTGCATGTTTAGCCTGAAGAAGAGAAGGCTGAGAGGAGATATGATAGCCATGTATAAATATGTGAGAGGAAGTCACAGGGAGGAGGGAGCAAGCTTGTTTTCTGCTCCCCTGGAGACTAGGACGGAACAATGGCTTCAAACTACAAGAAAGGAGATTCCATCTGAACATAAGGAAGAACTTCCTGACTGTGAGAGCCGTTCAGCAGTGGAACTCTCTGCCCCGGAGTGTGGTGGAGGCTCCTTCTTTGGAAGCTTTTAAACAGAGGCTGGATGGCCATTTGTCAGGGGTGATTTGAATGCAATATTCCTGCTTCTTGGCAGAATGGGGTTGGACTGGATGGCCCATGAGGTCTCTTCCAACTCTTTGATTCTATGATTCTATGATTCTAAGTCAACATAAGATCAACACCAATCAAGAAGATCAACATCTGGCCAGGAAACTGAGATGGAGCCAGGATGGAAGACGTCTACCATTCATTTACAACTTTGGGACGACATCAACAGAATATTCCTATAAGTCTAATTGGGCTCAAAGTGTGACCGACCTGAGGAGTCTGGTTCACCCGCTATGCTCTGCTCCATGGGAAGGAGAGAGGTGGTGTCCCTATGGAGAGTGGCAATCTGCACGGGAGCCGTCTGGTCACTTTGGGGCTTCTTTCTCAAAGGAAGAGGAGGAAGAAGTGCGCTTTTGGAGTCTTGGATTATGTGCAGGGACTCGGATTCTGCTGTATGGAAAACAGTGATCTGGTCCTTGGCATTGTTCTCAGGGAAAGAAGTTTTGGCATCTCAGCGTTTTGAAGTTTTGGTGTTATGGACCTATGCGTTGGCAGGCTGCAGGAAATCAGGGTCTGGCCTAAGAGGGGCTTCTCCAAGGAGGGAGAAAAGGATATGGTCATATTTGGATGCATGTGGATGAATGTGTGCACATGTGTGTGAATGTTGAGTGAAAATGTAACTCCCCTTTGTTTGTTTGTTTGTTAACTAATGTAATTGTAAATCCAATGTAGCTGCATAGAATCTGTATGTCCAATGTCATTCTTTCACTTCTTCACTTCACTTTATTTCTTAATGAGTCGCTCTCCACCAAGGTGTGCTCCGAGTGATTTACAGTCTAAAATAGCATTTCACAATATAAAAACATTCCACATAAAAACATTCAACAGTGACCATTTGGCAAATTAGATCTGATTACTTAAATGCACAACCAAACAGCCAAGTCTTGAGTGCCTTTACAAAAGGTCGCAACTTTGTCTAAATGTTTTCTGTAATTTGATCTACCTTCTCACACTGGAAATTGCAATAAAAAAAACCTATGCTTCAAAGTCATTGAGAAGTCATTCATGACAAGGCACTCGTCCAGCACCCGAGGGGCTTCCTTGGAGTTAGGTGCAAGCATGTAGCCGGGGGGAGGGGGGGCTTGGGGGGCTTCAGCCCCCCCCCCCCGAAATTCTCACGGTGGTTCGCGAAAAGGCCTTACTGGTGCATTACTTAAACTGTTATGTTTATTCATATCATGATCTGACCACCATACTCAATATATCCCATATGCATGGGGTATTGGGGTAATGATACAAAAGGTTTGCTAGGGTAGACCCTCTTTCACTCAGACTGCCCCCCCCCCGAAATTCAGCCCCCCCTCCCCCGAAACGAAATCTTGGCTACGGGCCTGGTTAGGTGGAAAGGAATAGTAGAGTTGGCCGTCATCCGCATAAAGATGGCACCAAACTCCAAAACTCCGGATGTCCTTTCCCAGCGGTTTCATGTAGATGTTAAAGAGCATGTGGGACAGAACAGAACTTTGCGGGACCCCACAGGTCAAGGGTCAGGGGTCCAAGCAGGTGTCCTCCAGCTTCACCATTTGGGAACGACCCTCCAGGAAGGACCGGAGCCACAACAGAGCCGTGCCCCCAAGACCCATCCCGGAGAGTCGGCCCAGAAGGATACCATGGTCGATGGTATCGAAAGCCATTGAGATGTCTAAGAGAACCAGCAGGGTCACACTCCCCCTGTCCAGTTCCCTGCGGAGGTCATCCACCAAGGCGACCAAAGCTGTCTCAGTACTGTGACCAGGCCTAAACCCAGACTGTGATTGATCTAGGAAATCAGTGTCATCGAGGAATCCCTGGAGCTGCAAGGCGACACCCGCTCCAGCCCCTTGCCCAAAAAGGGAAGGTTAGAGATTGGCCTGTAGTTATTCAAAACCGTAGGATCAAGGGAGGTCTTCTTCAGGATTGGTCTCACCACTGCCTGCTTCAGACCAGATGGAAATTTCCCCTGAGCCAATGATGCATTAATAATCGGCACAATCTAATAACCCACCTCTGGCCACTTTGATTAGCCAGGAAAGACAAGGGTCCAGCGCCAACGTGGTCGCTCTCACAGCCCCCAGGATCCCACCCACGCCATCAGGACAAACAAGACGGAAAGAATCCCACAAGATCGGACCGACAGATGCCTCGGTTACCTCTTCTGACATTGCATTTAAACTGGTGTCCAGCTCAAGGCGAATCCGAGCGACTTTATCTGCAAAATGGCGCACGAACTCGCAGCACCGGGTTGCAGAGTCCTCAAGGAGCTCCCCCACCTTGGGAGGGTGGAGGAGCTCTCCGACAACCCGGAACAACTCCTTAGGTCTATTGGATGCAGATGCTATGCGGGCAGTCGAGAAGGTCTTCCTGGCTGCCTGCAAAGCTGCGGTATAGGCCCAATAATAATAATAATAATAATAATAATAATAATAATAATAATACTTTATTTATATATTGCTCTATCTCCCCGAGGGGACTCAGAGCGGTTCCCAAGTAAAAATCACAGAACATACAAAATAAAAACAACATAACCATAAGATTAACAAAACAAAATATGCATAAAGATTGTCACCATAACACACATATATTAAAAGTAATCCTGCCTGTTCAAGGCAATTAATTTTCTTTAAAAAAGGCCGGGCCAAGATTTGTGCAAGCCCAAAAATTCTAGGGAGCCCGGGAATTAAATGCAATGCTATGGCAGGCAACAATAATATTAAGTAGGGGTCCGTGGCTGTTCATTCCGGGGCCGACTAGAGGAAGTGATCTGGGTATTTGGTAGGAAGAATCACGCCGTATTTGACAATGTGTGGGGCTGAGTTAGAACTGGCCATTTTCAAAGGCTTGTTGAAACCACCAGGTCTCCAAGCTCTTACGAAAAGAGGGGTGGGATGGGGCCTGTCTTATTTCCCTTGGAAGGGCATTCCAGAGGTGGGGGGCCACCACCGAGAAGGCCCTCTCTCTCGTCCCCACCAACCGCACTTGAGACGGTAATGGGACCGAAAGGAGGGCCTCCCCGGAAGATCTTAGAGTTCACGCCGGTTCATAGAAGGAGATGCGATCGTGGAGATAGGCGGGGCCTGAAACGTTTAGGGCTTTATAGGTCATGACCTGCACCTTGAATTTGGCTCGGCAACTTATCGGCAGCCAATGAAGCTGTTTTAATAGGGGTCCTAATTGAGGCTCTAGCCCGCGCTTGGTCGGAGACACCCCGAGATTTCCTCCAGATGCACTCTAGACTCCTTGTGCATGTCATATTGGCCAACTACTCAGAGAACCAAGGAGTTGGCCTAACTCTGCACAACGAGAGGGGACATTTGGGGGCGATTGTGTCAATCACCCTAGCCATCTCACTTTATAGCAATCAACCAGGACGTCAACAGGATCGTCAGCCTCCCTGACAGGAAGAACCCCAAGAGTCCTCAAGCATCCATCCGGATCCATCAGTCTCCTGGGGCAGACCATCTTAGTAGGTCCACTACCCCTGCAGAGGTTAGAGGTCCCAGTGAGCCTGAAACTGATCAGAGGAAGGGTCAGACCATGACAATGGAAGAATGGTTTGCTTTTCCACCCTGACCACTCCGCTGTCCGCAGTAAAAACTAGGTCAAGAGTATGTCTGGCCTGATGGGTGGGTCCAGATATTACTTGTGATAGCCCCATGGTCATCATGGCAACCATGAAATCTTGAGCCACTCCTGTTAAAGTGGTGTCTGCATGAATGTTAAAGTCTCCCAGGACAACCAATTTGACCAGGGCCAAATTAGAGACCATGTCTGCTAGCTCTGGCAGGGAGACTGTTGTGTCGTGGGGTGGACCGTACACCAGCAGAATCCCAAATCTATCATGGGTTCCCACCTTCAGGTGGACACACTCAAACCCAGAGGACTGTGGCATAGCGCATCTGATCACGGAGATGGACTGCCGAAAGACCACCGAAACCCCTCCTCCCTGCCCCCCAGACCTGGCCTGCTGGTGCACCCCAAAGCCCGGCGGGCACAGCTGGGTAAGATTTACTCCAAGCAGCTCATCCAACCAAGTCTCGGTGATGCAAGCCAGATCCGCCCCCTCATCCAGGATCAAGTCCTGGATGACCGATGTTTTACCAGCTGAAGGAGGAGTCGGTGACCCCTCAGAAATGGCTGAATGACCCCCAGGTTGAGAAATGCTGCTCTAAGTCATGAATCAAGATCCTGAACAGGACTGGACCCAGGACGGAACCCTGCTGATGGCACTCCGCTTGTCACTTCTTCCCAGGATGAAGAGGAGGAAGCCTTGGGGAGAATCACCCTCTGGGTTCGTTCGTTCAACCAATTACAGATCCACCTGAATGTAGTTTTGCCTACCTCACACTGGGCTAGTTTCCTTGCGAGAAGGTCCATCCATGGCATTTCCTGCATCACCCCAGCTTGTAACTCTATCGAGATGAGTATGGCATGATTTCTTTTTGATAAATCCATGTTGACTAGAATCCTAGAGTTGGAAGAGACCTCCTGGGCCCTCATCCAGTCCAACCCCATTCTGCCAAGAAGCAGGAATATTGCATTCAAATCACCCCTGACAGATGGCCATCCAGCCTCTGTTTAAAAGCTCTATTAATGACTTAGATGAAGGGTTAGAAGGCAGGATCATCAAGTTTGCAGACGACACCTGGAATATTGTGTCCAATTCTGGGCACCACAATTCAAGAGAGATATTGACTCTAAGCTGGAATGTGTGCAGAGGAGGGCGACTAAAATGATCAAGGTTCTGGAGAACAAGCCCTATAAGGAGCGGCTTAAGGAGCTGGGCATGTTTAGCCGGAAGAAGAGAAGGCTGAGAGGAGATATGATGATAGCCATGTATAAATATGTGAGATGAAGCCACAGGGAGGAGGAGGGAGAAAGCTTGTTTTCTGCTTCCCTGGAGACTAGGACGCAATGGAGCAAAGGCTTCAAACTCCAAGAGAGGAGATTCCATCTGAACATGAGGAAGAACTTCCTGACTGTGAGAACCGTTCAGCAGTGGAACTCTCTGCCCCGGAGGGAATGTGGTGGAGGCTCCTTCTTTGGAAGCTTTGAAGCAGAGGCTGGATGGCCATCTGTCGGGGGTGCTTTGAATGCAATATTCCTGCTTCTTGGCAGAATGGGGTTGGACTGGATGATGGCCCAGGAGGTCTCTCCCAACTCTAGGATTCTATGTCATACTGCACAGAGAAGCCATTGAAATCCACAAGAAGTGTGTGGACAATTTCATCCGAAAGGAAGAAACATGAACATGAACAACATCTGGCTAATAAATATTTTTTAAAAACCCTCTAGAATCAAGAGAAATAAAGGACCCTTCTCAGAAACAGGGGACTTCCAGTCAAGCAATCTGGGCCAGTTAACGCCTCCCAGGCACAACAGCCAGGCTACTTCGATGCAAATACTCTCACTGATTGATTGTACCGCTGCAAGGCTACTCAATGCTAATCAAGCTTGCTAATTGCATCATTCACTTTCTTCAAACAGACAGGATTCATTCTCCCACCCTGGACATCCCACAGAGAGATACATACATACATACATACATATATATACACTCCATTTGTGTCATTTCCAATAGACCTCTAAACAAACCTCTGAGGATGCTCGCTACAGATGCAGGCAAAACACGAGGAGAAAATGCTACTGGAACATGGCCATACAGCCTGAAAAAACTCACAGAAATCTATTATTATTATTATTATTATTATTATTATTCAGGACTGACCAGCACAAACTATGAAACCAGAGGGAAAGTAAATAATTAGGGTTTTCTTTTTTACTTTGTATGGTTTTTATATTATATGCTATACGTTTTTACTGTATTTTATGTTTGCTGGGCATCAAATTGTTGCCCACTGTAAATGGCCTGGAGATGCCTTCGGGCTGAGAAAGGTGGGTTACAAATACTGTAAATAAATTAATTAGTTTCCCTTCAATAGTTCTGACTTCTGACGTAAAGGGAGAACGTGGTTATGGCTTTATTATTAGACTCGTCACCCCCCCCCCCCAAACCAAAGCGAGCATTAAGTGTGTCCTGCATTCCTTCCAATGTGTTCCTTGTCAGGAAAGGCAATGCACCCCCCCCCCAAACCAAAGCGAGCATTAAGTGTGTCCTGCATTCCTTCCAATGTGTTCCTTGTCAGGAAAGGCAATGCAGACTCTGCTCCCTTCCTTTCTTTCTTTCTATGAGATGCGTTTGATGCTCAGGTTAGACACAACCACACTGACCCGCCTCACCCTCCCCTGTGTCTTTTAAGAAATCATGGGTGTTACCACTGGCTTGACTCTGGAAAATCAGTTCTTTCTTTTGCCAACACCGTTCTAGGCCTACACGTTGAGGCCGAAGCCTCCCCCTCCCCCTCCCCCATTTGGCATCTTTTGGAGGCTGTGCCTGGTTCTGGCCACGGGACACGGACGCACGCACGCACTGTCTCTCCATCTCTTTGCGGTTCCTATTCATCTATTCACATTGCTGTTTTTGATCTGCTAGGTGGGCGGGGAGCTGGCCTGAAGGTCAGGAGCTCACCCTGACCCAGCTTTGAACTGTCAACCTTTTGCCTGGCAAGACTTGCTGCAGCTGGTGATTCCCCTGCTGTGCCAAACCTGGCCCCATTTCCTGCATGAATGCCGAAGGGGGTCGGGCTGGGTGGCCCTCGGGTCCCCTTCCAACTCTAAGGTTATTATTATTATTATCCAGAGGCCGGATGGACATCTGTCAGGGTTGCTTTGATTGTGCTTTCTGTGCAGAATAGGAGGGGGTTGGACTAGGCGGCCCATGTCGTCTCTTCCAACTCTAGGATCACTACTACTACTGCTACTACTACTACGATTATTCAACAGAGGCTGAATGGCCGTTTGTCAAGGGTGCTTTGATTGTGGCGAAGGGGGGGGCTGGGCTGGGTGGCCCTTGGGGTCTCCTTGCAACACGAGGGTTTAGGATGGTGGTGATGATGATGATGATGAAGCCGAGACTGGCTGGTCCTCTGTCGGGGGTGCCTTGACCGTGCTTTCCCTTCCTGCGTGAACGCCGAAGGGGGGCGGGGGTGGGCGGCCTTCAGAGCCCCCCCCCCAACGCGGTGCCCGCCCCTTCCCTTCCCTTCCCTTCCCTTAAGGGGGGGGGCGGGGTTCTGGCGGCCCTTGGCCCACTCCTCCCCCTCCCTCCCCCTCCTGCCCCCAGAGGGGAAGCCAGGCCTCTTTTGCAGATCCGGGGGAAGGGGGGGAGGAGAAAGGGGTGGGGGCTCCCTTGGGGTCCCCTTTCCAGGGCATGCTGGCCTCGCACAAAAGAAAAAAGTGCCATGCGGGGGAGGCGGGGGGAGAGGGGGGAGGGGAGGGGGAGGGAGGGGCAGGCGACCAGGAAAGGCCCCGGAAGAGCCCCGCAGCCCCCCCGACCCACCTTAGCCCCTCCCCTGAAAGGCAGAGAAGGGCGGGGGGAGAGGGCGCGAGGCATCCTGGGAAACGGGGGGAGGGAGGGAGGGGGCTTCGTTCCTCCCCGGATGAAGGCAGGGAGAGAGGCCTACCTACCTGTGGAGACGCCGGCCGGCCTCCCTCCCTCCCTCCCTCCCTCTCTCTGCTTCGCCTCCAGGCCGGAGGAAGAGTCTCTGCTGAGCCCGCCCCCCGAGAAGCAGCCCCCCTCTCCTCCTCGTCCTTCGCCCTCCTATTGGCTGCGCCCGTGACGCCCCGCCCACCGGAGGCCTCCATTGGCTGGCTGCCGCTCTGCAGCGTTGATGGACGGGTGGCAAGGAGGGGGCGGGGCCAGGAGGAAAGCGGCGGGGGAGGGGGCGAGAGAGGGAGGGAGGAGAGCTCGAGCCCCTCCCTTCTGCTGCTGCTGCTGCTTCCCAGAAACCCCCTCTCCTGCTTGGGAGGGAGGGAGGGAGCGGTGACGTCACCGCAGGGGGAGGGGGGTTACACAGGATCCTCGAGCGGACCTCTCTCTGCAGGCGGCTCGCCCCAACCCCCCCCTCCTCCCCATCCCCTTGCCAAACATGGCTGATATGAATGCTGCCGCCCTATTATTCTCCTCTCGCCCCCCCCCCGCCGCATGTGGGTCGCCAGTGGGGGGCCACCACCCCTCCCCCGCACCCCCCCCCCGCCGCTCTGGCCCAGAGGGAAGAGAGAATGAGCCAGAAGACAGCCCCGCCTGGCCTTCTCCTGCTCGATTCCCATAATATAATGGAATATAATGCATGGTATGTTGTTATGGTGGCGCAGCTGGCCGAGTGTCAGCTGCATTAAGATCACTCTGACCAAAAGGTCATGAGTTCGAAGCCAGCCCGGGTTGGAGTGGGTTTCCAACCAATTGTGTGTAGCCTGTTGTCAACCTTTGCATCTGTCAAGTAGGAAAATTAGGTGCCACCTTAAAAAAGTGTGGGGAGGCTAAATTAACTGATTTATGAGGCCATAAAGAAAGAAGACTCCGGGATGTAGAATGCGGAAGAACTTCATCGGTGTCACTGATGGACGATGAAAGCAGCAGCTCCCCTGGCGGCCAGAAAAACGTTAAACAGCCTCTGTGTATGTCTGTATATGTTGTAAGTCAAAATGGGCATTGAATGTTGGCCATATATGTGTACACTGTAATCCGCCCCGAGTCCCCTGCTGCGGGGTGAGGAGAAGGGCGGAATAGAAAAGCTGTAAATAAATAAATAATAAATAAATTATTGCTGATTCGTTCAGTCACTTCAGACTCTTCACGATCTCCTGGACCAGCCCAGGCCAGAGCTCCTCCCTGTCGGCCGTGGCCACCCCCAGGGTCTCCTTCAAGGCCTTCAAGCCAGTCCCTTCAAGGATCTCATCCATCCATCCATCCATCCACCTTGCCCTTGGTCTTCCTTTTTCCTTCCCTTTCCCCCAGCGTCATGGTCTCCTGCACCACAGTTCAGATATTTATAATATTATAATGTAATCCAATATAATATACTACTACTAATAATATAATTCTGGTTGTTTCTGAATTGGACGTGGCTCTCAATAAATGTAAGAATGGCAAAACAGCTGGCCTGGATGATCTACGGATGGAACAAATCAAGAACTTTGGTCCCAAAGCAAGGCGCTGGCTGCTGGAGCTGATGAACAACTGCACGGCATCCTGTCAGATCCCCAAAATCTGGAGGAAAGCAAGAGTCATCGCCATCTTGAAGCCAGGCAAAGACCCAAAAAGCTACAGACCAATCTCCCTGTTGTGCCACCTCTACAAAGTTATGGAGAGACTTATTTTGCATAGAATTATGGAAAAAATAGACCCCTGTCTGATTCCACAGCAAGCTGGCTTCAGAAAAGGCAAAGCTGCACATCGCAAGTGCTGAACCTGACTCAGCACATAGAAGATGGCTTTGAAAGGCAGCAGATCACAGGAGCTGTCTTCATAGACCTGTCAGCAGCCTATGATACTGTGAACCACCGCCTCCTCCTGAGAAAAATGTACAATATCACAAAGGACTACCATCTCACCCGCCTCATAGGAAACCTGCTACAAAACAGGACCTTTTTTGTTGAGTTCCAGGGCCAGAGAAGCAAATGGCGGAAACAGAAGAACGGCCTGCCTCAGGGGAGCGTGCTTGCTCCATCCATGTTCAACATCTACACAAATGACCAGCCACTGCCAGAAGGGACAGAGAGTTTCATCTATGCTGATGATCGTGCCATCACCGCTCAAGCAGGGAGCTTTGAGATGGTTGAAAAGAAGCTCTCCAAAGCTCTAGGTGCTCTTACTGCCTATTACAGGGAAAACCAGCTGATCCCCAACCCATCTAAAACACAGACATGTGCCTTTCACCTTAAGAACAGACAAGCATCCCGAGCTCTGAGGATTATTACAATATAATGGTATAGTACAATATAATAATATTTAATACCGATATTGTACTATGCTAATAATATAATACATTTTGTGTGTGTGTGTGTGTGTATATATATATACATATATATATATCTTGTAAGCTGCTGTGGCCCAGTCTGTGTATATGTTTTGTGTGTGTATATATCGGTATGTATATATTTGTGTATATATGTGGTTTTTGCACATACGCTATAATGGTTTTTTTAGTTTCTGGCTTTTTAAGTCTCTTCTGCTGTGTTTTTCAGTGTTTTTATGGGTGATGGTCACTCGTTGGCCTGATAGGGGTATTGTGAACAAATTTGGTGTCAATTCGCCCAGTGGTTTTTGACTTATGCTAATCCCACAAACGAACACTACATTTTTATTTATATAGAAGATAAGGTAAGCCAAAACCATATTTACTTCGAAAGGAATGCTGTGATCACTAAAAGTCAGCAGGCGTTTCTCAAAAACAAGTCATGCCAGACTCACCTGATCTCTTTTTTCGATAGAGTTACAAGCTTGGCAGATGCCGGGAATGCCGCGGACGGAGCATATCGTGATTCCAGTCAGGCCTTCTTTCAGCAAGGTCCCCACAACCTTCTTGCAAGCAAACTAGTCCATTGTCGGCTACTCTTAGGTGGGTCTGGAATGGGTTAAGCGACTGAACCCAAAGGGTGCTTCTCCCCAGTGGTTCCTCCTCTTCATCCCGGAAAGAGTGCCGTGAAGAGGGTTCAGTCCTGGACCCAATTCTCTTCAGCCTCTTCATCCATGTGATGCTTTGTCTTATGTCTGATATAACAGGCTGTGTTTTCTATTTAATGTTAGTTTGTTAAGTTATAATTTGTGTTTATATGTTGGGTTGTTTAAATTTTGTTAGTATGGATGTATTGTTGTTGTATTCAGGCATTTAATGTTTACCTTTTATGTTTGGAATCCACCTTGAGTCCCTTCGTGGAGATAGGGCTGAATATAAACAAAGTTTTTAACAACAACAACAACAACAATATGAATGGCTTGGATGAAGGTTAAGAAGGTGTGCTTATCAATTTTGGAGATGGGACCAAATTGGGAGGGAGAGCGAATACTCCAGAGGACAGGGTCAGGTTGCAAAATGACCTCAACAGATCAGAGAGCTCATTGGCCAAAACTCACAAAATGAATTTCAACAAGGACAAATGTAAGATATGATACTCAGGCAGAAAAAAAAATGAAATGCAGAGATACTTTGATGGGTGACACCCGGCTCTGTAACAATCAATGTGAAAAAGATCTTGGAGTCTTTATGGAGAACAAGCTGAACATGAGCCAAGAGTGTGACGCCGCAGCTGCGAAAAAGGCCAATGGGTTTCTGGGCTGCACCTGAAGGCGTCTAGACCAGTGGTTCTCAACCTGGGGTCCCCAGATGTGTTTGGTCTTCAACTCCCAGAAAACCTAACAGCTGGTAAACTGGCTGGGATTTCTGGGAGTTGTAGGCCAAAAACATCTGGGGACCCCAGGTTGAGAACCACTGCTCTAGATCAAGCAAGTCCTGGCGCCTCTCTATTTGGCTTTGGTCAGACGTCTTTCCATGGAATCGCAATGTGTTCAGTTCTGGCCCCACAGTTTAAAAGAGAGATTGACTCTAAGCTGGAAGGTGTCCAGAGGAAGAAAGAGAGAGCCTCAAAGGATCAAAGGCTTGGAGACCATGAATCCCGATGAGAAGTGGGTCTGTTTAGCCTGCAAAAGAGAAGGTTGAGAGGAGACATGACAGCCATGAATAAACATGTGAAAGACTGTCACAGGGAGGAGGGACCAGGATTCCTTTCTGCTGCCCTGGAGACCAGGACTCAGTGGAGCCATGGGTTCAAATGACAGGAAAGGAGATTCCACCTGAACATTAAGAAGAGCTTCCTGACTGGAAGGAGAGCTGTTCAGCAGTGGAACTCTCTGCCTCGGAGTCTGGTGGAAGCTCCTTCCTTGGAGGCTTTAAACAGTGGCTGGAAGGCCATCTGTCAAGGGTGCTTTGATTCTGCTTATCCTGCATGGCAGAGGGTTGGACTAGATAGCCCATGTGGTCTCTTCCAACTCTAGCATTCTGTGATTTTATAAGAAAACCGAAGCATTGGCTAAAATAAGACAATGGCAGCACGCAAACCAAGTTCAAGAGCTGAATTAACAGAGACAAGCCGAGTACTATGGAGCAGGTCAAGAGTGACACTAAGCAACAACTCAGGTGACAGTTCAACAGTCAGGTGCCAGGAGCTTATTAATCAGAGTTCATAAAATAACAACCAAGAATGCAAGAGTACAAACCAAAGTCAGGGTTCCGAAGTCAAGCCAGATAGGCAAGTATACAAACTGAAGTCCATAAATCAAGCCAGGATGTCAGTTCACAACTTAGAATCAGGATACAACAGAGTTCAGAACAGGGTTGCAGCAGCAAGGCCAAAGTCCAGAATCAAAAACGAGGCAGCAGAGCCAAGATCCAGGACAGCAGTGCGAAGGTACGCCGTTATCTGCTCCCAAAGAGCGTGTCTTTTCCAGAAACCCATAATCATAAGATAAAAGCCTTCACAGATCACCCCAGAAGTCTCTGATGCTTTCCTTGAGGAGGACGAGGTCAGGTTACTCCCTTCAAAATGGCTGCAATGCTGAGAAGAGTCCTCCTCTGTGGGGGGCCTGCCCCCAGCAGCAATCAAGCCGGGCCACGCAGACTGCTGTCCATGACAGACAGAGAACAAGGCGGTGGCCTTCCTCTTTGCTTCCATTCTTTGCCTGCCTGTGGAGGGATGGGACCCTTGTCTGGGGAATTTTTAGCAGAACTGGAAACTCAAAGGCAGTAGTTCTCTTCCTCTAGCCGTGTGTGGGTCCTTTGATGGGAACGCAGATTTCCACTGTGACTGAAGCTCTTTCCACATTCCATGCATGGATATGGTTTCTCCCCTGTGTGGGTTGTTTGATGGTAACGCAGCTGTACACTGCAACTGAAGCTCTTTTCACATTCCATGCATTGATATGGCTTCTCCCCTGTGTGGGTTGTTTCGTGGGAACGCAGCTGTCCACTCCGTCGGAAGCTCTTTCCACATTCCATGCATTGATGTGGCTTCTCGCCTGAGTGGGTCCTTTGATGGGAATGCAGATCTCCACTCTGACTGAAGCTTTTTCCACATTCCATGCATTGATGTGGCTTCTCCCCTGTGTGGGTCCTTTGATGGCGACGCAGATCTCCACTCTGACTGAAGCTCATTCCACATTCCATGCATTGATGTGGCTTCTCCCCTGTGTGGGTCCTTTGATGGCGACGCAGCTCTCCACTCTGACTGAAGCTCATTCCACATTCCTTGCATTGATGTGGCTTCTCCCCTGTGTGGATTCTTTGATGGGAACACAGGTTTCCACTCCGACTGAAGCTCTTTCCACATTCCATGCATTGATATGGCTTCTCCCCTGTGTGGGTTCTTTGATGGGAATGCAGATCTCCACTCCGACTGAAACTTTTTCCACATTCCATGCATGTATATGGCTTCTCGCCTGTGTGAGTTTGTTGATGTTTAGTAAGAGAACTTCTCCACATGAAACATTTCCCACAGTCTGTACACTTATGTAGCTTCTCCCCTGTATGTGATGTGGAAGAGGGATGAAAAATGTCCATTCTTTTATATTTATGGTTCAAATATTATACCAGAAGTTCACAGATATGAACTCCTGAACAGCACAGAACTTCCTCTTCTTGGTCTTTTTATTGCCTTAGCCTTCAGGTTTCTTTCCAAAGCCCCTCCCTTTCCCCCCAAAGATGTTGCTTGAAATATGTCTTTCTCCTACTTATTCCTTATTCTTGCCAGTGCAGTGAGCCTTCATTTCAGTCTGAAGGTATCCCGAGGGCAAAGCTCTCACACGGCCTTCTTCACAAGGTTCATTCAGAGGCGACCTGCCAGAAGAATGAGAGGAAAACCAGACATCAATCTTTGCCTTCCTCTTTCAATATTCAAGATGGCAGCCCTTTCCATATTTCATCTCCCAATATCCAAGATGGCCTACTACTTAATGAATCCCTATAACCGACTTCTCAATGACTTCTTCCTTCTACTAATATCCAAGTTGGGTGACCTATTGATGCATCCCTCCTTCTCAATATCGAAGATGGCCACCCTCTCAATATATCCCTCCTACCAATCTCCAAGATGGCTGACTTCTTAATGTATCATTCTCAATAGCCATCTGACTGACATCTGAATACTGCTCCACCTGCCATTATCCAAGGTGTATCCTTCATTCTCCCAGTATCCAAGATGGCTACCCTCTCAATGTATCTTTTACTCTATCAATATTTAAGAGGGTTGACTTATTAATGAATCCCTTTCCCAATATCCATAATGGCAGACTTCTTAATGTAGATCTCCCTCCTCCCAATATCCAAGTGTCATGAGTACTCATGCCAGGCAACTATCAGTCTCCCCAGTACCATTGAAAATTGCAACATGCATCACGGGGCTCCCTCTAAGGCAGTGGTTTTCAACCTGGGGGTCGCGACCCCCAGGGGGATCGCCTGGCCATTTTAGAGGGGTCGCAAAGTTTGGGGGAGAACAGACTATGGATGATAGGACTTGCACTACCTTCACTCACTTTCTGAGACCACTGCGACCCTCACCCAATGACTGATCAAGACAAAACTTGGCACACTGAGCCCCCACGACCCACTCTCTATCCTGGTGCAGTTTGGAGGAGGATGGACCACAGATGATGGGACTCGCAGTACCTTCACTAACTTCCTGAGACCACTGCGAGCCATATAAACAACAGATAAAGACCAAACTTGATACACAATTCCTTTCTCAAACGAAGTGCCGGGTCCCCAAGCTAGTAAATAATAAATAAAAGGGGAATCCCAGAGACAGAGTCCTGGAGCGGGAAGAGGCCTGGCGGGCCATCGCCCCATCCAACGCCCTTCTGCCCAGGAAAGCACCCTGACAGATGCCCCCCCCCAGCCTCAAAGCCCCCCTCTGAGGCAGAGAGTTCCCCTGCTAAACAGCTCTCTCGCTCTTCCAGTCAGGAAGTTCTTCCTCGGGATCCCAGACGGGATCTCCTTCCCTTTCTGTCCTCGGAAGCCACGGTGGTTCCCTTGTGTCCCGGCCTCTCTCCAGGCAGCGGGACACAAGCCTGGCCGCCCCCTGCCCCCCCCCCGGACCCCTGCCCCCCCCCCTCCGCCTGCTCTCCCTCCGCCTTCTCTTCTGCAGGATCCACATGCCTCGAACCCACCAGGGCCAGCTAACATCTGCCCACCCAGGACGACTCCCCCAGGCAGGAAGCAGCCAGGACTCGAAGCTGCGAGGAGGCAAAGTTTCAGTGTCCATGCAGGTGGCCAAGGGCAGCATTCACCCCTGCCTCTGGCAGGCAAGGGCTCTTCCTCTCGCCCTGGGCATCACTCCCCATAGATACAGATATATACACACACACACACACACCCGCCCCATTTGCCTAGCTCCCAAGAGCCCCCCCCCCCCGCCCTCTGAGGAGGAGGAGGAGGCCTGGCTGCCTGCCTGGGGTGTGGGCGGAAGGTCAGGAGGGAGTGCTTCTGGAAGAGGGGGAGGGCCGGCCGGCCAGCCAGCCAGCCAGCCCCGCGGAGGCCTCCCCGTAGCAGCCCAGCGTGAGGGCAGGCCAGCCAGGCCACAAGGGCGGGCGGGCGGGAGGGAGGGAGGGGGGGGAACGGTCTTCCGGGCCCAGCAGCCAGGGCGCCTCCTTGCGGGACCGGGGCCACCTTCGGGCAGCGGCGGCGGCGCCTGAGGGGACACTCCGCCCCACCCCCACAGAAGGCTCACCTGCTTCCTCCCTTCCTTCTTCCCTCACATCTCTTCCTCCCAAAATGGCGCCGGCTGCCGAGGGGGCGGGCCTGAGTGACGTCACCCGCCCCTTCGGCGAACCAGCAGAACGGGGACGCCAAGGGGCGGGGCCTCTGCGGGGCGGCCGCGCTCCTGATTGGGCGGGAGGGAGGGAGGGGGCGGGGCCTGGCCTGGCTTCCCTCCCTCGGCCTCTCCCTCCCTCTCCTTTGGGGCCCGGGGGCGTGTCCTCCTCCCTCCTCCCAACCATTGGCTGAGCCGCGCGGGCGGGGCGGGGCGGAGGCGTGGGCAAGAGCCGCGCAGGAGGAAGCCCCCCCTCTCCCTCCCGCCCCCTCCCCCTCCCGCCCCCCCCCCCGATGTTGCAGGCTGAGCCCCCCTGGCACTCTCTCTCCACCTACGACGACTACCTTGCGCTGTTGAGTCTGGGTTTCATCTCTATATAATCCAAGTTTGCTTTTCAAGCTGATTTTTGCTGCTGCTGCTCCTTTTGAGTTTTGACCAGAGGCACTGGCTGAAGCAAGTGTCCCTGAGTCCTTTGCTTGCTTTCATAAACCGGGGATATCGACATCAAAGCTCCAACCATCACCCAAGTCAAAAAAGAAGAAGCCCATTAAAGCCTTGGCAGACCGTGCAAAAGGAATCTGCGCAGCCCACCTCCTCCTCCAAGAGGAACGGAACCCCCTCAACTGGGCTCGCCAGGCCAAGGGAGGCTCCACCTCAGGCATCAGAAGAGCTGCAAGACAACCGAGAAGAAGCCACGAGAATAAAGACCAAGATCCACCCAGAGGGAAAGTGTTCCTGCCATACATCAAGGGAACCACTGGCCGCAGAGGGAAGCTGATGAGGAAACACAACATACAAACCACCTACAGACCCACCAAGGAAATCCAACAACTGCTCCGTTCAGCAAAGGACAAGAGGGATCCTCTCACCTCTGCAGGAGTCTACCATTGTGTCCCATGCAGCTGCGGACAAGAAGTCTCCAGAGGGACCACCAAACGCAGCAGCATTGCCCAGACACGCATCAAGGAACAGGAAAGGCACTGCAGTCTCCTTCAACCAGAGAAGTCAGCCATAGCAGAGCACCTGAGGAACCAGCCTGGACACAGCATATTATTTGAGAACACAGCAATGCTGGACCGCTCTCACAACCACCATTTCAGGCTACACAGAGAAGCCATTGAAATCCACAAGAAGCATGTGGACAATTTCAACAGAAAGGAGGAGACCATGAAAATGAACAAAATCTGGCTACCAGTATTAAAAAAAACTCTAAAATTACAACAGCAAAACAACAGAGAGGAAACAACCAGGCACAGATTAACACCTCCCAGCAAGAGATTTTCCCAGGCTCAGCCAGGCCTTCAAATGCTAATGAAGGTGATCAGCTGAAACATTCACACCTAGCTCCAGCAGAGAAGAGCTCCTTGCCCCACCCCAGTCATTCCACAGATATATAAACCCCTTGTCCTAATTCCAAGAGACCTCACAACCTCTGAGGATGCTTGCCATAGATGCAGGCGAAACGTCAGGAGAAATGCCTCTAGAACATGGCTCTATAGCCCGAAAAAAACCCACAAGAACCAAACCGGGGTTTTGTTTTGTTTTGGACACACTTCTGAGCCTGGCTCTTTAAAAGCTTCTGGGCTGACACAAAAGGGCCTGAGAGGAGGGTGCCTTGAACCCCAGCAGCCCCACATCTGCCTTTCCAGGAGGAGGTTTCGCCCTTCCGAACCCCCTTTTCGTAAACATGCATTTCATTAAGAAAAAGAGAAACACAGTAAGTTCGCAATACATAATGCTCAAACCATACAGTTCATTGAGAGGCTGCCACAACTACAAAAATAAATCAGAAAAACACACACCACTCAAACACTCCTGTACGGACACACAAAGTACACCAACCAATGAACAAGCAGACCTGGGTCTAACTCTCAGAACGTCCCGCCGGGCTGATGGTGTCCCTGGCCATTCTCCTCCCGTTAAACAATCACGACAGAAGTGGGGTGCGGGGGCGTTCAAGTACTGTTACGACATGTTGATCTGCCCAATTTATTGATTGAATTGCAGTAATTCCCACTAAAACGAATAAGTTTATAAAAGTAAGGAAATAAAATGTATTAGTAACAATGTTTGCGATGAAATATACGCAGCAGCTACAGAGGAAACGACACAAGGATTATTTATACAGAAAGATTATGTGAAGCCTATCTGTATATATTATTATATGTATTGAAACTCTGATATGGAGTTGGTTTAACCCAGTGATGGGCAACCTTTTGAGCATGGTGTGTCAAAATTCGCCAAAAACTGAGCATAATTCAGGTAGTGTGTCACTTCAAGAAAAAAACCCCATTATTTTGCAATATTTAGTTTAAATAGGAATATTGCATTCAAAGCAGCCCTGACAGATGGCCATCCAGCCTCTGAAGCGATGAGACTGCGGCGCATGCTCAGTAATGAGCCCCCAACTTGAATGTGATATCGAGCTGCTTTTAGGAGGGTCTCCCCAGCCAAGGAGATCCTGAAGACCGCACCAAAGAGGGTCCCTGGACCTTGGTGAGGGAGGCAGGGGGTAATCCCTGGCCGCAATTTTCTAGGGCAAAAGTCAGGGGGGACAAGCAATACCTCATACATAATCATCTTAATACATTTTATACAGGAATGATCCCGTCCCCATCCCTCATCCCAAATATTCAATAAAAGAAATTTATTATTTATTCTGAAAGCCTGGAGTCAGAGGTTTCTTGAGAAGGTTCACTGCTGGCAGTCCCAAACAAGCAGCAGAAAGTCATTTCCTTGGTAGAAGTTTGCAGATGGGCGCTGGGTCGATTGATAACAAAATTCACGGCTTGGTCCTTGGGGAACTATAACTCCTTCCCAAGGACTGGGCCTCCTGCCCGGCCTCCTCCCCGAGGTCTCCTGGGGGCAGCCGCAGCAAATCCCCGGTTGCGGGGCTAGGCAGGAATCGAGCAGCAACAAAGAGAAATTCACTGCTTGCGCGGAGCCGGCGAAGCTTTGACAATCAGCTGGTTTCTGTCAAATTATATTCTTTAAAACAAATAATTATTTCCCGGGTGGAGGGGTCCAGAATGGGAGAAGCAAGATGTCAGTCAGGCTTAGAATTAATTGTAGAAAAATATAAAATTAAAACGGAGCCGATCCGCCATTTTGAAATTCTCGCAGATGTGGGCGTCCAAAATGGCGGTTTCGGTATCCGCAGTTTTGGCGGACGTGGATCCTGCGTCCCAGGGGTGCCGGAAAGGCATCCCCGGCAGGCTCACGGCTCTCCGGAGCCTGGAAAAGGGTTTAGTTCATGCAGAGAGAAGGTTCAGGCAAGGAAGGTTCACACAAAGTATCAAGCGGAAAAGTTTTTAAAGTTGCAAAACTCAAGTACCTTTATTAGGGATTAGTTACAAATTCAGGGCTTGGGGAAAGTAGAAGAAATTGAAGGCAGTCCTGGTTTGAGCTGTTGACTGGGGCACATTTCACCAGCTTTCTCCAATTTTGGCTTCCAGGAACTGCGGAACTCTCCGCTGCGGTGCAGACCAATTGCTGGGCGGGAGCCCCCGGCACCAAATGTGGGACTCCACTTCCCAGAAGCCTTAGCCACTGTTTCCAATCGTCAGTGGTTCTGGAAGTTGAAGTCCAAACTGCGAGAAGACGCTGCCGCCCCGATCCTTCTCCTTCTGTAGTAGCTGCTGAAGGTTGCAGAAATGTTTGGTTTCTCCACTGAGAAGAGGCAAAATGTTCGACCATTATTTAAACCAGGGGTCCTCAAACTTTTTGAACAGGGGGCCGTTCACTGTCCCTCAGACTGTTGGAGGGCCGGACTATAGTTTACACGGGAATATTGTGAAACATTTATTTCTAATTACAAATAAATGAAATTTTGACTGCAAGTGTGTCGTAGCATGGGTAACAGGCTAACTATAACAGCAGGGAACCCATGAATATGTTTACTGATCAGCCTATTGGCCGAATTCCCATGACTTCTTGTCATCATAGTTTGTGGCAGACACACAAAGTTTCTGGAGAACTACTACTTTCAAAGTAAGAGCTGCACAATTAAACAGAAAATAACAGTTTCAAACCTGGAACAGATTTCTATTCTACAGTATTATTATTATGCTTATTTATACAACACTTTTTGTCTTCACAAGGAGACTGTGGGCGCTTCCAGAAAGGCCCCATATCCCAGGATCTGATCCCAGGTTTTCTGCTTTAAACTGGATTATTTGAGTCTGCACTACCAGATAATCTGGCCCTGAAAGGACCCTTCCAAACAACCATATAACCCAGAATATCAAGGCAGATAATCCACAATATCTGCTTTGAACTGCATTAACAGAGTCCACACTGCCATATAAGCCAGTTAAGTGTGGATTTTATACAGTTGTGTGGAAGGGGCCAAAGCAGCTTACATTTCAATACAATTTCAAACTACAAATATGTGAAACGTTACAATAGAATTAAATATCATGGCTATTCTTTAAAGCAGGCATGGGCCAGCTTCGGCCCTCTTTGTGTTTTGAACTTTAACTCCCAACATTTCTAATAGCCAGTAGTGCAGTGTTTCTCAACCTTCCTAATGCCACAATCCCTTAATACAGTTCCTCGTGTTGTGGTGACCCCCCAACCATAACATTATTTTTGTGGTTTCTTTATAAC
This sequence comes from Anolis sagrei ordinatus, assembly GCF_025583915.1. Taxonomy (NCBI): domain Eukaryota; kingdom Metazoa; phylum Chordata; class Lepidosauria; order Squamata; family Anolidae; genus Anolis; species Anolis sagrei. The sequence goes on along the minus strand of NW_026847660.1, from coordinate 135,469,497 downwards.
TGTAATTTTTCTACTGTTATGATCGTCATGTAAATCTCTGATATGCAGGATGTATATCCAACCTCCTGCCAGAAGGGAAAAGCACAATCAAGGCACTCCTGTCAGGTGGCCAGTCAGCCTTTGCAGGCTGAACGTCGTGTTGTTCTCGCTGCTGCTGCTTTGGCAGAGGAGGAAGGACAGGAAGAGGAGGACAGTGGGTCCCTCTGCCACCCACCCACCAGCCACCAGGAGCGGCAGAAGCAGCATTGTTGGAGACGCAGCAGCAGCCTTCCTCCTCTTGGCTGCCCTTCCTCTCCTCCTCCTCCTCCCCCTCCCCCCCTCCTTCCAGAACCACTGACGATTGTAAACAGTGGCTAAGGCTTCTGGGAAGTGGAGTCCCACATTCAAGTTGGGCACTCATTACTGAGCATGCATTGGCAGTCTCAGAAAGCGCTCCACCTCGTTTGGCATTCCTCCCTGGAAAAGGTTCACTGTTGGTTCGCCATTGGTTCTCCGAAAAGCCAATGCCGGCTCTCCTCGGAGCCGCGAGGGAACGGAGAGGTGATGAATGAAGGAACATGAAAGGCACTGCAGACTACTTCAACCCGCATTTTGGACTTTAGGAGAGCTGATTTCCAAAAAATGAAGGAAACACTGAGCAGCATTCCGTGGACACAGATACTAAAAGACAAGGGAGTTACGGATGGATGGGAGTTTCTCAAGAATGAAATACTGAAGGCGCAATTGCAAACCGTGCCAACAAAAAGAATAAATAGGACAAGTGCAAAGAAGCCAGAATGGATGTCCAAAGAACTTCTAACTGTGCTGAGACACAAAAGAGACATGCACAAGAAGTGGAAAAAGGGAGAAATCACCAAAGAAGAATTCAAACAAATAGCCAACACCTGTAGAGAAAAGGTCCACAAGGCTAAAGCACAAAATGAGCTCAGGCTTGCCGGGGACATTAAAAACAATAAAAAGGGATTCTTTTCTTATGTCAGTAGAAAAAGGAAAAACAAGGAGGCGATAGGGCCTCTTTGAGGAGAAGATGGGGCAATGCTGACAGGGGATAGGGAAAAGGCAGAACTGCTTAATGCCTTCTTTGCCTCGGTCTTCTCACAAAAAGAAAGTCATCTTCAACTTCAGCAAGACGGAGTGGATGAGGGATTTGAGGACATCCAACTCCAAATTGTACAGGAATACCTGGCCGCTCTAAATGAGTTCAAGTCCCCTTTCAGGGCCAGATCAACTACACCCAAGAGTATTGAAGGAACTAGCGGAAGTGCCATCAGCAGGGTTCTGTCCTGGGCCCGGTCCTGTTCAACATCTTTATTAATGACTTAGAGGAAGGGTTAGAAGGCAGGATCATCAAGTTTGCAGATGACACCAAATTGGGAGGGAGAGCCAATACTCCAGAGGACAGGAGCAGGATTCAAAACGATCTTGACAGATTAGAGAGATGAAGGGCCAAAACTAACAAAATGAAGTTCAACAGTGACAAATGCAAGATACTCCACTTTGGCAGGAAAAGCGAAATGCAAAGATACAGAATGGGGAAGGCCTGGCTCGAGAGCAGTACGTGTGAAAAAGATCTCAGAGTCCTCATGGACAGGAAGGTAAACATGAGCCAACAATGTGATGTGGCGGCAAAAAAAGCCAATGGGATTTTGGCCTGCATCAATAGGAGCACAGTGTCTAAATCTAAGGAAGTAATGCTGCCCCTCTATTCCGCTTTGGTTAGACCATACCTGGAATATTGTGTCCAATTCTGGGCACCACAATTCAAGAGAGATATTGACAAGCTGGAAGGTGTCCAGAGGAGAGTGACTAAAATGATCAAGGGTCTGGAGAACAAGCCCTATGAGGAGTGGCTTAAGGAGCTGGGCATGTTTAGCCTGAGAAGAGAAGGCTGAGAGGAGAGAACATAGCCATGTTGTTGTTGTTCATTCGTTCAGTCGTCTCCGACTCTTCGTGACCTCATGGACCAGCCCACGCCAGAGCTCCCTGTCGGCCGTCACCACCCCCAGCTCCTTCAAGGTCAGTCCAGTCGCTTCAAGGATGCCATCCATCCATCTTGCCCTTGGTCGGCCCCTCTTCCTTTTGCCTTCCACTTTCCCCAGCATAATTGTCTTCTCTAGGCTTTGCTGTCTCCTCATGATGTGGCCAAAGTTCTTCAACTTTGTCTCTAGTATCCTTCCCTCCAATGAGCAGTCGGGCTTTATTTCCTGGAGGATGGACTGGTTGGATCTTCTCGCAGTCCAAGGCACTCTCAGAACTTTCCTCCAACACCACCGTTCAAAAGCATCTATCTTCCTTCGCTCAGCCTTCCCTAAGGTCCAGCTCTCACATCCGTAGGTTACTACAGGGAATACCATGGCTTTGACTATGCGGATCTTTGTTGCCAGTGTGATGTCTCTACTCTTTACTATTTTATCGAGATTGGACATTGCTCTCCTCTCAAGAAGTAAGCGTCTTCTGATTTCCTGGCCACAGTCTGCGTCTGCAGTAATCTTTGCACCTAGAAATACAAAGTCTGTCATGGCCTCCACATTTTCTCCCTCTATTTTCCAGTTGTCAATCATTGTTGTTGCCATAATCTTGGTTTTTTTTAATGTTTAGCTGCAGCCCAGCTTTTGCACTTTCTTCTTTCACCTTGATTAGAAGACTCCTCAGCTCCTCCTCGCTTTCGGCCATCAGAGTGGTGTCATCTGCATATCTGAGGTTGTTAGTGCTTCTTCCAGCAATTTTCACCCCAGATATGATAGCCATGTATAAATATGTGAGAGGAAGCCACAGGGAGGAGGAGGGAGCAAGCTTGTTTTCTGCTTCCCTGGAGACTAGGACACAATGGAGCAAAGGCTTCAAACTACAAGAAAGGAGAAGAATCAATTTGGGATAAGATTTTGAAGGCAAAGAAAAAAGTAATCTCAGTTATTTACAATATACTTCTAACTTGGCTAACGGAATGTGAACAAGTTAAATCATGTATGATAAAATGGGCAGAAAATATAAGAAGACCTATTCAATTTAAAGAGTGGGAACAGATGTGGAACAAAAAGCTAAAATATGTGTATGCAACAGATTTAAAGGAAAACTGGGCAAAAATGTTCCACAGATGGTATACTACACCTAAGAAATTATCTTTAATAAATAAAAACTCTTCTGACAAATGTTGGAAAGGTTGTCAGCAGATAGGTACCTTTTATCATATGTGGTGGACATGTAAAGAAACAGTGAAATATTGGTCTATGGTACATGAAGAAGCACAAAAAATCTTGAAAAGAGTATTCAAGAAGAAACCAGAATATTATTTATTAAGTTTTACAGACTCAGAACTACAATTACAGGAAAATGAGGACAAACTGTTTACTTATATTACGACGGCAGCAAGAATAGCTTTAGCAAAACTTTGGAAACAGGATAAGAAGAATGGTTAGGGAAAATTAGAGAAATAAGAGAGATGGACGAACTAACTTTTTTTTTTGAAAAAAAATACCGGGAACCCGATAAAGAGGACTAATTGGACCCTTTATGATAATTACGAGAAAGAAAAAAGCAAATAAGAGGACTATTTTAAAAGGAAAGTAATGGAAACACTTTTGGAGACACAACACCTGATGAGGAGATGGAAGTCAAACCTTTTTATTTTAGTATTTTTTTGTCTTTTTTCTTCTTCTCTTTATTCTCCCTTCTTTTTTAATATTTTTCCTACTGTTCTATCTTCTTTTAAATGTTCACCCTCTTTCGTTGTAATTATTAAATACCTTAATAAAAATTATAACTATAAAAAAAAAACTACAAGAGAGGAGATTCCACCTGAACATGAGGAAGAACTTCCTGACTGTGAGAGCCGTTCAGCAGTGGAACTCTCTGCCCCGGAGTGTGGTGGAGGGTCCTTCTTTGGAAGCTTTTAAACAGAGGCTGGATGGCCATCTGTCAGGGGTGATTTGAATGCAATATTCCTGCTTCTTGGCAGAATGGGATTGGACTGGATGGCCCACGAGGTCTCTTCCAACACTTTGATTCTATGATTCTATTCTATGATTCTATGATTCTAACCAGAGAAATCAGCCATAGCAGAGCACCTGATGAACTAGCCTGGACACAGCATATTATTTGAGAACACAGAAATGCTGGACCACACCAACAACCACCATGTCAGACTACACAGAGAAGCCATTGAAATCCACAAGAAGCATGTGGACAATTTCAACAGAAAGGAAGAGACCATGAAAATGAACAAAATCTGGCTACCAGTATTAAAAAACTCTAAAATTACAACAGCAAAACAGCAGAGAGGAAACAACCAGGCACATCTTAACACCTCTCAGAAAGAGATTTTCCCAGGCTCAGCCAGGCCTTCAAATGCGAATGAAGGTGGTCAGCTGAAACATTCACACCTAGCTTCAGCAGAGAAGAGCTCTTTGCCCCACCCCAGTCATTCCACAGATATATAAACCCATTTTCCTATTTCCAACAGACCTCACTACCTCTGAGGATGCTTGCCATAGATGCAGGCGAAACGTCAGGAAAAATGCCTCTAGAGCATGGCCATATAGCCCAAAAAAACCCACAAGAACCTATTTATAAGGTTTCTCCCCAGTGTGAGTCTTTTGATGTCTATGTAGATGTGAACGACGAGCAAAACTCTGACCACACTCCAGGCAGGAATAGGGTTTCTCCCCAGTGTGAATCCTTTGATGTGTACGTAGATTTGAATTCTGAGTGAAGCTCTGACCACATTCCAGGCATTTATAGGGTTTCTCCCCAGTGTGTGTCCTTTCATGTGAACGCAGACTTGAATTCTGAGCAAAGCTTTGTCCACATTCCTGGCATTTATAGGGTTTCTCCCCAGTGTGAATCCTTTGATGTGTACGTAGATGTGAACTGTGAGTGAAGCTCTGACCACATTCCAGACATTTATAAGCTTTCTCCCCAGTGTGAGTCTTTTGATGTCTATGTAGATGGCCACTCACAGTGAAGCTCTGTCCACATTCCAGGCAATTATAAGGTTTTTCCCCAGTGTGAATCCTTTGATGTGAATGCAGACTTGAATTATGAGCAAAGCTTTGTCCACATTCCTGGCATTTATAGGGTTTTTCCCCAGTGTGAATCCTTTGATGTGAACGTAGACTTGAAATCTGAGCAAAGCTCTGTCCACACTCCAGGCATCTATAGGGTTTCTCCCCAGTGTGAGTCCTCTGATGTCTATGTAGATGTCCCCTCTGAGTGAAGCTCTGTCCACACTCCAGACATGTATAGGGTTTCTCCCCAGTGTGAGTCCTTTGATGTGAACGTAGACTTGAAATCTGAGCAAAGGTCTGTCCACACTCCAGGCACATATAGGGTTTCTCCCCAGTGTGAGTCCTTTGATGTCTATGTAGATGTGAACGATGAGCAAAGCTTTGTCCACATTCCTGGCACGTATAGGGTTTCTCCCCAGTGTGAGTCCTTTGATGTCTATGTAGACTGGCATTCTGAGCGAAGCTCTGTCCACACTCCAGGCAGGAATAGGTTTTCTTCCCAGTGTGAGTCCTTTCATGTTGCTGCAGATGATCCCTCCGAGTGAAACTTTTTCCACATTCCAGGCATTTAGACGTTTTCTCCTCCATGTCAAGAATGATATGGGTGTTTAATTTCAATACAGAGACTTGACTCTTCTTTATTCCTTTGTTATCTGTAAGTGAAGTCAAGAATTCAGCCAGATCATCGTCTCGAGAGGATTTCTTCTCCCTGCATTATCGGTTTTCTTACTGCATCCGAGAGGTCGCTCCAAAGAGTCCTCACTTCCCTGGTGAAGAAAGAAGAGAAAGATCAAGGGAGAAAGCCAGAGACCTTCTCTACCTCCAAGATTTCCCCCTTCCCCTTCATGGGTCACGTTGAACATGGAAATACCAAGGAAGGCAGACACTGGGGCCTCAAGCACATTTCCAGAGACCAGCCATGGGAATGAATGGTTCTTTAAAAAGAAGGGAATGAATTCAGAAGAAGAGAGGGATGGAGGAAGAAAAAAAGGAATGAGAGAAGGAAAAATGGGGAAATCCTAATTCTGGGGCATCATATTGATTTTATTAGGGTGAACAGAAATGTGGAAAAAGAATGAAAGGCAGGCAGGCCGGGAGAAAGGAACGGTCCTTTGGAAGACTCAAGGGCACCATTCTCTGCATCATGTGTCCCTCAATGACCAGGAATGGGCTAAATCCCAGGTCTCCGCCGTGAGCAGAACCGCCTTCTTTCACTTGCGGCAGGCTAGACGGCTGGCCCCCTCCCTGTCCAGGGATGACCTAGCTACGGTGATCTCAAGACTGGACTACTGTAACGCCCTCTACATTGGCCTCCCTCTGTCGGTGATCCAGAAGCTCAAGTTGGTACAAAACGCAGCTGCTCGGCTTCTTGCGGGAATTCCGATGAGATGCCACATCACCCCAATCTTACTGCAGCTGCATTGGTTGCCAATTGAGCACCGGATCACTTTCAAAGTGATGGTACTCACCTTGAAGGCCTGGCATGGTCTGGGGCCGATGTACCTGAGGGACCGCCTCACCCCCTCCCAACCCCAGAGATCCCTCCGTTCTAAGGACCAAGATCTATTGGAAATTCCCAGTGTCAAGACCTTGCGTCTAACAGCAACCAGACGCAGAGCCTTCACAGCAGTGGCACCATCACTCTGGAATACTCTGCCACCTGAAGTCCGTGCCTTGTGGGACTTACCAGCTTTCCGCAGGGCATGGAAGACATACCTGTTTCGACAGGCTTTTAATGTTTGATAGTGTTGTTTTTAAATTGTTTTTAATTGCTTTTAAATTTTGTTAGATTTTAGCTATTCTTGTAAGCCGCTCCGAGCCCCAGGGGAGTGGCGGCATATAAGTTCAAATAATAAATAAATAAAACTAAATAAATGCTAAGAAGGAACACCAAGATGGCTGTGCTGCCTCCCTTCCCATCACGAGTCCCAGGTCTGCTTTCTGAGCATCCCAAATTACATGGGGTGTTGTATGGCCATGTTCTAGAAGCATTTTCTCCTCACGTTTCACCTGTATCTGTGGCAGGCTTCCTCAGAGGTTGTGAGGTTTGATAAATCAAGGTGACCAATTGAAACATTCCCACCTGGCTCCAACAGACAAGAGTTCTTTCTCCCACCCTGGACCTTCCACAAATATATAAACCCAATTTTCCAGTCTCCAACAAACCTCACAATCTCTGAGGATGCCTGCCAGAGATGCAGGCAAAACATCAGGAGAATGCTTCTGGGCAGGGTGGTCCATGCCTTAGTCACCTCCATATTGGATTACTGTAATGCACTCTGCGTGGGGCTGCCCTTGAAGACGGCTTGGAAATTTCAATTGGTCCAATGGGCAGCAGCCAGGTCACTAACTGGAGCGACTTACAGGGAGCGGTCAACCCTCCTGTTTAAGGAGCTCCATTGGCTGCCGTTCATTTTCCGGTCCCAATTCCAGGTGCAGGTTCTTACCCACAAAGCCCTGAACGGTTTGGGCCCCACCTACCTGTGTGACCTCATTTCTATGTACGAACCCACATGATCTCTTCAATCATCTGGAGAGGCCCTGCTCTCACTCCCACCCCCTTCGCAGGCGCGATTGGTGGGGACAAGGGAGAGGGCCTTCTCCATGGTGGCCCCCCAACTCTGGAACTCACTCCCCAAGGATATCAGACAAGCCCCCACTTTGGCAATCTTTAGGAGGAGCCTGAAAGCGTGGCTGTTCCAGTGTGCGTTCCCTGAAAAAAGGAAACAATTCCCTGCTCTGACTAATTCCCTGCAAAATGTCCCCAGAAGCACTTTACTACCCGTTGGTCAGTCTCCCTACATTATCTTTTAAAACCCTACCTCTGTTCACGCCCAGAGTTTATTTTTAAAAAATTAATATATTACGTCTGGCCCGGCCATAAGGTTTTGCATCTTGTGTGTTATTATTTATATGTGAGTTATATTAATTGTACTGTTTTATTTGCTTGCTGTTTTGTTTTTACTGATGTGTTGTCGGGCTTGGCCTCAAGTAAGCCGCCGCGAGTTCCCTTGGGGAGATGGTGGCGGGGTATAAATAAAGTTATTATTATTATTATTATTATTATTATTATTATTATTATTATTATCTTTTAAGGATCGGCAAGTGATTGAGGCTTGAGGACTATTCCCTCCCCAATGATGGAGGAAAGCGTAATTTTTAATTTCCAGATTTACAGATACAAACTGAAACTCAACAAAGAATGATGCGTAATTAATGGGATTATAAGTGAATCAAGTGGATGGAAGTGAAAGCAGGGGTGAGCCACTTTCTTCGGAATGGCCTTGACCGCAGTCACAACCATTCAGGTTGTCCACCATAACACTGTCTGGGAGTATTGCCTAATACAAGTATGTGCTCATAAAACATTTAGTTGGAGACTTGTTGAAATACGACGCCCAGTGGACAATAAATAAACGAATAAATAAACAAATAAACAAATAAATAAATAAAGAGGGCACGGGTTAGGGTTAGGGTTAGGGTTAGGGTTAGGGTTGAGGGTTGAGGGTTGAGGGTTGAGGGTTGAG
>NW_026847660.1:135424985-135440148 GCF_025583915.1 Anolis sagrei ordinatus | reverse complement strand
GGGTTGGACTGGATGGTGGCCCAGGAGGTCTCTTCCAACTCTTTGATTCTAGGATTCTATGATTCTATGACCCTGTGTTTGGGACGGGATTTCCTCCTCAGAGACGTCCCCCGTGCGTTCCTCATCCAGGACACTCAGCTCAGATCAAGGAAATCTCAGGCAGTCGCCAAGGTGCTGTGGGTTTGTTCTTAAGTTGAATTTGTACATAAGTCAGAATTTTTTAAAAGTGTAACTTATATAAGTTTTGGATAGTACAGGGAAGGGGCAACACTCCTGTGGCGTTTCCTTTGCTGTCTGTGCTCCTGTTCAGATTCCACCTCACTTCCTGTCCCTGTGATCATTGGGTTTTGGAAAATCTGGCTTGTTGTGGATTGGAGATGGGGCTTCTTCCATGGAGACCCTTTTCCCCCTGACAACAACTCTTCCAGGAGTTGCACCGGGACTGTGGCACAGCTGGCTGCATTAAGATCACTACTGACTGAAAGGTCATGAGTTCGAAGCCAGCCTGGGTCAGAGTGAGCTTCCGACCAATTGTGTAGCTTGTTGTCGACCTTTGCAACCTGAAAGACAGTCGCATCAGTCAAGTAGGAAAATTAGGTACCACTTTGTGGGGAGGCTAAATTAACTTATTTACAAGGCCATAAAAAATCTCCAGAAAGTATGCAAGTATGTAAAGAATGAGGAAGCGACAGCTCCCCTGGTGGCCAGAAGCTGGAATGTTAAATAGCCTCTGTGTGTCTGTCTATATGTGTTGTGTGCCTCTGGCATTGAATGTTTGCCATGTATATATACATTGTAATTTACCCTGAGTCCCCTACGGAGTGAGAAGGGTGGAAGGAGGGCGACTAAAATGATCAAGGGTCTGGAGAACAAGCCCTATGAGGAGCGGCTCAAGGAGCTGGGCATGTTTAGCCTGAAGAAGAGAAGGCTGAGAGGGGATATGATAGCCATGTATAAATATGTGAGAGGAAGCCACAGGGAGGAGGGAGGGAGCTTGTGTTCTGCTTCCCTGGAGACTAGGACGCAAGGGAACAATGGCTTCAAACTACAAGAGAGGAGATTCCACCTGAACATGAGGAAGAACTTCCTGACTGTGAGAGCCGTTCAGCAGTGGAACTCTCTGCCCCGGAGGGAGTGTGGTGGAGGCTCCTTCTTTGGAAGCTTTTAAGCAGAGGCTGGGTGGCCATCTGTCAGGGGTGATTTGAATGCAATATTCCTGCTTCTTGGCAGAATGGGGTTGGACTGGATGATGGCCCAACTCTTCCAACTCTAGGATTTTAGGATTCTATATAAATACTGTCAATAAATAAATAAATATAAATACCGGGAGTGAATTTCTCTTCCTTCCAAGGGGCAGATTCCTCTCACTTCCTGTTGCCTTGCCCCCGTTCTTAACTAAGAGTCATTTGTAAGTCCGATGTTTGTAACTGCCAGGAGATGCTCAGGCCTCACGCTGCTGGGTCTCCTCTCTCAGGGGGGCCACCCATTTGCACTTGCTGCAGGGAGAGCTCCCCACATCCTCTGTCAAGAACAGCTGGCCAGATACAAACACAAGCCTTTAAAAACAGTTGCGAAGTCAAGAATGGGCCCCCTCCCCACCCCAAAAACACCCCCCGCTCATCTTCTGCTCTCTCCTCAGACACCCAAGTGGGACCTGCCTTTCTCTGCAACAGGTTGTTCATGCGATCTCTGCCTGGAGTCAGTCTGGACCCTGGGAGCCAAATGCTGGCAGCTCCTCATTCTGGGCGCGATAGGGTTTGTGTGCCCCCCCCCCCCCCCCCCCCCCCCCCGCTCCCAGCAGCAGCTAGGATAAGGTTGTTGTGACCCAAGGCCAAAAGACCTGAATCCCTTGCCCCAAGTTGGGCAAAAACAGAAGAACGACCTGCCTCAGGGGAGCGTGCTTGCTCCATGAATGTTTAACATTTACTCAAATGACCAGCCACTGCCAGAAGGGACGGAGAGTTTCATCTATGCTGATGATCCTGCCATCACCGCTCAAGCAGGGAGCTTTGAGATGGTAGAACAGAAGCTCTCCGAAGCTCTAGGTGCTCTTACTGCCTATTACAGGGAAAACCAGCTGATCCCCAATCCATCTAAAACACAGACATGCGCCTTTCACCTTAAGAACAGACAAGCATCCCGAGCTCTGAGTATTATTATTATTATTATTATTATTATTATACTACATTTATACCCCACCCTTCTCACCCCAGTGGGGGACTCAGGGTGGCTTACAATCCATGGCATACAATGTCGCATTACACATATAATACTAAACATAACATATGAATTTAAACAATTAACATATCAATTTAAACATACAATGACCTGGGAAGGAATCCCACGGGCGCATTGCAGCGCACCCAAATCATAGAATCATAGAATCAAAGAGTTGGAAGAGACCTCATGGGCCATCCAGTCCAACCCCATTCTGCCAAGAAGCAGGAATATTGCATCCAAATCACCCCTGACAGATGGCCATCCAGCCTCTGCTTAAAAGCTTCCAAAGAAGGAGCCTCCACCACACTCCCTCCGGGGCAGAGAGTTCCACTGCTGAACGGCTCCCACAGTCAGGAAGTTCTTCCTGATGTTCAGATGGAATCTCCTCTCTTGTAGTTTGAAGCCATTGCTCCATTGTGTCCTAGTCTCCAGGGAAGCAGAAAACAAGCTTGCTCCCTCCTCCCTGTGGCTTCCTCTCACATATTTATACAAATCCCTGGGAGTCACTCTGGACCGTGCCCTGAACTACAAGAAGCACTGCCTGAACATCAAGCAAAAAGTGGGTGCTAGAAACAATATCATACGAAAGCTGACTGGCACAACCTGGGGATCACAACCAGACACAGTGAAGACATCTGCCCTTGTGCTATGCTACTCCGCTGCTGAGTATGCATGCCCAGGGTGGAACACATCTCACCACACTAAAACAGTGGATGTGGCTCTGAATGAGACATGCCGCATTATCACAGGTTGTCTGCGCCCTACTGTTTTGCCAGTATTGCACCACCTGACATCCGCCGGGAAGTAGCAACCAAGTGTGAAAGGACCAAGGCAGTGACATCTCTGGCCCATCCTTTAGTCAGATATCAGCCAGCAAGCCAATGCCCACATCCTTCCTACAATCTACAGAGATACTCGTAGGAACACCTCAGCAAGCGAGAGTCCAAAAGTGGCAGGCTAAAACCTGGAACCGTGGCTGAGACCCGATGAGAGACTTCCCCCTGGGCATACACAGGACTGGGTGACTTGGAAGAGACGCAGAGCCAACTTTCAGAAATGGGGCCACAAAGTGGAGTCCACAACATGTAAGTGTGGACAACAGCCAACCACAGACCACCAACTACAATGCAGCCTGAGCCCTGCCCCATGCACCATGGAGGACCTTCTCACAGCAACACCGGAGGCACCCCAAGTGGCCAGCTTCTTAGTAGAATGCCAAGTTTTTAATCTTTCTGAGTTTCTTCTATATTATATCTGTACTCTCAATTTGCTTCTGACACGATACGTCAATAAATAGGTGGGGCCAGGTGGGCTCGCTTGGAGTTGGCACTTCCCGTGCAGTGAATGCCTTCTTGCTCTGGCAGGCATGCCTTCCGTTTCTCTCTCCATCTCAGAGCCTGTCATGTTCTGGTGCGACTGCTCTTACTGGCGGTGGAAACTAGAAGGTAAGCATGAGCCACTTTTCTGCAGTCGCGCAGCCAGACCTGACCCACTCTCTGCCCAGGAGGAGGGGGAACACTGAAGAGGAGAAGGAGGGGCATGGGCATGGGCATGGGCATGGGTGGGGGGGCACTGTGGCTTGGAAGGGGCTTGGCGGAGCAGGCTTTGAGCAGCAGCACCCCTTCTGAATGGCCACACGCTGGGATGTTCCTCCCTGAGCAGGAACCCATGGGGGGCTGCCCCATGAGGGAAGAGCAGGAAGGAATGTGTGCCCACAAGTGCCTGTCCAAGGGTGGAAAGGAGAACCCTAGGTTGGAAACGGGAAGGAAATGCCAAAGAGAGGACCTGAGCAACAGCTGGCCGTTCAGCTTGACGTGGATCCCAGGAAAAGTTCCAGAGCAGAGTACCAAACAGTCTGTCTGTCTGCCAAGACCACTAAAACCAACCTGGTTTCTCAAAAGCAAGTCATGCCAAGCGAGTCGTGTCACTTTGTTTTGACAGAATGGTAAGTTTTGTAGATCAAGGGAATGCTGAAGATATAATAATGTGTTGGCTTCAGAAAAGTTTTTGGTGAGGTCTTCTGTGACATTCTTGCAAGCAAGATGGTGAACTGTGGGCCAGGCAATGCTCCTGGGAGTGGGGTCCAGCATGGGCTGACTGACCGAAGCAAAATTATTATTATTATTATTATTATTATTATTATTATTATTAAACTTTATTTGTACCCCGCTAGCATCTCCCGAAGGACTCGATGCGGCTTACAAAGGCCAAGGCCTCTACACACAATACAACAATACAGAACCTAAGGGTGCTTCTGCCCATCGGATCCTCCTCCTTCTTCCTGGAGGGAAGGGGCCAGTGGGGGCCACAAAGAAGGGCCTGTCCTGGGACCTTGAGGGCTACTTATGAACCATCGAGGACTTTAAGATTGTCTGGGGAGGCCCTGCTCTTGGTCCCGCCTTTGTTAGAAGTACGTTCGGTGGGGACGAGAGACAGGGCCTTTTCAGCGGTAGCCCCTCAGCTACAGAAGGCCCTCCCCAGGGATATCAGATCAGCTTCTTCCCTTCTAACATTTCAAAAAACCCCTCAAGACATAGCTTTTCGAGTAAGCGTTTGCAAATACAGAGTAGCTGACATAGGAAAATGGAACAAGTATACGATGGAACTGGACAATGGTTTTAATAAGGATTCATTAATTCATTATGTTTTATTGCTGTTGTTATGATTTTACTTATGTTAATGTTTTTAAATTGTTCTTGTACTTTTGTTGCATTGAATTTTGCCTTGTAAATCACCTCAAGTCGCCTGAGGGCTGAGAGGGGTGGTATACAAATACAGTAAATTAATTAATTAATTAAATACTCAACTTTTTTATCAATTACTTGGATGGGGATGGAACAGAATGCATGCACCCAAAAGGACAGAATGGACAGTGGTGAGAAACCTAAGAAAAACTATTTCAACAGAGGCCAATATGAGGTGCTCCATCTAGACACTAAGGACACTTAAGACACTAAGATCGTCTGGGGAGGCCCTGCTCTCGATCCCGCCAGCTTCACAAGCACGCCTGGCGGGGACGAGGGACAGGGCCTTCTCAGTGGTGGCCCCTCGGCTGTGGAACGCCCTTCCTACGGACATTAGAGAGTGAAGACCTGGCTGTTCGAACAGGCATTCAACTAGGCAGTGCAATTGAATTGAGAGGAGATTCCATCTGAACATGAGGAAGAACTTCCTGACTGTGAGAGCCGTTCAGCAGCGGAACTCTCTGCCCCGGAGTGTGGTGGAGGCTCCTTCTTTGGAAGCTTTTAAACAGGGGCTGGATGGCCATCTGTTCAGGGGTGATTTGAATGCAATATTCCTGCTTCTTGGCAGAATGGGGTTGGACTGGATGGCCCAGGATTGGTCTCTTCCAACTCTAGGATTCTAGGATTCTATGATTCTATGAATTGATTATTGGAACACGGAAAATGGATATGGAGACTGGATTCTGATTTTATCAATGAGACGTGATGGATTGTTAAATTGATGTATTGATGTTTGATGTTTACTCACTTGCTTTTATATGTTAATGATTTTCTACTGTGTATATTGGAATTTGTTGTTAACCGCTCCTAAGGGCTGAGAAGAGCGGCATACAAGCGAAGTAAATGAATAAATAAATAGACAAGAAAAATGAAATAAATCACTCCTGGCTTTCTCTGCAGATTACGAGCTAATGGTGAGACAACCATACAATGCAGTTTCTCAAGTTCCCCCCAACACACACAAAAAAGTGGCAAAGGAGACCTCAGTGGCGCAATGGGTTAAACCCTTGTGCCAGCTGAACTGCTGACCTGAAAGTCAGTGGTTGAATCCGCCAGAGGGGGTGAGCTCCTGACTGTCAGCTCCAGCTTCCCATGTGGGGACATGAGAGAAGCCTCCCACAGGATGGTAACACACCCAGGCAACGTCCCCTGGGCAACGTCTCTGCAGATGGCCAATTCTTTCACAGTGGAAGTGACTTGCAGTTTCTCAAGTCGCTTCTGACATGATTTTAAAAAGTGGCCAAACAGGTCCAGGTCAGGGGAAGGCAGTCCAGCCTGCATTGGCCAGACCTCACCAGGCATGGCAATGGCAATGCTGTGTCCCTTTCCAAGCACCTGATTGACAAGCTGGAATGCCTCCATAGAATCCTAGAATCCTAGAGTTGGAAGAGACCTCCTGGGCCATCATCCAGTCCAACCCCATTCTGCCAAGAAGCAGGAATATTGCATTCAAATCACCCCTGACAGATGGCCATCCAGCCTCTGTTTAAAAGCTTCCAAAGAAGGAGCCTCCACCACACTCCGGGGCAGAGAGTTCCACTGCTGAACGGCTCTCACAGTCAGGAAGTTCTTCCTCATGTTCAGATGGAATCTCCTCTCTTGTAGTTTGAAGCCATTGTTCCCTTGCATCCTAGTCTCCAGGGAAGCAGAAAACAAGCTTGCTCCCCTCCTCCCTGTGGCTTCCTCTCACATATTTATACATGGCTATCATATCTCCTCTCAGCCTTCTCTTCTTCAGGCTAAACATGCCTAGCTCTTTATGCTGCTCCTCATAGGCTTGTTCTCCAGATCCTTGATTTTAGTCACCCTCCTGCTTCTCTCACATATTTATACATGGCTATCATATCTCCTCTCAGCCTTCTCTTCTTCAGGCTAAACATGCCCAGCTCCTTTAAGCCGCTCCCCATAGGGCTTGTTCTCCAGACCCTTGATCATTTTAGCGCCCTCCTCTGGACACATTCCAGTTTGTCAATATCTCTATGGCATTGATGCCCTTTGACGTCTAGTTGGAATGTGTCCGAGGAGAGTGACTCAATGTTCAAGGTCCTGGAGAAGAAGCCCCTATTGATAGTAGCAGCTTAAAGAGCTGGGCATGTTTAGCCTGCTGAAGAGAGAAGGCTGAGAGGAGACATGATTAGCCATGTATAAATATGTGAGAGGAAGCCACAGGGAGGAGAGGAGCAAGCTTGTTTTCTGCTCCTGGAGACTAGAATGCGGAACAATGGCTTCAAACTACAGGAAAGGAGATTCCACCTAAACATTAGGAAGAACTTCCTGACTGTGAGAGCTGTTCAGCAGTGAAACTCTCTGCCTTGGAGTGTGGTGGAGGCTCCTTCTTTGGAGGCTTTGAAACAGAGGCTGAATGGCCATCTGTCGGGTGGGGGGGGGCTCTGAAGGCAATATTCCTGCTTCTTGGCAGAATGGGGATGGACTGGATGATGGCCCACCAAGTCTCTTCCAACTTGAGGATTCTATGTCACCAGAAAGAGGAAGTAGTCTTGGTTTCTGCTGCCCTGTGGCCTAGGACTCAGAGCCATGGGTTGAAAGGATAGCAAATGACGGCAAAGGAGATCCCACCTGATCCTTAGAAGGAACTTTCAGACTGTAAGAGGTATTTAAAGGTGGAACTCTCTTCCCTCACAGTCTTGTGGAAGGTCCTTCCTTGGAGGTTTTTAAACAGAGGCCGGATGGCCATCTGTTAGGGGTGTTTTGATTGTGCTTTTCCTGCATGGCGGGAAGGGGTTGGACTGGATGGCCCCCTGGGGTCTCTTCCACCTCCATGACTTCATGATTCTAGGGGGGAAAGGAAAGGGCTTGA
This sequence comes from Anolis sagrei ordinatus, assembly GCF_025583915.1. Lineage (NCBI taxonomy): Eukaryota > Metazoa > Chordata > Lepidosauria > Squamata > Anolidae > Anolis > Anolis sagrei. Next base: position 135,432,366 of record NW_026847660.1, on the reverse strand, counting down.
GGCTGTGAGGTGTCGGGATTCAGCCTCTGCTTGTAGCTGTGAATGTGTTTCAGTCTCCTGATGTTTCTGTGTCTGATGTAGGTAATGAGGAGGGAAGTCAGTCCCCTGTTGCTTCTGATGTGGGGGATGCTGGGACTGACTCTGAGGTGCAAGATGGAGACACTTTGGTCAATCAGTTTCATGCAGACACTGACAGAGAGGCTTCGGTGCGAAGGGCAGATTCTCATGAGAATGTTGCTGTCAGGCCTTGGGAGGAAGGTTTACTCCCTCCGCCTGTGAGCTCTCCAGATTCTAGTTTGGAAAACAGCCTGACACCTGGGAAAGTTAATGAGAAGTCAGATAAACAGAGTCGGTGGCTGGAGATGAGCCAGAATAGACAAGAGGCCCAATGTTTACGTAGATCCGAAAGAATTCGTCAGTTAAGGTCAACGACTGGGGGAAAACGAAACCAGTTCTTGGGATTTAAGGTTTGCCTTTAGAGAATCTTGTCAGATCAGGCATCATTTGGAAACCTAGCACAAGCCTCGTGGAATCCCTGTTCAAGTGGTCTCGCCTTCATGGTTTTTCTAGCCTTTCAACTTGACTAGCAGTGTCTGGTTTGTTCTTGCTTCTTGGTTGACTCCTGTCTGGATTATCAGTGCCTTGTAATATTATTTTATGCTTTTTGAACATTGCTGTGTTGGATGCTGTATCATCTTCCTACCTTTAAATACCTTATTACTTTTTGAAATCTTATCTATCTTTACAAGCATTTATTTCTACTGGCTTTTTTGCTAAGTTTTAATAAAAAGGATTGTTCCTTCACTCAATGTGTGGTGTGTTTATAGTCAGAGGGGCCATTTCCTGTTCTGGAGTGCAGCATGAGGAATGGTGGGAGTGGGAGCCCAAAATACCTGGAGGGAAGAGGGAGGGAAGGCCCAATTTTGCCCATACCTGGCCCAGGTGCACGACTCCTCTGCTGTGGTTGGGGAAGTGCACCTCCTGGTGGCCAAAGCGAGCCATGGCAGCAGTTCTGCAGGAAGAGGGGCCGGGAGGGGGAGGGGGTCCCCAGAGGCCCCTCCCTCCCTTCCTCCTGGCCCAGGTCTCCCCTTTTGACCCCTCAAAACATTTCCTTTGTGTAGAAATGGAGACTGGGTGTGTGACCCTTTCCGGTCTCTGAAATAGATGACCCAGGGGTTCCAAAAGGGGCGCTCTGGAACCCGAAAGGTGTTGGGGGTAAGGGTCCACCCCCCCCCCCCCCCCAAATTTTCAAGTTGACTCATGAATTTTCACTGGCGGACCAAATCCTGCTGCTGCTAAGTCTGAGAAGCAAGAATTAAACGCATCCCTCCAGAACAGGAAGCACTCTCTCAACCCAATGTTGACCACGATTTCACAGTGTCATGACTTGGAGCAAAAGCTGAGAGAGTGGAAGCAACCAGGTTGGCCCACACACAGCTGGCAGGCAAAGCCTAAGGAATGGCAGGGAGTTGAAGACTGCCCCCCCCCCCACAATGAGGGAGAGCAGAACATTGATTTAGTTAAGTCTATACAAAATAGAGAATGAAGTGTAGGATTTAAACTATTTGGTGTTATGGAACTATTCTGCATGATTTGCTTTTTTTAAAAAATCACACACCCCCTCCCTGATTTTTTTTGCTATGGCCTTGCTCTTGAGCCTGAAAGGAGGGGGGGGGCAATGTGGTCTGCATTGAGAGGGGGCGCCAGGTTTAATGTTTAATGTAAATAAAGGGGGGGGGTCGTGGGGACCCTGCAGGTGGGTGGGTGGGGGGCACCTGCTTCCTGTCTCTCTCCCTCCCAGGTGACACCAGGTTCAATGTTTAATGTAAATAAAGGGGGGGGGTCGTGGGGGGTCGTGGGGACCCTGCAGGTGGGTGGGTGGGGGGCACCTGCTTCCTGTCTCTCTCCCTCCCAGGTGACACCAGGTTCAATGTTTAATGTAAATAAAGGGGGGGGGGGCGTGGGGGGTCGTGGGGACCCTGCAGGTGGGTGGGTGGGGGGCACCTGCTGCCTGTCTCTCTCCCTCCCAGGTGACACCAGGTTCAATGTTTAATGTAAATAAAGGGGGGGGGTCGTGGGGGGTCGTGGGGACCCTGCAGGTGGGTGGGTGGGGGGCACCTGCTGCCTGTCTCTCTCCCTCCCAGGTGACACCAGGTTCAATGTTTAATGTAAATAAAGGGGGGGGGGTCGTGGGGGGTCGTGGGGACCCTGCAGGTGGGTGGGTGGGGGGCACCTGCTTCCTGTCTCTCTCCCTCCCAGGTGACACCAGGTTCAATGTTTAATGTAAATAAAGGGGGGGGGGTCGTGGGGGGTCGTGGGGACCCTGCAGGTGGGTGGGTGGGGGGCACCTGCTTCCTGTCTCTCTCCCTCCCAGGTGACACCAGGTTCAATGTTTAATGTAAATAAAGGGGGGGGGTCCGTGGGGACCCTGCGACCCTGCAGGTGGGTGGGTGGGGGGCACCTGCTTCCTGTCTCTCTCCCTCCCAGGTGACACCAGGTTCAATGTTTAATGTAAATAAAGGGGGGGGGGTCGTGGGGGGTCGTGGGGACCCTGCAGGTGGGTGGGTGGGGGGCACCTGCTTCCTGTCTCTCTCCCTCCCAGGTGACACCAGGTTCAATGTTTAATGTAAATAAAGGGGGGGGGGGGGGGGGGCGGGAGGGGGTGGTGGGGGGGGGGGGCGTGGGGGGTCGTGGGGACCCTGCAGGTGGGTGGGTGGGGGGCACCTGCTTCCTGTCTCTCTCCCTCCCAGGTGACACCAGGTTCAATGTTTAATGTAAATAAAGGGGGGGGGGTCGTGGGGGGTCGTGGGGACCCTGCAGGTGGGTGGGTGGGGGGCACCTGCTTCCTGTCTCTCTCCCTCCCAGGTGACACCAGGTTCAATGTTTAATGTAAATAAAGGGGGGGGGGTCGTGGGGGGTCGTGGGGACCCTGCAGGTGGGTGGGTGGGGGGCACCTGCTTCCTGTCTCTCTCCCTCCCAGGTGACACCAGGTTCAATGTTTAATGTAAATAAAGGGGGGGGGTCGTGGGGGGTCGTGGGGACCCTGCAGGTGGGTGGGTGGGGGGCACCTGCTGCCTGTCTCTCTCCCTCCCAGGTGACACCAGGTTCAATGTTTAATGTAAATAAAGGGGGGGGGGGTCGTGGGGGGTCGTGGGGACCCTGCAGGTGGGGGGGTGGGGGGCACCTGCTTCCTGTCTCTCTCCCTCCCAGGTGACACCAGGTTCAATGTTTAATGTAAATAAAGGGGGGGGGTCGTGGGGGGTCGTGGGGACCCTGCAGGTGGGTGGGTGGGGGGCACCTGCTTCCTGTCTCTCTCCCTCCCAGGTGACACCAGGTTCAATGTTTAATGTAAATAAAGGGGGGGGGGTCGTGGGGGGTCGTGGGGACCCTGCAGGTGGGTGGGTGGGGGGCACCTGCTTCCTGTCTCTCTCCCTCCCAGGTGACACCAGGTTCAATGTTTAATGTAAATAAAGGGGGGGGGTCGTGGGGGGTCGTGGGGACCCTGCAGGTGGGTGGGTGGGGGGCACCTGCTTCCTGTCTCTCTCCCTCCCAGGTGACACCAGGTTCAATGTTTAATGTAAATAAAGGGGGGGGGGGAGGGGGCGTGGGGTTGCCTGCAGGTGGGTGGGTGGGGGGCACCTGCTGCCTGTCTCTCTCCCTCCCAGGTGACACCAGGTTCAATGTTTAATGTAAATAAAGGGGGGGGGTCGTGGGGGGTCGTGGGGACCCTGCAGGTGGGTGGGTGGGGGGCACCTGCTTCCTGTCTCTCTCCCTCCCAGGTGACACCAGGTTCAATGTTTAATGTAAATAAAGGGGGGGGGGTCGTGGGGGGTCGTGGGGACCCTGCAGGTGGGTGGGTGGGGGGCACCTGCTTCCTGTCTCTCTCCCTCCCAGGTGACACCAGGTTCAATGTTTAATGTAAATAAAGGGGGGGGGGGGTCGTGGGGGGTCGTGGGGACCCTGCAGGTGGGTGGGTGGGGGGCACCTGCTTCCTGTCTCTCTCCCTCCCAGGTGACACCAGGTTCAATGTTTAATGTAAATAAAGGGGGGGGGGGGGTCGTGGGGGGTCGTGGGGACCCTGCAGGTGGGTGGGTGGGGGGCACCTGCTGCCTGTCTCTCTCCCTCCCAGGTGACACCAGGTTCAATGTTTAATGTAAATAAAGGGGGGGGGTCCGTGGGGACCCTGCAGGTGGGGGGGGGGGCACCTGCTGCCTGTCTCCCTCTCTCCCTCTCAGGTGAAGGCGGGGCCATTTCGGGGAGTCACGAAGAGGGGGCCCAGCCTGCCAATTCAGATCCCACCCCCCACTACCCCGCTAACCCGCTGCCCCAGAGTGCGCGACACAAAGGGACCCCCGACCCCTCAAACCTGGAAGAGGAGGAGGCGCCCCCGCCCCTTCGCCCCCCCGGCAGAGCAGCCCGGCCCCTCGATGGCTTACCCTTCTTCGGCCTCCGCCGCCGCCGCCTTCCTCCGCCTTCTTCCTCCTCCTCCTCCTCCTCTGCCGGGCTCTCCTCGCTGGGCGGCCGGGCCCTCTGCGGCGAGTCTCGGGCGCCTGGCGGGATGCGTCACGCGGGGATGTGGAGCCGGGAAGGGCCGCCGGGAGGGAGGGAGGCAGGGAGGCAGGGAGGGAGAGGCGCCTCCGCCGGGGGTCCCAGCCCAGGAGGAAGAGGAGACAAAGGAGCGCCGCCGCCCCGCTTCCTTCCTCTTTCCTCCTTGCTTCCTTGCTTCCTTCCTTCCCCGTCTCGCCCGCTCACCGCCCCGAGCTGCCTGCTGCCGATGCTTCTGCTGCTGCTGCTGCTGCTGATGCGGCCGCCCGTCGGGTTTCCATGGGAACCGTAGGATATGCCCAGTTTCCCGTTGCTGGGGAGATACAGGGAGGGAGGGGGGAGAGAGGGAGGGGGGAGGGGGGAGAGGGGGTGGCCGCCACTGAAGGGATGCCGCCCGAGGAGCAGGGCAGGGCGGGGTCGGGCCCGGGCGCCCCCTGCGGGAGGGATTGGAAGGGCAGGGGGGAGCCCCCGAGTCAAGGGCCACCCCCACACCCCTCCCTCCCTCCCTCCCTCCCTCCCTCCATCCATCCATCCATCCATCCATCGCCAACTCCATTGTCAACAAAGCTTCCTTTCTTTGGGTTCTTGTAGGTTTTTCGGGCTATAGGGCCATGTTCTAGAGCAATGATGGGCAACCTTTTGAGTTTGGTATGTCAATACTCACCAAAAAACCGAGCATAACTCGAGTGGGATGTCACTTCGAGAAAAAACCCATAATTTCATGATACTTATAGTTTAATAACAAAAAATATATTATTGTAATATATAACTGTATTTAATAAACCAAAAACTAATTATTTAACTTACCTACTTTTTCTATAATGCCATATATCTCGGCATTATAGAAAAATGCTGGTGTAGGAGCCGAGGATGAAATGTCCTCCTTGGGATGCGGCCCCATCTTCTCTGTATGTGGCCTCATGCGGCTGTGTGTCATCGAAAATGGCTACACGTGTCAGTGCTGACACACGTGTCATAGGTTCGCCATCATGGTTCTAGAGGTATTTCCTCCTGACGTTTCGCCTGCATCTATGGCAAGCCTCCTCAGAGGTAGTGAGGTAGTGAGACCTCTCCCTCTGAGGATGCTTGCCATAGATGCAGGCGAAATGTCAGGAGAAGAAATGCCTCTAGAACATGGCCATATAGCCCGAAAAAAAACTACGACAACCCAGTGATTCCAGCCATGAAAGCCTTCAACTTCGTTTCTTTCTTTTTAAATTCATTTTTATTTGTGAATGATTAGGATATAGACAAGTCAACGTGTATTGACATAAATTAGAAAAGTTATATTATTCTGTCGCCCCTGGACCTGAAATGAAGTGCCTTTAAGAGAGGATGTATGGCTTGGATCCAGCGGGAAGCCAGGGCCCCCGAAAAGAAGCCTTTAGAGAAATTTCCCTTATTAAGCAGTCTTTATGAGGCTTGAGCTTAAATATAACAGTCTTTTATTGATGAACAAACAGGAATTGTAAAGCTTTCTTAACAGACTATTAGCTCTTGCAATCTTGTTTACAGGGAACAGGCACTATCTTCAAAAACCTTGTTTAAAGGAAAATTCCCCTGTCTAGCTCCTCCCAGGCTGCTGTGAACCTAAACCTTATTGATGTGGATTCACTACCAGGCTGAACCACGTCTCAACGCCGAGTGAATTTATCAAAAGGCTTGTAATCACTTATCTGCTTTGATGGTTAGAGCTGTTATTCCCTCCGGAATTCCTCAGGGCTGTAAGGCTGTTTTCCCGGAACCTTTGGGAATCTTCAGAGACTCTCAAGACTGTTCTCCCCCGGGAAGTCTTAAGGGACAGGAAGACGTCTGTGTACATCCTCTGCATTGACTTCCTTTGCTGAGACTAACTGAAAAATGGCCCCTTCCCTCCAAAAAACCTAGAGAGGGGCGGGACCAGGGATCCTAACTATAATTGACAGGTGGCTTGCCCTGTGATTGCAAACTGAAACAGGAAGCCACCCTGCTGCAAAATCCCAAGCCGGGGATTGCAAACCAACATTTAATTCAAAGCAAATAAAATTGGAGCTCCTGGAACAGCTGTTCCAGAACATATATATATATACACAACTTACAACACTACAGCTTAATGGTATCACGTTAGAATATGTGGACCCTTTCCGCTCCCTTGGCAGCCCCCTCTCCACCAAAGTCAACATTGACACTGAAATACAACACCGCCTGAGCTTTGCGAGTGCAGCATTCTTCCGAATGAAGCAGAGAGTGTTTGAGGGCCGGGACATCTGTAGGGACACCCAGGAGCTTGTTTATAAAGCCATCACCCTGCTATACGCTTGCAAGACATGGACTATCTACAGATGTCAACATTTGACACTAAAATACAACACCGCCTGAGCTCTGCGAACGCAGCATATTTTCGAATGAAGAACAGAGTGTTTGAGGATTGGGACATTCGTAGGGAGACCAAGGGGCTTGTTTATAAATCTATTGTCCTCCCAACCCTGCTCTATGCCTGTGAAACGTGGACTGTCTACAGACGTCACATGCAACTCCTGGAACGATTCCATCAGCGCTGCCTCCAGAAAATCCTGCAAATCTCTTGGGAAGACAAGCGGACAAACGTCAGCGTGCTGGAAGAAGCAAAGACCACCAGCATTGAAGCGATGGTCCTCTGCCATCAACTCCGCTGGACCGGCCACGTTGTCCGGATGCCCGACCACCGTCTCCCAAAGCAGTTGCTCTACTCCGAACTCAAGAACGGAAAATGGAATGTTGGTGGACAGGAAAAGAGATTTAAAGATGGGCTCAAAGCCAACCTTAAAAACTCTGGCATAGACACTGAGAACTGGGAAGCCCTGGCCCTTTAGCGCTC
>NW_026847660.1:135277736-135418284 GCF_025583915.1 Anolis sagrei ordinatus | reverse complement strand
GGGGGGGGGCGCCAAAATACTGTTTGCTTACCGTTGAAAATTACTTAGGGCCACCTCTGGACACCCGTCCCAAAGAGAGCCAGCCCTACCCTTGAGCTCCCCACCCAGGGGACCGCTTGCACCTCTGCTCCTGCCCCCCTTTGCCAGCATTTGAGGGAGGGAGGGAGGGAAAGAGGGACCCCAACTTCACCTGGGCTCTTGGGGTGCCTCCACAGGGTCCCTTTGGCTGTTGGGTGAGGTCCTGATGGAGAAAGATCCTGCTTCTTGGCAGAATGGGGTTGGACTGGATGGCCCACCAGGTCTCTTCCAACTCAAGGATTCCATGATTCTAAGTAGAGGGCTGTCTTAATACCACGGGGTCCCATTGCCCCCTTCCGGCTGACATTGCAGAGCGTGGGAGGACCGTGTTTCTTTAGCGCTGAACAGAACACTAACACACATGGCCCCTCTTTGGGAATTGAGCTGTTGGGCTCCAGAATAACCCTCAGTTGGGGCGATTCTGCCCTGGATGGCGTGACATTATGCCCGTCATCTTTGGTAAAGAGTCTGGGAGTCCTTTGAGACCTTCTGCTGACGATGGAGGCAGAGTCGCATTTTTCCATCTGCGTCAGGCTAGGCGTCTGGCTCCCTATCTGTCCAGGGACGACCTGGCCACGGTGATCCAGGCGACGGTCATCTCAAGGCTGGACTACTGTAACACCCTCTACATAGGCCTGCCTTTATCAGTGATCTGGAAACTTAAACTAGTGCAAAATGCTGCCGCCCGGCTTCTCGCAGCGAGGAGTCACCTCACTCCAATCTTGCAGCAACCGCACTGGTTGCTGATTGAGTATTGGATCACCTTCAAAGTGCTGGTTCTTACCTTCAAGGCCTTCTATGGCCTGGGGCCGGAATACCTGAGGGACCGTCTCACCCCCTACCAACCCCCGAGATCACTCCATTCAGATGATCAGAATCTCCTTGAAGTTCCCAATTTTAGGACCTTTCGTCTGATGTCTACTAGGCGTAGAGCATTCACGGTGGTGGCTCCTTATCTGTGGAATGCCTTGCCAGCAGAAACACGAGCACTCCGAGATTTACTATCTTTTCGTAGAGCTTGTAAAACTTATTTATTTAAGCTGGCATTTGAATCTTGATGATTGCGTTTTTTTATTTATTTTAAATGTAATGTATCGCATGTGTATATTGTAAACCACTCCGAACCTAAAATTGATTATTAAATAAATAAATAAATAAAATTTAGCAGAGTACCTGAAATACACTTCATAACCAGCAGAAACTCACATGTGATGTGTTGGGGTAAGCTTTTACTCCATAGGATGGCACAGGATTGCAGAGTCAGAAGTTTAGGTTCAAAAATATTTATTGAAGTAAAAAAAAACATTCTCTTGGAGTGAACTAGCTTACTAAGTCTCAGCTTCTAAGAAAGGAGCCCCCAGTGGCACAGTGGGTTAAACCCCATGCCGGCAGGACTGAAGACCGACAGGTCACAGGTTCAAATCCGGGGAGAGCGCGGATGAGCTCCCTCTATCAGCTCCAGCTCCTCATGCGGGGACATGAGAGAAGCCTCCCATAAGGATGATAAAAACATCAAATCATCCAGGCATCCCCTGGGCAACGTCCTTGCAGACAGCCAATTCTCTCACAACAGGAGCGACTTGCAGTTTCTCAAGTCACTCCTGACACAACAAAAAATCTTCTAAGAAAGGTAAAATGATAAAAGGTTTTTAAAAAATTCATTCAGCTACATTTTGCCTAAAGAGAGAGGCAAAATGTGCATCCTCACTGGAAGGAAAGGCAGAAGAGACAATGGTGGTGAATGGCCACACGGCCAAGCCCAGGGCAATAAAAATACCTTTAAAAAGGAAGTTCCCTCATTCTAGATAGAAATGGTCTTGGAGCACACTAGCTTACTCAGTCTCATCTTCTAAGAAAGGTAAAAGAGTAAAAAGTCCATGCAGCTACATTTTGCCTAGAGAGAGAGGCAAAATGCGTCCTCACTGGAAGGAAGAAAAGGCAGAAGAGACAATAGTGGCGAACCCCAGGGCAATAAAAATACCTTTAAAAAGGAAGTTCCCTCACAGAGATTCCATTGCTACACCTTCAAAGGTGGAGGAGACAGTGGCAAGGAGGAGGAGGAAGAGGAAAGGCAAAGTCCTTTCTGGGGAAAACATGCACAGGAATGTGGTGCGGGAGGCATCCCCCAGCAAATCCTATCTCTAACTGCTCATTGAGGGCTGGGGACTTGATGACGCAAGAGACTTGTGGAGTCCAGGGATGAAACCCAACAGCCCCCCTCCCTACCCCTGTGTCCCATTAGCCACTGTCCCCCCTTCTCCCCTCTGAGGATGGCCCTCCTCTCCTGGCGCCATTCCGTGCTTTCCTTCCTTGTGCTGCAGGTTGTTTGACAGGTACCGCGACTTGGCCCCACAGCTGGTCCCACTCGATTACACCAAGAAGCCGGAGGTGAAGCTCCCCTACGAGCTCATTGGCAGCATGCCCGAGCTGAAGGTACGCCAAGGAAGGAGCAGCAGGCAGAGGCCGGGCATGGGCGGGCGGGCATCCTTGTGAATAATGGATCCTCTGCTAATTGGCTGAGGCCGGACAATGCCTGGAGGTGGACAATGGGCGCTGGCAAGGTACTCCTAGAAGCCAGAGCCTTCCTGAACCTCTTCCAGGGGCCAGGGGCCAGGAACAGCGGGAAGCCTGGAAGAGAAGCAAGAAGGGCTCCAGTCGGGGCAGCCGCCTCCCAGCTGGTGGAGAGAGAGAGGCCTCTGTTCTGTGGGTCCCTTTGCTGACCCTGGTGTTGCCTGGCTGAGGAAGAAAAGGAGGTGTGGGGGGTGATGGCCACAGGAAGGGCTGGAAAAGAGGAAGAGGCCTATGCCGGCAGAGCCATGGCCTCTCCAGAGGAACCAGGAGATGCCACTCTGAAGGAGCAAACCCAGCAGCTGAAGTTACAATGAGCGTTCTTCCTTAAGAGAGAGGAGGCTTCCTCTGGCAAGGCCGGGCTCCTTCTGAGAGAACAGAGGACGTGGACAACTCCAGGAAGGGGGCTAGAAACCCTGAGGGCATCACTCTAAACTTCAAAGATGGGGTCAGGGCAAGCCGAGAGGGGGCAAGGGGGCAGGACTCATGGGCTACCCTGCACACTTTCTGAACCCTCTACTGATCTTTCCCATCATGAGGGCTATCAAGACTTCACTTCTGAGGCAGAGAGCTGATGTCTGCAAGATGGGGGTGAGGAAGAGGTCATCTTGCCTCACTGGTCTGAGTAGCAGTGGTCTTTGGCTATTTCCTTGACTGTGTGTGGCCTTGGAAGAGTTTCTGGAGGACCTGTCCTAGCCCTGCTTCAAGAGAAGGCTGAGAGGAGACAGGATGAGGGCCATGTATACATATGTGAGACCAGGGAAGTCACAGGGAGGAGGAAGCAAGCTTGTTTTCTGCTGCCTTGGAGACTAGGACACAATGGAGAAATGACTTCAAACTACAGGAAAGGAGATTCCAACTGAACATGGGGAAGAACTTCCTGACTGTAAGGAGAGCAGCTGTTCAACAGTGGAACTCTCTGCCCCAGAGTGTGGTGGAGGCTTCTTCTTTGGAGGCTTTGAAGCAGAGGTTGGATGGCCATCTGTCGGGGGTGCTTTGAATGCAATTTTCCTGCTTCTTGGTAGAATGGGGTTGAACTGGATGGTGGCCCACCAGGTGTCTTCCAACTCCAGGATTCTATGAAAAGCTGCTGTTCTATATAAGCAGGTGTGCTTGTAGCTTAGTAGCTGTCGGTCTGAGGTAAACCTCAGTGGGAGAAAGGTCTCAGTCTGTGAGAAGGCCTCACAGTGTGAGGTAGGCATTATGGGGTTGGACTGGATGGCCCACCAGGTCTCTTCCAACTCTTCTAGGATTCTATGAAAAGCTGCAGTTCTATATAAGCAGATGTGCTGTAGCTTAGGAGCTGTCAGTCTGAGGTAAACCTCAGTGGGAGAAAAGTCTCAGTCTGTGAGAAGGCCTCACACTGTGAGGTAGGCATTATGGGGTTGGATTGGATCTCTTCCAACTCTAGGATTCTATGAAAAGCTGCAGTTCTATATAAGCAGGTGTGCCTGTAGCTTAGTATCTGTCAGTCTGAGGAAAACCTCAGTGGGAGAAAGGTCTCAGCCTCACAGTGTGAGGTAGGCATTATGGGGTTGGACTGGATGGCCCACTAGGGCTCTTCCAACTCTAGGATCCTAGGATTCTATGCCCAGCATCTCTAAATATAAACAGCCACTCACAGCTTTCATTGCCAGCCACTCCGGAGTCCAAGCCAATGCCGATTAATGCAGCGAACTATGCAGGGACATTTCAGAAGTCGTAGTCAATAATTATTTCCTCGTCCAATCATCCAAGTCTATGGGTCATCCAAAGTTCCAAAGCCAAGGTTCCAAACACGAAGATACACATGAGGTCAGCAGACAGAGCTCCAAGCTGTACTAGCAGGTTCCAAACGTTGCTTCCAGCAAAAGACCCCATCCAAACTGGAACTCTTTATACCCCACAGCACAAGGGCTCCCACCTGTTGGCCCTTCTCTGTGCCAGCCAGGCAGATCTGCACGGCTGAATAGCAGGAGTCCTCAGTTGCAGTTTTCTGGAGATACTTCACTTGACTCATTGCTCTCCTGACCCCAAGTTAGCTCAGGACCCCCCCCCCCTCCCTTGGTCCTCCACTGCAGGGGGAGCTTCCTCAGTGTCAGGCCACAACTGTGGTCATTCCCCGCTTGCTACTGACTCAGATGCTGGGCTGACACCTCTTCGTCCGTACTGCAGACCCCGACAGGACCCTGAACTCGATGTCACTGCTCAGTGTCCTTTTACAGGGAGACAGCAGATGCCTCCTCACTGAAGCTCCCCTGCTCTCCATCCAAGATATGGCGATGTTGGGAGGGGGCAGGGAGAAGAATTTGGCCATTGCGCAATCAGTAGGAACCCCAGCCACAGCAACAACCAAAAAGTGAACTGTGATACATCCACCTTAGAGCACCACAATTCCCAAACAGGATGCCACTGGCAGGTCCTCCCTCAGTGTCCTCGGCCAGAAGCAGAGGAGGCCTCTCCCAAGTCACTCTTTGTCTTCTGATTACAGCTCTGCCACAGCAACTCATTGATTTGGTTGTTCCACAATGGGCTTGGCAGTTTCTAAGCCTGGGGGTATTATAGGGAAACCACTGTGGGAAGTTTGTGGGGGGGACGGGGGGGGGACATTCTACCAGTCTTCTTGCTCTGGTGCCACCCGAGGTCACAAGTGGCCTTCTTCATGCCCAGAGCATCAAGCAGGACTTGCACACTTGCAGCACATGTCTTCTTCAGAAAGGACTCCCCAGCCCTGGAGAAGGCCGATGTGTGGGGAGGAGGCTGGTTCCTACTCACCTCCTCTTTTCTCAGGACAACCCCTTCCGCCAACGGATCGCTGAGGTGTTTTCTGAGGATGGCGAGGGAAACATGACCTTAGACGACTTCTTGGACATGTTCTCAGTGATGAGCGAAATGGCCCCTCGTGACCTCAAGGCCTACTATGCCTTCAAAATCTATGGTGAGTCTCCTTGGGGATGCCCTGGCTGAGGAGGGAGCGGGAAGGGGGTCGTGGGAGGAGCGCCCAAGCCCCTTCCTCTAGGAACAGCATGCAAGCCAGGCTTTCCCCACAGGTGCCCCTTCACCTGCCCATGGGAGTGGGCTCTGAGGTGGGGGCACAGTGCATCTTGGGGTCACCAGGGGCCTCCGATGCCTGGCAATCTCTGTTGCTGAGGGAGGGAGTTCTCAGGGCCACTTTTGTGTGTGAAGTGGAATCCATCCTGTTTGGAGAGCCCAGAGAAGCCAGGCAGGTGAGGGGCTACCTGCGTCGCTTGGGCATTACGAGTCCACATTGGGGGAAGGAGATGTGCTGGAGAGTGAGTCACAAAGATGAGGCCAGAAGAAGCCCAGCGCCCCTTGACCACCCCTCAGGGCCCCAGTGACTCTTTTCCCCAGCAGACTTCAACAACGACGACTACATTTGCAAACTTGACTTGGAGAAAACTGTGAACAAGCTGACACGCAAAGAGCTGACACCTGAGGAGGTGTGCCTGGTGTGCAACAAGGTGATCGATGAAGCCGACCTGGACAACGACGGCAAACTGTCCCTGGAAGATTTCCAGCACATGATTATCCGAGCCCCGGACTTCCTCAGGTAAGAGAGGCCAGGGAACTCTCTTCTGGGCTGGAAGGCCCGCTCCAATGGAGGAGGAGGAGGAGGAGGAGGAAGAGGAGGAGGAGGGTCCAGAGAGTCCTAGATTGACAAGTTATGGAACTTGTGAAGCAACAAGTTCTGATAAGGAAACTGAGAAGAGGGGGAGTTGGGCAGGAAAGGTGTATAAAAGGAAGTGGTGGTGGGAAAAAATCAGTAGTGTTTTTCTTTGCTGCAGAGATACAAGCAATATATCCATTTCAAAGCAAAAACGACTTGTGAGTGGTTATTTAATATTACTATATAGATCCTACAGTTTTGCAGTTGGGAGGGCTTTGGTTGTGCTTTTCCTGCCTGGCAGAAGTAGGTTGGACCGGATAGCCCATGTGATGTATTCCAACTATGATTCCCTGGCTTGTCCTGCACGGGCTGTGCACCGCTCATGGTAGCCTCGCTGTCTGGCTGCCTTGACCTGCCTGGCCTTTCAGCCATTTCCTCCTTATACTAAACTAGCTGTCCCCTGCCACGCGTTGCTGTGGCCCAGTCTGTGTATATGTGAATTGTATGTGTTATATGTGTATATGTGTGTATACGTTTGTGTGTTTGTGTATATATGTGGTTTTGTGCATGCATTGTAATGCATTTTTTGTTTTTCTGTTTTGGCTTTTTAAGTCTCTTCTGTTGTGTTTTCCAGTGTTTTTATGAGTGATGGTCACTTGTTGGCCTATTAGGTGTATTGTGTCCAAATTGGTCTTACTTCGTCCAGTCGTTTTTGAGTTATGTTAATCCCACAAACCAACACGACATTTTTATTGATATAGATTGCCTGCAGAATATTCTGAGCAACCGTGATGTTGAGCACCTGGTATTTTCACCCCATCATTCTTGTTCTTATTGAGGCTTGCTTGCCTGAAAATTGGCTGCAAATGCTCGCGTGTAATTGTGATGTCTTCCCTTTTAACAGCACTTTCCATATCAGGATCTGAGCCGTGTCCCGATTCTTCTGCTGCCTTTCCCTGAGGCCTTCTGGGAGGTGGGCGCCCCTCTCTCTTCAACAGTGACCACGCTGGTGTTGCTGCTTCCCGGTCTGGGGCGGAAGAAGGGGCTGAAGGGGACGCCCAGAGCAAGCCTTCCCACCCTGGTCCCCGAGCCCCAAGCGATGGGCAGCCTCCGTCTCATTGCAGAGGAGACCTCACCACCACCCACCTGCTCTGCAGGCTCCAAACACAAGGCCTACCAGACCATGCTGGGTCTCTTCCTGCAACGTTCTTAGTCACCAGAATAAAACTTGAGAGGATATATTTTTCTAACTTGGTCTCAAGAGTGCCTTTCTTTCTATCCTATGCTTTCCTTAAATGGAATGAAGGTGCGGCTGTAGGCATAGAGCAGGGTTGGGAGGGGAATAGCTTTATAAACAAGCCCCTTGGTCTCCCTACGGATGTCCTGGTCCTCAAACACTCTCTGCTTCATTAGGAAGAATGCTGCACTCGCAGAGCTCAGGCGGTGTTGCATTTCAGTGTCGATGTTGACTTTGGTGGAGAGGTGGCTGCCAAGGTAGCAGAAATGGTCCACATTTTCTAATGTTACACCATTCAGCTGTATCTCTGCCCTTGGAGAGGGGTTAGCTGGTGACTGCTGGAACAGCACTTTGGTTTTCTCGATGTTCAGTGACAAGCCGAGCTTCTTGTATGCTTCTTATTTTATTTATTTATTTAAAACATTTATATTCTGCCCTTCTCACTCCAAAGGGGACTCAGGGCGGAGCACAGTATATATATGCCAAACGTTCAATGCCAGGACACAAAGGTGTTTAGAGTGGCTTGTAGGTCTTCTTCTGAATGCGCACAGACGACGTTATCATCAGCATACTGGAGTTCTATAACAGATGTAGATCTGGCCACGGTGGTCCACGCTCTTGTTACATCCCGGATAGATTACTGCAATGCACTCTACGTGGGGTTGCCTTTGAAGACTGTTCGGAAACTTCAATTAGTCCAGCGGGCGGCAGCCAGATTACTCACCGGAGCGTCATACAGGGAGCATACCACCCCCCTGCTATGTCAGCTCCACTGGCTGCCGATCCAGTTCCGAGCACAATTCAAAGTGCTGGTTTTAACCTACAAAACCCTATACGGTTCCGGCCCAGCGTATCTGTCCGAATGTATCTCCCTCTACGTCCCATCTCGGAGTTTGAGATCATCTGGGGAGGCCCTGCTCTCGGCCCCGCCTCTGTCACAAGTGAGATTGGTGGGGACGAGGAGCAGGGCCTTCTCAGTGGTGGCCCCTCACCTATGGAATTCATTCCCCGGGGAAATTAGATCAGCGACATCCTTTAGAAAGAAATTAAAAACATGGATGTGGAACCAGGCATTTGGGCAATCTGGCAGATGAATAAAGGACTGCGACGACGGATAGGAATAGACAATGTGGAACGCAGTATGGACTCTGAGTTGGCAAACGCTGTGCTTGAGATTGGCTATTGACTGTGATATATATTATTGTTTTAATTGTTTAACCGTTTAACTGCTGTTTTTATACGTTTATTGTGTTATTGTGTAGGCATCGAATTGTGCCATTTTGTAAGCCGCCCTGAGTCCCCCCTCGGGGGTTGAGAAGGGCGGGGTAGAAACATACGAAATAAATAAATAAATAAATGTTGTTGTAACTGTGGTTTTGGCTTTCAGTCTGCTGAGGTTGAATAGCTTGCCATCTGTCCAATAGATGATTTCCACTCCGGTGGGAAGCTTCCCGTCAACAAGGTGAAGTATCATAGCGATGAAGATGGAGAATAAGGTTGGGGCAATCCCTGTTTGATCACTAGGTCACTATGGGAGAGGCCTGGCTGGGAAATGTTTAATGCTCCAGAGGGGTTTGTTTGTTTGCACCGTTTTGCACCATTCTGGTGGGAACTGTGCTTGCTTTGCAGTTCAAAGGCAGTGAGCGAGCGGCTCAGTTCCTGAAAAGAAGCTGAAGGTTGAAGGGTGAAGGCAGGAGCTCCAATGTCAACAGAGCTGAAGGAGGACCACAGCTTGCTCCACACAGATGCAGAGAAAGTCTGCAGGCCTTGCTTCTCTCCTTTCTGTCCCATTCTCTTGTTGTTCTTTGCTCCATCTGGACTCCAGCTGCGTCCACACCAGAGCCTTTGACGACTGTGGAGCCATTGTTCTCCCCTCATTTGGCAACCTTGAAATTGTGTGCTTTGGAACCCTTTCCCTGAAAGTAAGGTGATACTGGCTGTTTCCTGATTTGATAAAGCATCGCAGAAATCCCACAGAAAAGAATGAGAGCAAAAGGGACGTCACGAAGTGTGCCCAGAGATGACCATCTAAGCCAGGGGTCCTCAAACTTTTTAAACCGAGGGCCAGGTCACAGTCCCTCAAACTGTTAGTGGGATGGATTATAATTTGAAAAAAAAACATGAATTTGAAAGGAAAAAAAACACTGCACATATCTTATTTGTAGTGCAAAAAAATACTTAAAACAATACAATAATTAAAATATAAACTTATTAGTATTTCAATGGAAAGTGTGGGCCTGCTTTTGCCTAATGCCTAATGGGCAAATAATAATAATAATAATAATAATAATAATAATAATAATAATAATAATAATAATAATAATCTGCTTCAAATGCTAAGAGGGAATACCGTAATAAACACAATCCAGAGCAGAAGAGAAAACTGGCCAAAGAAGGCTCTCTCTCCATGGACAGACCCTGGGTAAGATTGAGAGCCAAATGGACAAAGAAGAAACATGGCTGTGGCTCACAAATGGGACTCTGAAAAAGGAGACACAGGAGGGCCTGATCCTGGCAGCCCAAGAACAAGACATTCGAACCAAGGCCATCCAAGCCAGAATTGAAAAGTCGACAACAGATTTATTTATTTTATTTTTTATTTGCTTCACTTTTATACCGCATATTTCAGCCTTTAACAGGCGACTCAATGCGGTTCACAGTGCAATTAAAACAACAGTGATACAAAAACCGGAACGACTAGTCGCTCCACAACAATCAACATCAGACAGACAACCCACAAACAACATATACAACGCCTCCATTAAAGTCAGATCCATTCTCATAGTCATTATGCCGTTCCTATATTCAGTTACCATCTTCCTTAGTTAGTTGCATTACTTAGCCAAACGCTTGCTCATAGAGCCAGGTCTTGACCATTCTCCGAAATGCCAGCAACGAAGGTGCCTGTCTGATGTCCGCTGGCAAAGCATTCCACAGCCGAGGGGCCACCGCTGAGAAGGCCCTGTCCCTCGTCCCCGCCAAGCGCACCTGTGACGCAGGCGGGATCGAGAGCAGGGCCTCCCCAGATGATCTTAATGTTCTAGTCGGTTCGTAGGCGGAAATGCGTTCGGAGAGGTAAGCGGGGCCAGAACCGTTTAGGGCTTTATAGGCCAAAGCCAGCACCTTGAATTGAGCTCGGTAGCGAATTGGCAGCCAGTGGAGCTGGCTCAACAGGGGAGTGGTGTGCTCCCTGAGTGCCGCCCCTGTTAGCAACCTGGCTGCCGAGCGCTGGACCATCTGAAGCTTCCGGGCTGTCTTCAAGGGCAACCCCACGTAGAGCGCGTTGCAGTAGTCAATCCGGGATGTGACCAGAGCGTGGACCACCGTGGCCAAGTCCCGAGTTCCCAAGGTACGGGCGCAGCTGGCGCACAAGTTTTAATTGTGCAAAAGCGCCCCTGACCACCGCTGAAACCTGGGTCTCCAGGCTCAGCGATGAGTCCAGGATCACACCCAAGCTGCGAACCTGTGCCTTCAGGGGGAGTGTAACCCCGTCCAGCACAGGCTGTAACCCTATACCCTGTTCGGCCTTCCGACTGACCAGGAGTACCTCTGTCTTATCTGGATTCAATTTCAATTTGTTCACCCTCATCCAGTCCGACACAGCGGCCAGGCAACGGTTCAGGACTTGAACAGCCTCCTTGAACAGTGTAGACTCTGCAAGGAAGCAGGCAAAACAATAGATCAGTTCTTGTGGGTTTTTTTCGGGCTATATGGCCATGTTCTAGAGGCATTTCTCCTGACGTTTCGCCTGCATCTATGGCAAGCTTCCTCAGAGGTGAGGATGCTTGCCATAGATGCAGGCGAAACGTCAGGAGAAATGCCTCTAGAACATGGCCATATAGCCTGAAAAAACCCACAAGAACTGAGTGATTCCAGCCATGAAAGCCTTCGACAATACATTAAAACAATAGATCCCATCCTCAGCTGCTGCAAGAAGATCCCGCAGACTGACCACAAGCAGATGCACAACAACGTTGCTCAGATGATCCATTGGAACTTGTGCCACAAATCCCATCTGCCTGCCACAAAGAACTGGTGGGATCACAAGCCTTAAACAGTCGTGGAAAACGAATACGTCAAACTACTCTGGGACTTCCGAATTCAGACAGACAGAGTTCTAGAGCACAACATTCCTGGCCTCACAATCGTGTTAAAAAACCAAGTATGGATTGTCAATGTCGCAATCCCAGGTGACAGCAGGATTGCAGAGAAACAACTGGAAAAGATTACATGATATGAAGATTTAAAGATCGAACTGTAAAGACTCTGGCACACACCAGTAAAGGTGGTCCTAGTGGTAATCGGCACACTGGGTGCAGTGCCTCAAGACCTTGGCCTGCACTTAAACACAATCGGCGCTGACAAGATTAACATCTGCCAGCTGGAAAAGGGCCACCCTCCTTGGATCTGCACGCATCATTCGCCAATACATCACACAGTCCTCGACACTTGGGAAGTGTATTGTCGAAGGCTTTCATGGCCGGAATCACTGGGTTGTTGTAGGTTTTTCTGGGCTACATGGCCATGTTCTAGAGCAGTGGTTCTCAACCTGTGGGTCCCCAGATGTTTTGGCCTTCAACTCCCAGAAATCCTAACAGCTGGAAAACTGGCTGGGATTTCTGAGAGTTGTAGGCCAAAACATCTGAGGACCCACAGGTTGAGAACCACTGTTCTAGAGGCCTTTTCTCCTGATGTTTCGCCTGCATCTATGCCATAGGATGCTTGCCATAGATGCAGGCAAAACGTCAGGAGAGAATGCCTCTAGAACATGGCCATATAGCCCGAAAAAACCTACAACAACCCACTTGGGAAGTGTCTGACGTGTGATCCAATACAACAGCCAGCAGAGTGATCTTGTCTGCTGTGGACTCATCTTGTTGTGTTTCTAATAATAATAATAATAATAATAATAATAATAATTCTTCCCTGCCTCTTCTCCTGCCTGGAGGCGGGTTACAGAATAATTAAAATACATAAACATTGTAAAAAATTTCCACAAGTACACAAATTAAAATGTATTATTTTCTATAAAAGATATATATTAAAATGTATTTCTATAAAATGCATATTAAAATTCGCATTAAATACAGGGCAGGAGCTTAAAATTCATGCTTCAAACTGGCTGGTTCGCCCTGCCGGAAGAAATTGGCCTTTAGACAAATAGCGTTGTCTGGTTCACTGTCTGGTTCGCTGCCCTCCATCACAACAGGAGAAGGACTGTCCCGGCCTGAACCCCATCGCTCTCTTCCCGTCCGCTCCTAGGCACCCCCTCCCCTTACTTTTCTCTCTTGGACTCACTTTGAAAGGGCTCTGCTCTTGCTATCTAGGGATGCCCTTCCTTCATACAGGTTTCTATTGCGGAGGACTCTCAGCCTGTGTCCCTGCCTCTCCTTTGGGTCTTCCCAACTCTGCATCCTCTGATCACAGAATCCTAGAATCCAAGAGTTGGAAGAGACCTCCTGGGCCATCATCCAGTCCAACCCCATTCTGCCAAGAAGCAGGAATATTGCATTCAAAGCACCCCTGACAGATGGCCATCCAGCCTCTGCTTAAAAGCTTCCAAAGAAGGAGCCTCCACCACACTCGGGGCAGAGAGTTCCACTGCTGAATGGCTCTCACAGTCAGGAAGTTCTTCCTCATGTTCAGATGGAATCTCCTTTCTTGTAGTTTGAAGCCATTGTTCCATCGTCCTAGTCTCCAGGGAAGCAGAAAACAAGCTTGCTCCCTCCTCCTCCCTGTGGCTTCCTCTCACATATTTATACATGGCCCTCATCATATCTCCTCTCAGCCTTCTCTTCTTCAGGCTAAACATGCCCAGCTCCTTAAGCCGCTCCTCATAGGGCTTGTTCTCCAAACCCTTGATCTGCTTCCTCCTCCCTGTGGCTTCCTCTCACATATTTATACATGGCCCTCATCATATCTCCTCTCAGCCTTCTCTTCTTCAGGCTAAACATGTCCAGCTCCTTAAGCCGCTCCTCATAGGGCTTGTTCTCCAGACCCTGAATCATTTGAGTCACCCTCCTCTGGACACAGCTTGTCAATATCTCTCTTGAGTTGTGGTGCCCAGAATGGGACACAATATTCCAGGTAAAGTGGTCTAGCCAAGGCGGAATAGAGCATGGGGAGCATGACTTCCCTAGATATAGACACTAGTCTCCTATTCATCCCAAGCAACAGCCTGGAACAATCTTCAAAGGCAGACCCATGTGAAGTCATGACAGTCTCCCATCCTGGAGGCTTTTTTTTTTCATGTCAGGAGCGACTTGAAAAACTGCGAGTGGCTTCTGATGTGAGAGAATTGGCCATCTGCAAGGACGTTGCCCGGATATTTTGATGTCCTTGTGGGAGGAAGGCATCTCTCATGTCCCCACATGGGGAGCTGGAGCTGACAGCGGGAGCTCAAACCGCTTTCCCTGCATTGGAACATCGGACCTGTCAGTCTTCAGTCCTGCTGGCGCAAGGGTTTAACCCACTGCACCACTGGGGAGTCCATCCTGGAGGCTGGCAGAGCACGAGGCTCCTTAAGCCACTCCTCATAGGGCTTGTTCTCCAGACCCTTGATCATTTTAGTCGCCCTCTTCTGGACACATTCCAGCTTAGAGTCAATATCTCTATTGAATTGTGGTGCCCAGAATTGGACACAATATTCCAGGTAAAGTGGTCTAACCAAGGCGGAATGGGGAGCATGACTTCTCTAGATCTAGACACTCGGCTCCTCTTGATGCCTGAGGCCAAAATCCCACTGGCCTTTTTTGCCACCACATCACATTCCTGGCTCATGTTTAACTTGTTGTCCACTTGTTGATGGGCACCTCCACTGTGATTTAATACTTGTGCACCAGCTGCGCCCATACCTTGGGAAGTCTGACTTCGCCACGGTGGTACATGCTCTGGTTAGATCCCGTATGGACTACTGCGACGCTCTGTACGTGGGGTTGCCTCTGAAGACTGCCCGGAAGCTACAACTAGTACAACGAGCGGCAGCCAGATTACTAACGGGAGCGGGGTACAGGGAGCACACTACTCCTCTGTTGCATCAGCTCCACTGGCTGTCAATCAGTTTCCGAGCACAATTCAAAGTGCTGGTGTTAACCTATAAATCCCTAAACGACTCTGGCCCTACTTACCTGTCCGAACGGATTCCCCCCTATGAACCATCAAGGTTATTAAGATCTTCTGGAGGGGCCCTGCCCTCGGTCCCACCGCCTTCGCAATCGCGTTTGGTGGGGACGAGGGACAGGGCCTTCTCGGTGGTGGCCCCTCGGCTTTGGAACTCCCTCCCAATGGAGATTAGATCTGCCTCTTCCCTCCTGACGTTTAGAAAGCAGGTAAAAACATGGCTTTGGGATACTGCATTCGCAGAATGATGACTGAATCAATAACTGCTGACCTTTCTGGCGGATGGCGATGAATTTGTGATTCTTTTGGATGAACTGATGCTTGCTGCAATTTGTATGAATTGTATGAAGTGTATTTTAATGTATTTTATATTGATGACCTACAATGTTTTTCTTATTGTATTGAATTTTATGTTGTTAGCTGGCCTGAGTCCCTCCCCGCAGGTGAGAAGACCGGCGTATAAAAGCTCTAAATAAATAATAATTAATAAATAAATTTGAAGCCGGAAAAGTTCCATCGTTTGGATTCCTCTATATTTTGGAATCCTTGTATATGGGACAGGGGCGGCTCACCCCTTACGCAAAGGAAGCTCTTGAGGCGCTCTTGGGGGGAAATAGACCTTGACATATCCGAGTTGTAGTTACTAGGATGTATAGTTCACCTACAATCAAAGAGCATTCTGAACTCCACCAATGATGGAATTGAACCAAATATGGCACACAGAACTCCCACGACGAACAGAAAATATATATCAGTGATTGGTTGGGGGGGGGGGGGGAATACTGTTTGCTTACCGTTGAAAATTACCTAGGGCCGCCTCTGATATGGGAAGTACCAAATCCCCCAAAGGATGCCATTCTTGGTGGGGAATCTTATGGGGAATCTTATGTGCAAATCAAAATTATCAAACTGTTCCAATGCAAAAAAATGCATATCCTCAGCGTATTTACTTGAATTCCTGTAAAATTTGTTCAGATGGCCTTGGTGCCTTTTGGAAACAAACTCCGCATAGGCACAACCAAAGTCTAAGCCAGGCACTGGCCAACTTGGGCCTTCCCTCCCTGTGTTTTGGACTCCAACTCCCACCATTCCTCGCAGCCTCAGGCCCCTTCCTTTTCCCCACCAGAAGTTACATGCAGCCCAAACCTTGAGGAAAGGAGGTGCACCCAATTCTGTATCCAGCTGTGATGGAATTTCAGCTCCATCCGAGCATGACTTCTGGGGCCGAGCGTGCCGTGCTCCAAAGACCTAACAGACATGGATGGGTTGGAAGCAAAAGTAACAGAGGCATTGATTCACAGTCTGTGCTCCAAAGGCATGAAAGCAATTACAGGTGTATTTATAGAACTTTATCAGCAATTGGAAGCAAGGACTTTGCCTCCTCGGATCCAGATTCAGGTTGTTAGAGACCCTAAATTGGGTCTTCTTAGTGCCACATCACAGGAGCACGTAAGGAAGGAGACGGTCCCAAAAAAGATCAAAAAACAAGGTTCTGAGGATGCTTGCCAAAGTGCAGGTGAAACGTCAGGAGAGAATGCCTCTAGACCATGGCCATACAGCCCGAAAAATCCTACAACAAACCAGTGATTCCGGCCATGAAAGCCTTCGACAATACAAGGTTTATTTTAGTTTCTTCATGAAGAAGACGGACAGCCTGGCAGCATACGCAGATGCTACCCTTCAAGTGACTGCTGTGCCCCTCCTGTTTCTGCTGACTTTTATACTCAAGTAAACAAGAACATTTTTGTCATGGAAAGTACTCCCTTTCCAGCCCCTCTCCCTTGACGATTTGATGGAAAGTACCTTCTGGTACCTGCAGACTCTGCGCTTAACCACAACCTTTGAACTTAACCACAACACAACTACTTCCTATGTAGGCTTGAACTTTGTATGACCTCTACATGTCACATCTTGTTTTTTAAAAACATTTTCTTCCGTGTTGCTCCTATTTTTCTTTTGCTGTTAATTTCATTCAAAGCCCCTTGCTTAGCATTTGGAAATTTCACTCAAAGACCCTTTCAGGGTCAACAAGGATCCACAGCTGGGAAGCTGAGACGTGCCACCCGCCATTATCGTTGATTGGTTTTCAGGTTTGGCAGGGATTGCAATACACTGACAGTGCTCCATTCTGTAGTGTCGTGGCTGTTGCTTGATCTGCCTCTCATGGGTGTGGGAACGGAAAGAATGTGCGCCGGTTAGGGTCTGTGCTATCAGGGCAAATAGCTCCATTCCGGCCCCCCTGCAAGGACACAATGGGTTTCGGTTGGCTGGACAATGTTTGCACAGTCCCAATGGGTTCCCAGGGAGGGGCTCTGCTCAGGGGATGGGGAAGTCTTCCCAGGGATAAGGCCTGATGGTATCTTGGGGAAACGTGGTTGCGCTTCTGAAGCCCATCGTGAAACTCCCAGGGGGATTGTGAAGGGATGATGATCCTCCCTGGACAAAATGATGGGGAATTTCGGGGGGGGGGGGGAAGCAAGAGGAGGTGTTCCTGTGCAACCTTGGTGAGTAGCCACCCAGGGGAGATGGAATTAGTTATAAATAAAGTGTTGTTGTTGTTGTTGTTGTTGTTATTCACTAGCTAAACCCGGCTATGCTTCGCTGTGGCTCAGTTTGGTATGAAATGAACGAGATAGTAAATAAAAGTATTATTGCGAACATACTTACTTACTTAGGCGATCCCTCAATGTCCAAGTAGGATAATCCTCCACGGCGGGTCCATAGGTGGCTGTGGAGCCCTATTCTTGACCTGCATCTTCTCCCACAGTGAAGTCAACAGACCTCACTACCTCTGAGGATGCTTGCCATAGATGCAGGCAAAACGTCAGGAGAGAATGCCTCTAGACCATGGCCATATAGCCCGACAAAACCCAGTGAAGGCATCGGTTTCCAGGTGGAAGGCGGTCCCAGTCGGGGTTGGTTTGACGCGCCTTCCTTTTGGCACGTTTCTCTCTTTCGCCCTCCATTCGTGCCTCTTTAAATTCTGCAGCACTGCTGGTCACAGCTGACCTCCAGCTGGAGCGTCAAGGGCCAGGGCTTCCCAGTTCTCAGTGTCTATGCCAGAGTTTTTAAGGTTGGCTTTGAGCCCATCTTTAAATCTCTTTTCCTGCCCACCAACATTCGGTTTTCCGTTCTTGAGTTCGGAGTAGAGCAACTGCTTTGGGAGATGGTGGTCAGGCATCCCGACAACGTGGCCGGTCCAGCAGAGTTAATGGCGGAGGACCATCGCTTCAATGCTGGTGGTCTTTGCTTCTTCCAGCACGCTGACATTTGTCCGCTTGTCTTCCCAAGAGATTTGCAGGATTTTCCGGAGGCAGCGCTGATGGAATCGTTCCAGGAGTTGCATGTGACGTCTGTAGACAGTCCACGTCTCACAGGCATATAGCAGGGTTGGGAGGACAATAGCTTTATAAACAAGCACCTTGGTATCCCTACGGATGTCCCAGTCCTCAAACACTTTCTGCTTCATTCGGAAAAATGCTGCACTTGCAGAGCTCAGGAGGTGTTGAATTTCAGTGTCAATGTTGACTTTGGTGGAGAGGTGGCTGCCAAGGGAGCGGAAATGGTCAATATTGCTGGCACTGGAGAGGGGTTGCCTTTTGCTGGAAGAAACTTTGGTTTCTTAGGAATGTCCTGGTCCTCAAACACTCTCTACTTTGTTTGTAAAAATGCATCAACAGCAAGGGCAGCCCCATGTAGAGTGCAAAGAGGAAAGAGGCAAACAAGGGGAGAGAGGTGGCTGTCCTCCTTGAGCTCCCTTCCCAGGTCCAGGTCCTCTCTGTGTCTTCTGTCTCACACCCTCTTGTGGCCTCTGCCCAGATGAGGGAACCCTTGGACCTTCCCCTTTGGAGGCATCCCACCGGCAACAAAGACTCGCATAGTCCAAGCCATGCTCTTCCCCGTAGTCACCTATGGGTGTGAGAGCTGGACCAGAAGGAAGTGTTCTGTCTCCCAGGAGCCTGCTTTGCCTTCCCTTTCAGCTGCTTGAAGCTGCTTCCCCTTGCATTTCTCCCAGGCAGCAGGGCTGCTGCAGCTTTGCAAGAACCCTGAAAGTTCACAGTTTCAGAGGCTAGAAAGCCTGCCTGATTGGCTTAGAGAGAAGCTCTTTGAGTTTAGAGCCCGCCCCTTCTCCCAGGGAAAGATCTCCATTTTAGAATCTCCCCGTTTAGTTGGAAAGAAGAATTCAGATGTGCTGGTGGCCAGAACAGGGGAGCTCTGAGGAAACCATTGCAAGTACTAAATGGAGTTATAGATAGAAAGAGAAATGGAGTTATAGATAGAAAGATTTATTGAGACATATAGATAGATGCTGAGTAACACTGAGAGTTATATAGACAGCTAGATTAACAGAGAAGCTATTGAAAAAGTATTGAGCATTTGCCTCCAAAGCTAACTCTGAGCTGTAGACAGGGAGAAAACCCTGCTTATTTCTAGCCATAGGAGTTCAGGGTTAGGGTAAAGGGACTCCAGAATTCCTTCCACCTTTTGGAGAAAGGTTACCTCAATACTTGAATGCATGAAAGCTCATCTCTCTGCTTTACCAATTGATTGTTTGTAACTTTGATAAGCTGTGCCAAGTCTACAAAGACTTTGGAAATAAATGTTCCGTTTGCTGTTCCTTACTTGAAGTGGACTCAGTTACTCAGAAAGTTTGAGCTTTTACAGAAAGATCCCAGCAGTCTGCCCAGACAAAGAGGGCAGCACATCACAGTCTTATTGTTAAGGCGTCTGGGTGTGACGGCACAGGAAGGCGGAGTGATGGGAGAGAGGCGCTTTGGAAGGGTGGCGTTGGAGGAAAGTCCTGAAAGTGCCTTGGACCCAGGCCCGTAGCCAGGATTTTGATTCGGGGGAAGCTGAGTTTGATTCGGGGGGGGGGGGGTCAGTCTGGGTGAAAGAAGGTCTAGCCTAGCAAACCTTTTGTGTCGTTACCCCAATAATACCCCCATCATGCGTATGGGATATATGGAGTATGGTGATCAGATCATGATATGAATAAACATAGCAGTTTAAATAACGCACCAGGAAGGCCTTCTCGCGGACCACCATCAGAATTTCAGGTGGGGGGGCTGAAGCCCCCAACCCCCCCCCCCCCGCTACATGCCTGAAGATCCAACCAGGCCATCCAGAATAAACAACAACAATAAAGTTCTGGGTTGTTGTAGGATTTTCGGGCTGTCTGCCCATCTCCTAGAAGAAGCATTCTTTCCTGACGTTTCGCCTACAGAGGTTGTGAGGATGCTTGCCGTAGACGCAGGAGAAAGGTCAGGAGAGAATGCTTCTCGAACATGGCAAGAACCTATAACAACCGGCCCTCCCTCTCCCTCCTTTCGCAAGCCAAGACCTACCTTCCTTCCTTCCTTCCTTCCTTCCTTCCTTCCTTCCTCCCTTCCTTCCTTCCTCCCTTCCTTCCTTCCTTCCTTCCTTCCTTCCTTCCTTCCCTTCCTTCCTTCCTCCCTTCCTCCCCCCCCCCCGTCCTCCCCCTCGGCCTGAGGGGGGTGGGGGCTGGGATGGTCCAACCGCTGGAGGCGACTCCTTGAGCCCGTGCGGTGCCCCTCCCTCCTGCCTCCCTCCCTCCCTCCTCCGGGGGGCCTTCCTTCCTTCCTTCCTTCCTTCCTTCCTTCCTTCCTTCCTCTGGCCGAGCCCTCCCTCCAAGGGTGCCCAGCCTGCCCTTCCCTCCCCCTCCCCGAAGCCCCCCCAACCCCCCCCCCGGGCGGCGAAGCGCTTTCCCCAAGGGAAGCGGCTCCTCCTGGTCCTCCCCCTCCCCCTCCCGTGGGCCGGGCTGGGCAAGGACTGTTCCCTTGGGACGGAGGCCGCTCCACGCCTCCCGTGGGCCGGGAAGGACAAGGGGCAAGAGAGGGAGGGAGGGAGGAAGATAGAGGCCCCCGCCGCGGCTCTTCCTCCGCCACAGCCTCCCAGGGAAGGAAGGAAGGAAGGAAGGAAGGAAGGAAGGGAGGGAGGAAGCGAGGAAGGACCTTTGAGCCGCTTTCGCCGCCGCCGCGTCCAGAGTCCGCCCCGCACTTGGCCTGCCTTGCCCCCCCCCCCCCCCCCCCCTCCCTCCCTCCTTAGGTCCGGCATGGCGGCCCCTGGGCCCACGCTCCTGCTCCTGCTTCTCCTGGGAACAGGTGAGGAGGGGTCACGAGGGGAGCGGCGAGGGGAAGGGTCTCTCCCGCCTGGGGACACACGTCCCTTACCCCCCCCCCCGGCTCTCTCTCTCTCTCTCGTGGAGAAGCCCGGCGCGCCCTCGGGGTCTTTCCGGAGGGGGGGGGAAGAAGGGGAGCTGGGTCTGGGGTCCGCGGAGGGGTCTGCCTGCCTCGCCCCGCGCCTGACCCTTCGCCTTCCCTCTCCCCCAGGGTCCTCCCCCTCCCCGCCTTCCTCCTCGTGCGCGGGGCGCTGCGGGGAGGGGGGCGCGGGGGGCGGGTGCGGGTGCGGCGGGGGCTGCGCGGGGCTGGGCTCGTGCTGCGCCGACTTGTGGCTCTCCTGCCCGGAGGCCTGGCCTCACTTCGGGACGCTCCTCGGCGGGAAGGTCTTCGCCCTCGGAAACATCTCCCTCTCCGGGGTCGCCGCCCACCAAGCCCGCGTCCTCTGCCGGTCCGTGAGTCCCGATTGGGGGGGAGGGGGGGCGGAGGGCGTTAGGGGTCCTTGGGCCGGAGAGGCCTCCCGGGGAGAGGGGAGAAGGAGGGGGGCTTAACGAGAGGGGAGGGGTCCAAGGGTCGGGGGTCCCGGCTGCCCCCCGAGGGCCGGGGCTAGCCTATGGCCAGAGAGACCTCTCGGGGGCGGGGCTTGGAGCTGACCCAATCCTTTCCCCCCTCCCCCGCCCCCTTTTTGGGCGCAGCTTCGGGGGTCCGTAAATCCGGGTTGGGGGGGGGACGAGACAGGGGAGGGGTCCCAGCGTTGAGGGTCCTGCGCTGCTGGCCTTGGGCCGAAGGGGCCTCCCGGGGATGAGTCTGGGGGCGGGCTGGGGGCGGGGAGTCCCGTTTGGGGAGAGGGAGAGGGGCTTAACGAGAGGGGAGGGGTCCAAGGGTCGGGGGTCCCGGCTGCTCCCCGGAAGCCTGGGCTAGCCTATGTCCGGAGAGACCTCTCGGGGGCGGGGCTTGACCCCCTCCTTTCTCCCCTCCCCTCCCCCTTTTTGGGCGCAGCTTCGGGGGTCCCGCTTCGGGTGGGAAGGGGGAGACGAGACAGGGGAGGGGTCCCAGCGTTGAGGGTCCTGCGCTGCTGGCCTTGGGCTGGAGAGACCTCTCGGGGACGGGGCTGGGGGCGGGCTGGGGGCGGGGAGTCCCGTTTGAGGAGAGAAGGAGAGGGCTTAAGGAGGGGAGGGGTCCCGGTGGTGGGGGTCGCGGCTCCCCCTGGACGGGCCTTTGGCCGGAGCGGCTCTCGCGTGCGGGGCTGACCCCCTCTCTTCTCCCCCTCCTTTCTCCCTCCCCCTTTCGGGCGCAGCTTCGGGGGCGCGGTGGTGACGGAGGGCTTCGTCTCCTCCTCGCCGTCGGGGGGCGGCGGGGTGCGTTGCGTGTCCCCTCTGCTCCTGGGCCTGGGCCGCGTCTCGCTGGAGGTCTCCCCGGACGGGGGCCGCTCCTTCCCCTGGACCTCCGCCTGGACCGCAGGTGGGCACCCGGGCGGGGTTGGGGGGCGGGGCGGGGGGCAGGGGGAGATGCGACCCTCCCCCTCACTCTCCCTCTCCCTCTCCCCCCGCCCACCCACCCGGCAGAGCACCACAACAAGGTCCCCCCCGGGGAGAAGAGCGTGCTGGAGAACGAGACGCGCTGGCAGTACTACGGCACCCCCGGGACCCAGGCCGGCAACCTGACGCTCACCTGGCGGCCCCAAGACCTGGGGGGGCCCTCCGCCCCGCCCCGCGTCAACATCGAGGTCTGGGGCTACGCAGAGACAGGTGGGGCACGCAAAGGGGCGTGGCTTATGGGCGGCAGAGGGTCCTGCGGGGGGGGGGGCGGAGACAGAGAGCCCTGGGGGGTTGCCCCGTCGTCCCTCCCTCCCTCCCTCCCTCCCTCCTCAGTGCCGTGCGGGAAAGGGGCGGGGGGCTTGGGGGCCCTGCTGATTGGCTGGGCGGTGGGACCCGCAATGCCCTGAGGGAGGGGGGCAGGCATGGCCCATGACACCGGGTCCAAAGTCATGCTCCCACCATCACAGCGGACTCTGGGTTTCCACTTGGAGAGAGGGAGGGAGACCAGCAGAACTCTGGGTTTAGCCTGGGGGGGGGGGGCTGCTGTTGCACCCCAGGCCTGGGAGCCCCTCTGACCCCAGCACCACACAAGAGCCCAGCGTATACACTGTTGGGTTTCATTGTTATGCATAACTTTCCCACACTGGAAAAGAACATCCCACTTCTGACACCAATTTGTCATGAATGAAAGACTCCAAAAGCGCCCTCCTTCTTCCTCTTCTCTTGAGAAAGAAGCCCCACTGCTCCCCTGCAGATCTGACACTCCCCATAGGTACACTCTCTCTCTCCTTCCCATGGAGCAGAACATGGCGGGTGGAACAGACTCCTCAGGTCTGCCACACTTTGAGCGTTATTAGACTGAGTCTTTTATAGAAACATTCTGCTGATGTCGTTCCAAAGTTGTAAATGAATGATAGACATCTTCCATCCTGGCTCCATCCCAGTTTCCTGGCCAGGTGTTGATTCTTCTTGATTGGTGTTCAGGCATGTAGCCGGGGGGGGGGGGGGCTGGGGGGGGTTCAGCCCCCCCCCCCAATTCTCATGGTGCGGGAAGGGCTTGAGGGGCTTCAGCCCCCCCCCCCGAAATTCTCATGGTGGTTCGCGAAGAAGGCCTTACTGGTGCATTATTTCAACTGTTATGTTTATTCATATCATGATCTGATCACCATGCTCCATATATCCCATATGCCTGGGGGTATTGGGGTAATGATACAAAAGGTTTGCTAGGTAGACCCTCTTTCACTCAGACTCAGCCCCCCCCCCCCCCCCCCGAATCAAACCACCTACAATCCTACAGGCCTGTGACATGTGTTCCGTGCCAGGCCCGTAGCCAGGATTTTGTTTCGGGGGGGGGGCTAAGTTTTTCAGGGGGGGTCGGGGGGGAGTTTCGGGGGGGGGGCTGAGTCTGAGTGAAAGAGGGTCTATCCTAGCAAACCTTTTGTATCATTACCCCAATACCCCCATGCATATGGGATATATTGAGCATGGTGATCAGATCATGATATGAATAAACATAACAGTTTAAATAATGTACCAGTAAGGCCTTTTCGCGAACCACCATGAGAATTTCGGGGGGGGCTGAAGCCCCCCCGGCCCCCCCCCCCCCCGGCTACATGCCTGCTTCCTTCTTAACTTTGTAAACATTTCCCTTATCACTGTCCCAGTCCTTATCAGAGCTTACTTTTTAGTTCTTATTAGCAACTTTTAATTACAGTCCAGCAAGCAGGTAGTTAGTCATTGCAAGCCAGAATATATTACTGGTGTCTCCAAAATTATTAACTCCATCCAAACATCCTTCCATTCTTCCATTAATTCCCACACATCATTATATCAAATCCACATTTATCAAATCTGCAATGATATTTTTGTGACATCATCCCTGACTGCACAAGTCTCCAGACCTCAATGAGTAGCTAGAGTAGATAGGATTAGAGTGAGGGATTAGATAGGATTAGAGAGAGTGAGGGATCCCTTCCCCACATTCCAAAGCACGCTCGTCTCTTCCCTCTTCTTCTCTTGCCACTTTCTCCTCCCCACTCCCTTTGAAGGTGTAGCAATGGAATCTCTGAGAGGGATGACGTAACTTAAAATAACTTTACAACACACAAAAATACACAACGATTCAGGAATAAGGAAAGAAGGTGTATAATCCCAAAAAGAGTGAGCCATAGGTGAGAACCAGGCAGCAATGCAAATGTCTCATGCACATCCAAGCTCATCTAGCCCATGAATAGCCAGAAAGTCACAAATACGGCACAAGTCCACAACCAAAGGTACACTTAGTAAAACTTGAGCAAGAATACAAAAACACAGAAATCTTCCAGGTTATTTGAATCCAGAACCAAAGCTTGACTTGAAACAAGAACTCAAACCTAGCTTCTTCCTTGAAAGCTCCGTTGCCTGAACTAACTCTTAGGTAAACAACTTGCTAATTAATAGACAGCCATGAAGTAATTTCGTTTCCCACAAATCCTCTCCTTGACTTTCCCACGTAAACACTCTGACCGATTTTCGGCTCTAATCTGTACATGAAGGCGTTTGTTGACCTCCGTAGCTCCAGGTGTTTTTCTCTGGGAGAAAAAGGACTCTTGTCCGCTGGAGCTAGGTGTGAATGTTTCAACTGACCACATTTGATGGCCTGGCAGTGCCTGGAGCAAACTTTTGTTGAGAGGTGATTAGATGTCCTTGTTTGTTTCTTCTCTGTTGTTGTGCTGTTGCAATTTTTTAAATACTGGTAGCCAGATTTTGTTCATTTTGTTCATTTTCATGGTTTCCTCCTTTCTGTTGAAATTGTCCACATGCTTGTGGATTTCAAGATGGTCAGTTGAAACATTCCCACCTAGCTCCAGCAGACAAGAGTCCTTTGTCCCACCCTGGTCATGCCACAGCTATATAAACCCTTTTTCCTAGTTCCAACAGACCTCACTCCCTCTGAGGATGCTTGCCATAGATGCAGGCGAAACGTCAGGAGAGAATGCCTCTAGAACATGGCCATGCAGCCCGAAAAAACCTACAACAACCCATGTCTTATTTGTAGTGCAAAAAAACACTTAAAACAATACAATAATTAAAATGAAGAACAATTTTAACAAATATAAACTTATTAGTATTTTAATGGGAAGTGTGGGCCTGCTTTTGCCTGATGAGATGGGATTGTTGTTGCTGTTGTTGTTGTGTGCTTGCAAGTTGTTTCAGACTTAGGTTGACCCTGAGCGAAGGCCGGATAAATGACCTTGGTAGGCTGTATCTGGCCCTCGGGCCTTAGTTTGAGGACCCCTGCTCTAAACCATCAGTGAACCCATCAGCATCCTCCATGTGCCCACAGCCAGCTAACTACTTCTTCTTCTTCTTCTTCTTCTTCTCTCTTCTTTCCTTCTTTCTCCTTCTTCCTTCTCCTTTTCCTTCTCCTTCTCCTTCTCCTTCCTTCTCCTTCTCTTCTCCTTCTCCTTCTCCTTCCTCCTTCTCCTTCTCCTTCTCCTTCTCCTTCTCTCTTCTCCTTCTCCTTCTCCTTCTCCTTCCTCTCCTTCTCCTTCTCTCCTTCTGCTTCTTCTCCTTCTGTTCTCCTTCTCCTTCTCCTCCTCCTTCTCCTCTCCTTCTCTTCTCCTTCTCCTCTCCTTCTCCTTCTCCTTCTCTTCTCCTCCTTCTCCTTTTCCTTCTGCTTCTTCTCCTTCTCCTTCTCCTTCTCCTTCTCCTTCTCTCTTCTGCTTCTCCTTCTCTTCTCTTCTCTTCTCCTCTCCTCTCTTCTCCTTCTCCTTTTCCTTCTGCTTCTTCTCCTTCCTTCTTCTCCTTCTCTTCTCTTCTCTTCTCTTCTCCTTCTCCTCTCCTTCTCATTATCCTTCTTTTCATTCTCTTCTTCTCCTTCTCCTTCTCCTTCTGCTTCTTCTCCTTCTCCTTCTCTTCCTTCTGCTTCTCCTTCTCCTTCTCCTTCTCCTTCTCCTTCTCCTTCTCCTTCTGCTTCTGCTTCTGCTTCTCCTTCTCCTTCTCCTTTTCCTTCTGCTTCTCCTTCTCCTTCTCCTTCTTCTTCTGCTTCTGCTTCTCTTCTCCTTCTCTCTCCTCCTCCTCTCCTTCTCCTTTTCCTTCTGCTTCTTCTCCTTTTCTTTCCTTTCTCCTTCTCCTTCTCCTTCTTCTGTCTCTTCTCCTTCTCCTTCTTCCTTCTTCTCTTCTCCTTCTTTCTTCCTTCTCCTTCTCTGCTTCTTCTCCTTCTCCTTCTCCTTCTCCTTCTCCTTCTCCTTCCCCTTCCCCTTCCCCTTCCCCTTCTCCTTCTTCTTCTCCTCCTACACAGGGAAGCCCTACTCCGCCAACTGGGCCGCCAAGTGGGAGTACCTCTACAGCCTCCAGAGGAACCAGACCAATTCGGGCATCTTCACCTTCCTGCCCGAACCCTCTGCGCAACACGGCCACTGGGAGCTGGGCGCCCTGCGCATTTCCTCCAGCACCTCCCTCGAAGGCCAGAGGTCAGCCAGGGAGTGGTCAGCAGACCCTGGACCTGCCCTCATCTCACCCTGGACCTGCTGCCACTGTGGGCACCACTCAGCAGAGCCCTTCCCATCCACGGGGCATGGGGAGAAGGGGAGGTGGGGGCTGTGGACCGTCGGGGCCCCTGGTGCCTGCCCCCCCCCCCCCCCCCCGTGCTCCCCTCGGCTGCTGTGAGGTGGCTTCAATGCCTCTGCCCCACAGCATCTCCTAGGACCGTGATGGTGAACCTATGACACGCGTGTCAGCACTGACACACATGGCTATTTTTGATGACACACAGCCACATGCGGCCGCATACAGAGAAGTACACCTTATAAGAGCCAATCTAATTCCATCCTTAAATTTGTAAAAGGCTCTACAAATTTAACATCTGCACATTTGAGCATTGTTCACTCCATAACTCAGCATGGAATACACATTTTTCTTATTTAAACTATAAATATTGCAAAATTGCGTTTATTTTTTCTCAAAGTTGACACCCCACCCAAGTTATGGTCAGGTTTTTGGCAAATTTTGACACACAAGCTCAAAAGGTTGCCCATCACTGTCCTAGGGAGCCCTGGCCGCCTTCATTGGCATGCACACACCCCACACTAGCCCATGCTCCTCCACTTCCATTGGCCCTCCTCCTTTCCCCGCTTGGTGAGCCCCCTACCTTCTGGAAGGGGGCTCCAGCCGTGGAGAGACCTCCTTGCCTCCCCCAAGAATGGCCCCCAAGCCCCCTCCCTCACCACCGCCTTCTCCTCTCCTCTCCCGCAGGAACGTGCCCGCCATCTGGAGCAATGAGCACGCCATGGCCTGGCACCTGGGAGGGGGCTTCCGGAAGGATCCGGCCGCCTGGGCCACGGCCAAGTGTCACGAGTGGGACCGCCTGGAGATGGCCCTCCCCAGCTTCCTGGAAGAGATTGTGGACTGCCCCTGCACTCTGGCTCAGGCCCGGGCCGACACCGGGCGCTTCCACGTAGGTGGGGGGCCTCTGCTTGGGTGTGAGCGGTGGGCAGAGCAGAGGGGCTCCTCTTCTTGCCATGGGCACCTGTAGAAGAGGGGGGTGGGCATGGCCACCTGGCTCAGCCCAGAATGGGCTGAGACCCCTCCTGAATCCACCTGACCCGGGGCACTTCCACATAGGTGGGGTGCCTCTGCTTGGGTGTGAGCGGTGGGCAGAGCAGAGGGGCTCCTCTTCTTGCCATGGGCACCTGTAGAAGAGGGGGTGGGCACGGCCACCTGGCTCAGCCAAGACTGGGCCGAGACCCCTCCTGAATCCACCTGACCCGGGGCACTTCCACATAGGTGGGGTGCCTCTGCTTGGGTGTGAGGGGTGGGCAGAGCAGAGGGGCTCCTCTTCTTGCCATGGGCACCTGTAGAAGAGGGGGTGGGCATGGCCACCTGGCTCAGCCAAGACTGGGCTGAGACCCCTCCTGAGCCCACCTGAGCTGGAGGAGGGCCTTGGGTGGGTCTCTTGCTCAGGGATGGCTCTCGTTCCTGGTGTCCTGAAGGGCTTTGGCCCCTTTTGACCCTTCCCAGCACATCACACCTGTCTCATGAGAGGGAGATGACTGCTCAGCCAGCCAGAGGTGAGCCTGTGTTTGTGGGAATAGGGCCAGGGTGGGAGGGGCCCTTCTCAGGCTGGCTGGCTCGGAAGGCGTGGAGGCCACTGATGAGGGCAGAAGAACATCAATGGGAGGAGCCATGTGGCTGCCTGACACTGGGTGGACCATCCGCCCCACCTGCCCGCTCCCTTCTGAGTGGCACTCTGGCACAAGGTGAGGTGTTTTCCTGCCCCCCCCCCCCACTCCCCAGTCCCTGCAGATGGGTATGCCAGGCTCTGGAGCACCGCCAAAGGCAGAACAGGCAAGGCTGGTTCTCTCTTGGCACAAGCCTTTGGACCGAGTTGCGCCAGATGCCAGTCCCAAGAACACAACCGCTCAAAGGGCAACGGCTGAAGGGGGCCTCACGTGGGCGTGGACCACCCCTTTGAGCCCCAGTTTGGTTGTAGTTGAGGCAGTGTGACCTGACCCCAGGGCCTCGTGCTCTGCCAGCCCCCAGGATGGACTCCCCGGTGGTGCAATGGGTTAAAGCCTTGCGCCAGCAGGACTGAAGACTGACAGGTCCAACGTTCCAATCCAGGGAAAGCTGTTTGAGCGCCTGCTGTCAGCTCCAGCTCCTCATGCGGGGACATGAGAGATGCCTTGCTCCCACAAGAATGATAAAACATCAAAACATCACGGCAATGTCATAGAATCATAGAATCCAAGAGTTGGAAGAGACCTCATGGGCCATCCAGTCCAATCCCATTCTGCCAAGAAGCAGGAATATTGCATTCAAAGCACCCCTGACAGATGGCCATCCAGCCTCTGTTTAAAAGCTTCCAAAGAAGGAGCCTCCACCACACTCCGGGGCAGAGAGTTCCACTGCTGAACGGCTCTCACAGTCAGGAAGTTCTTCCTCAGGTTCAGATGGAATCTCCTCTCTTGTAGTTTGAAGCCATTGTTCCATTGCGTCCTAGTCTCCAGGGAAGCAGACAACAAGCTTGCTCCCTCCTCCCTGTGGCTTCCTCTCACATATTTATACATGGCTATCATATCTCCTCTCCGCCTTCTCTTCTTCAGGCTAAACATGCCCAGCTCCTTAAGCCGCTCCTCATAGGGCTTGTTCTCCAGACCCTTGATCATTTTAGTCGCCCTCCTCTGGACACACTCTTGAATTGTGGTGCCCAGAATTGGACACAATATTCCAGGTGTGGTCTAACCAAAGCGGAATAGAGCATGGGGAGCATGACTTCCTTAGATCTAGACACGATGCTCCTCTTGATGCAGGCCAAAATCCCATTGGCTTTTTTTGCCGCCACATCACATTGTTCATGTTTAACTTGTTCACGAGGACTCCAAGATCTTTTTCACACGTACTGCTCTCGAGCCAGGCCTCATCGTCCCCCATTCTGTCTCTTTGAATTTTGTTTTTTCCTGCCTAAGTGGAGTATCTTGCATTTGTCACTGTTGAACTTCATTTTGTTAGTTTTGGTCCCCTGGGCAATGTCCTTGCAGACGGCCAATTTTCTCACATCAGAAGCAACTCACAGTTTTTCAAGTTGCTCCTGATACGAAATAAAAAGCCACCAGGATGGGAGACTGTCATGACTTCACAGGGGTCTGCCTTTGGAGATTGTTCCAGGTTGTTGCTTGGGATGAGCAGGAGGCGCAGTGTCTCCAGCCAAGGCAGCCAAGGGCTTTGCAGTGGCTATTTGAGCATCAAAGTCCTCACCCCACACTCGTCTGTGGGAAGGCTCACCTGCCTGCTCCACACTCAGGTCACACTGGGGAGCAGTTGGGCACCAATTCTGGACACACCTCCCTGGAAGTTGGTCCCACTGAAGTCAGCAAGGTCGTGTCCGTCCCTCCCCCCGTCCCCCCGTCCCCCCCCCCCCCCGGGCACAAGAGTTCCTGTGGATTATAAAAGTTTGTAGGTAAATGTTGACAGTTTGGCTGAGGGCCCAATGCAGATCTTCTGCTGAATGTTCAGCCAGGTAGAAATGCTTTGAGTGAGGACGTCATCCCGTGAGGAGGGTGGGACTTCGGAGTGACCTCAGCTGGTCCATCTTTGCTTGCTTCTAGTAATAATAATAATAATAATAATAATAATAATAATAATAATAGATTTATTTATTTATATTCCGCCCTTCCGACCCCGAAGGGGACTCAGGGTGGATCACAAGTACACATACACGGCAAACATTCAATGCCATTTGTATAGACAGTACACAGTCCACAGACAGAACAGAAAGAGGTTTTGGTGCCGTGCCACAGAGGGTGCTGTCGCCCCATCCTCTATGACGAAGAGCCGTCAGGACTTCCTCATTCCTGCATTTTCTGATCTTCTCTTTTTTTATGGCGTTGTAAAACACCTCCTCCACTTTTTAGCGGTACCTAACTTCTCTAATTACAGCTGAAGCTGTTTTCGAACTGCTTAGGTAAACAGTGGGCAGGGCTGATGGTTGGCTGCCCACGCCAACCCGGGGTTTGAACTTGCAACCTTTTGGCTGATAGATCTCATAGTTGCTGATGATTTACCAGCTGTGCTAAACCTCCGTCCCTTCTAGACAGACTACGGATGCGACATTGAGAAGGGGAGCGTGTGTACTTACCACCCGGGCGCCGTGCATTGTGTGCGGGGCATCCAGGCCAGGTAAGGCAGCCTTCTGGCCTCATTTCCCCACGGAAGGATGGGGGCATCTTGGGAGAATGCTGAGCTGCTTCCTCTTCTCTGTCTCTGTCCAGCCCCCGGTATGCGGCAGGCCAGCAGTGCTGCTACGACGCCACGGGGGTCCAAGTGCTCACTGGAGACTCCATGGGGGGCAGCACGCCGGATCGGGGCCACGACTGGGGGTCACCTCCCTACCAAAAGCCCCCACGCGTCCCTGGCTTCTCGCACTGGATCTACGACGTCCTCAGCTTCTACTATTGTTGCCTGTGGTCTCAGAACTGCCCGGTCTACTTCCAGCACCGCCCCTCCAGTGGATGCCAGAAGTACCACCCCCCCAGGGCAGGTAGCCCCCCCCCCCCTTCAGGTGTTTCAGTGGGAGAGGTCAGGAGGGTCACACAGCTCGTGTCCATGGCAGTGTGGGAATGGTTTCAGACATTGGAGCGCAAGATTGTGGTTGTGAGTCTTTACCTCCAGTTTCAGGGATGCCTATTAAATTTTTCTTGCTTCATTGTGTTAAGAGTTCAGGTTCATCTTGTTTTTTCCCCCCACATGCTCTTATACATTAGCATAGAAACACCTAAGGCCATTCACAGCAGGGGCATCACGGGGGGTGGGGGTGGGAGAGGGGCTGCTTGTGACCCACTAAAGCAAACCCACTTCACGGCCCCATTTCCATCACAAGCTATGTTTTAATTTAATCCCTCTTGAGAGGGAAAAGCAGGATACGAATACAACAACACCACAATAATAATAATAATAATAATAATAATAATAATAATAATAATAATAGATAAGTGATTTACATGGAAGCTTTGCTTGGAGTCCTCCAAATCCTGGCTTTGGATGTTCACATCAGTCTCAACCACACCTGGAAATTGCTGGGACTGAGTTTCGAGGGTGACGTTTGCAAGTTCAGTCCCATAGAAAGTGTCTTCCCGCTTGCCTCCAGGAAGTTGCCTCCTAGGTGACCCAATTGGGATGAGAAAGTGGCTCTCCCTGCTTCACGCCCACCACACCTTCGGGGCTTAACCACCCCAGAGAGAAGCGTGGCTCACCCTCCCTTGTGGCTTTTTCTCCAAAGGAAGGGCCAAGGGAAAGTGTCCGCCTGAAGAGGAGCGGCCTGGGTGGCCCAGCCCTTTAGCCTCACATCGTTGCTGGAGACTGAGCTGGAACCTGCCAGAAAGGGCATCTTTGAGGCTGGCTCTCCCTCCTTCCACCACAGATGTGAAGTAGGAGGCTCATTGAGAGAAGCAAGGAGGGCATGGGCTTGTGGTCAAGGAGGGCCAAAGGAAAAGCCTGGACATCCCCTGGCTGACTCCGTCCACTAAAGACAAGTTAGCGGAGCCCCCGGTGGCGCAGTGGGTTAAACTGCTGAGCTGCTGAACTTGTTGACCAAAAGATGGCAGGTTCGAGTTCGGGGAGCGGGGTGAGCTCCCACTGTCAGCCCCAGCTTCTGCCAACCTTGCAGGTCAAAAACATGCCAATGTGAGTAGATCAATAGGTACCGCTCCGGTGGGAAGGTAAGGGCGCTCCTTGCAGTCATGCTGGCCACATGACCTTGGAGGTGTCTATGGAGAATGGCTTAGAAATGGAGATGAGCACCAGAGTCCCAGAGTTAGAGATGGCTAGGCTTGAGGTCAGGGGAGAAAATTTACCCTTTACCTTAAAGACAAGAAGAACACCTCTCTCCCCGGCCATTCCTTCCTTCTGCTGCCTTGTATAGTGTGTGACCCAGGGCAAGGGTGGGGGGCAGCCACGCCTTCTCCTCATGGTCGGGGCCCGGCTGTCTTCTCTGGGAAGTTCATGGCTCCCACCCTTTCCCCGTGTTTCCTCCACAGCTTCAGCCTTTGGGGACCCTCACTTCATCACTTTTGACGGCATGAACTTCACCTTCAAAGGCCTCGGGGAGTACACGCTCTTGGAATCTGACCTGACCCTGCTGACCGTCCAAGGGAGGACCCGCCCAGCAAGGAGCCCCAATGGGACAGAAGGTGAGCGCGGGAAAGGCGGGGGAGGGGTGCTCCACTTCTCCTGAAGCGCAATGCAATGCAATGGCGTCACCCCTCCTTCCCATCAACCCCACCACACCCCTCTTTGCAAGCTAGGAAACCACAGGCAGGCATGGAGTCATGCTAACCTTTGTGACAGTGGGGTGGGACATCTCCAGCTCAGAGGGCTCTGCGGCCACAAGCAGCCGGTGGATGGAATCCAGGGGGAGGGTCTGGGAAGCTAACCTCCACCCACCCCCATCCCAAGACACCAACTTGATTTCAGTCAGGCATTCATTGAATCCCCACCCCACCCCGCGGAAACTTATATCAGTCTTTCCTTCAGAGATGTCTCCAAGGTGGCCAGCCAAGGGCTTCCTTAAATAGCAAGCTCTTCCTTCCTTCCCTACAGCCATGTCTTCCCCTTCTTTCAGTGCCAATAAACGCAGCCTTTGGCTTATTGTTGCCTCAAGATTGGGAGGCCTCAATCTCTCATCAAGAATGAGGACTTTGAGCTGATCTAAGTCCTTTCTGGAGACACTTAGGGAGCCCTTGATGGTCAAAGAGCTTCAGTTCCCTCATCCCGTCCCCAGCTGTCATTCCTGAGAAAGCAGATGCACAACAACATGGTGGCTTCTTCTGAAGGACCACATGTGGACCCCAGAGCAGGGAAGATCAGATGGGCGCAGGCACGCCCGCTGAAGAGCGTCTTCAAGAGCTGGGCCATGCTTACCTTGCAGAAGAGAAGGTTGAGAGGCAATGTGAGAGGAGCCATGGATAAATGCGTGAACGATGTCACAAGGATGAGGGAGAAGGACTTATCTTCTGCTGCCCTGGAAAGTAGGACGCAATGGAGCCTTGGGTTCAAATGGCAGGGAAGGAGATTCCGCCTGAATCTTATTAGGAAGACCTTCCTGTCTGTAAGGAGAAGAGCTGTTCAGCAGTGGAACTCTCTGCCTTGGAGGCTGGTGGAAGCTCGTTCCTTGGAGGCTTTTAAACAGAGGTTGGATGGCTATCTTTCAAGGGTGCTTTGATTGTGCTTTTCCTGCATGGCAAAAGGGGGTTGGAGCTTCCATCACACTTCAGGGCAGAGAGTTCCACTGCTGAACAGCTCTCACAGGAAGTTATTCCTCATGTTCAGGTGGAATGGTTCCATTGCATCCTAGACTCCAGGGCAGCCGAAAACAAGCTTGCTCCCTCTTTCCTATTACTTCTCCTCACATATTTATACATGTCCCTCATCATATCTCCTCTCAGCCTTCTCTTCTGCTGGCTAAACATGCCCAGCTCTTTAAGCTGCTCCTCATAGGGCTTGTTCTCCAGACCCTGGATCATTTGAGTCACCCTCTTCCTCTGGACCCATTCCAGGTTCTCAACATCTCCCTTCAGTTGTGGTGCCCAGAATGGGACACAGTGTGATTCCAGGTGTGGCCTAACCAGGGCAGAATCGAGCCTGGGGAGCAGGACCTCCCTGGATCTAGGTACCTGCTGCAGGTCTCTTCCTGTGTTTACTCCCTTGAGCTACTTTGTGGTCTGGGTCAGAGCAAAGGCTTGCGTCCTCTCAACAAGTCTTCTTCGCGGCTGAAGTTGAACCGTTCTTCACCGCCTCAGAGCTGCAAGGTGTGGCCAAGGAGGCACCGAGTGTCTCAGGACGCTTCTTGCTCCCCCCACCTCCACTTTGGATGGCTCCCATCCATTTCCTGGTGAGGAGGGGGAGGACAGGAGACCTGAAGCCTTTGACTGGGAACCACCTATTCACACCTATGCAAAGGGAGCATGCAAATCAGGCAGCGCTCCCTTTCCTGGCAGAGGGAAACCTCTGCCGCTCTTCTGCTGCTTGCCGGAAAGGAAGCCATGCAGAAGGTGCTGGGGACCTGCCCCTGCCTCCCGGGGAAACCGCCCTGCAGGCCCCCTCCTCTCAGGCTTCTTTATTGGTCCCTTGATAAAAGACTTGCCTTTACAAGCTGGAATGTGTCCAGAGGAAGAGGGCGACTCAAATGATCAAGGGTCTGGAGAACAAGCCCTATGAGGAGTGGCTTAAAGAGCTGGGCATGTTTAGCCTGAAGAAGAGAAGGCTGAGAGGAGACATGATGAGGGCCATGTATAAATATGTGAGAGGAAGCCACAGGGAGGAGGGAGAAAGCTTGTTTTCTGCTTCCCTGGAGACTAGGACACGGAACAATGGCTTCAAACTACAAAGAAGAGATTCCATCTGAACATGAGGAAGAACTTCCTGACTGTGAGAGCCGTTCAGCAGTGGAACTCTCTGCCCCAGAGTGTGGTGGAGGCTCCTTCTTTGGAGTCTTTTAAACAGAGGCTGGATGGCCATCTGTCAGGGGTGATTTGAATGCAATATTCCTGCTTGGCAGAATGGGGTGGGACTGGATGATGGCCCACCAGGTCTTTTCCAACTCCAGGATTCTATTATTCTACAGCTGAGAAGGTGAGCAGAGGCCAGGCAATGCCGCCCAAAACGCACTCCGTACACGTGCCAGAATAGTCACTTATTTCATTACCAATGAAATGACACAAACTATTGCAGCCATTTTCAGTCATTGAAACGATTAGGGTTTCTGTGCAATGTCTAAGTGCTGTTATGCATTTGGGGATGTTGCGGGGGCTAATTGGTTTCTGCAGAAAATGTGCTTGGCAGTGGCCCAGATCCTCGGTGGGGCACTTGGGCTGGAATTGCCCCCTGCCCAGGCTGCTTCTGCTGCTGCTGCAGCCATTCATTCGTCATTTCTGGAGAGGAGCTCAGAGGGAGGCAGTGGGACCTTTGGGGTGGGGTCATAGACCTATTAAGGTTCCCAGAAAAACACAAGGTTGTTGGTCCTGTCATTCGAAACAGCAGAGTGAGCAGAAAAATAGGGAGAGAGCTTTAAAGGAAGGAGAGCAGCCCAGCCCCTCAACCCTGCCCTGCATGCACTAGCAAAATAACAACAACAACAACAACAATAATAATAATAATAATAATGTATTGTCAAAGGTTTTCATGGCCGGAATCACTGGGTAGATGCAGGCGAAACGTCAGGAGAGAATGCCTCTAGAACATGGCCCTATAGCCCGAAAAACCTACAGAACCTAGTGATTCCAGCCATGAAAGCCTTCGACAATACATTAGTCTGTAATTGTCAAAGGTTTCATGGCCGGAATCACTGGGTAGATGCAGGTGAAACGTCAGGAGAAAATGCCTCTAGAACATGGCCCATATAGCCCGAAAAACCTACAACAACCCAATAATAATAATAATAATAATCTTTATT
This sequence comes from Anolis sagrei ordinatus, assembly GCF_025583915.1. Classification (NCBI taxonomy): domain Eukaryota; kingdom Metazoa; phylum Chordata; class Lepidosauria; order Squamata; family Anolidae; genus Anolis; species Anolis sagrei. The sequence goes on along the minus strand of NW_026847660.1, from coordinate 135,382,073 downwards.
TATACCCCGCCATCATCTCCCCAACGGGGACTCAGGGCGGCTTACATGAGGCTAATCCCAGTCAGCAAATTACAGCAAAATAAAACCAAAAAACACACGCAACAAACCACAACATCAAAATTACATAAAACATACGAATACATTAACAATATAAGATTACAATAAACACAGTCACAGTGACAGTGGGCAGCTACGTGTGCGAGAAAATGACTTTAAAAGGCTGATTAAAAACTGATTAAAAACACGGGTGAGATAAAAGGAGAAGTGGGTTATTTGAGGAGGGGGGCTCATTAAAACGGGGGTTGTGGAATTGAGCTTTCCCGGGGGGGGGGGATGTGTGGACATGTATACTCCAATGACAAAAAGAAGGAAACACCGACAAGTGCTTCAACCTGTGGCAATCCCAGGAAGCCAATACCGTTTTCTAAGGCAAGGGGGGGAGGGGGGGCAGTTCCCAACATTTCAGGTTGGGAAAACTTTTGGGATCTGCCTCATTTTCTGACACTACCAGCAAACCAGAAGTTAAACCAGCCACGCAGACACATACATTATAATAAGGAGATGAACACTTTTCATTTCTATTTTGACAAACATGTGACTTGTTGTTTATTTCACTTGGGCCCACGCCTCCTCTCTGCACCTGACACACCAAAGTTTTGGGACACACGTGGTTAGGAAAGCTCTGCTCCGTCATGTGGCCTCTAGCGCCACCTGGCAGGGAAAGCCACTGGGATTTCCAAGGGGATACCACTGAGTTTAGTGTTTGTTTGTGGATATTTGTAGTTTGTTTTTTCCCCAGCATTGAATGTTTGCCGTATTGATGTTGCGCTCTGCCCTGAGTCCCCTTCCGGGTGAGAAGGGCCCAATATAGAAATGCTTCAATAAATAAACAAACAAACACGTGTGGTTCCTCTGGGCTGCACTTCATGTGTTTCCCAGCCCACGTGGTGCTCTAGTAGCCCTTTGGCTTGGCTTTGGGGACGGCCTCTTTGGAGCCCTTCATGGCCCACCAGACCCTTCTTCCTGCTCCTGGCTTGTTTTCTGGCTCCGTCTCTTGATTCTTGGAGCCTGGGAAATTCTCCAAGCTTTGAGGCATACTTATATACCGCCTCTCTCAACCCCGAGGTGGTTTACAGTCAGCAGTCAATGCCCCCAACAACATAGATATAGTTAAAACTGTACATATAATACAGACCATATAAGAGCAATATAACAATAAAAACCATAACACAAAGGTCCCACCTTTTTGGACCAGGAACCACTCACTCCCCAACATTAGTACCAAAAGGGTTCTGAATCAGTTTTTGGTTATTTGGGGTGCTGATTCAGAAAATGGCATTGGATAGACCACATCAGCCCTAGTTTCTGATACAGAACATCTGCTCACCCACAGAAAAGCATATTTAATAATCTAGAACCTTATTTTAGGTCTTGTGGCCCACCAACTTGCAGCTTACAGGTTGGGAACCACTGCTTTAAGTGATGCCATTCTTTGGATCCCTCTGGGCATTGGGCCAGGTATCAGACCTGCTGAGATTTGAGCTCCCTTCAAGAAAACAAGGTGTACGGCTCCTGGGGAAATACACCTCCGAGTGGGCAGGTGGACGGCAGGTAGGATAAAAGGTGGACTGCCGACCAAGACACAAGGCCGCTCACACTGGCTGCCTGGAAACAAAGGAGCGTGGTCCCCTCTTTAAACACCCAAAGGAATCTTCTTTTGCTCAGTGACCCCCAATATGGAGGTGACACAGGGATGCAAACCACTTTGCAGCTGGAAGAGAGCAATGGAGGGAAGACATGCAGGACTGTGGGAATCCCAACACACACACACACAGCAAGCATTCACACTAAATAGGTAACTGTGGGGCCTCTTGCTTCTGGTCCTCTTGCTGCCAATGGCCACCCCCTTCTTCTCACATGTCTTCAAAAACCTGGTGGTCGAACATCCAGGTGGAGTTTTCAGAGGTATCTGCCCAAGCTTGTTGGCTCTTTAACTGACTTACTTACTTACCTACTTAGGCGATCCCTCATAGCCCGAGGATGATGGTCCTCCAAGTGTAGTATCCTGGGGGTGGGTTTGTAGGTGGCTGTGGAGCCCTATTCTTGCTGTGCATCTTCTCCCACAGTGAGGGCATTGGTTTCCAGGTGGTAGGTGGTCCTGGTCAGGGTTGGCTTGACGCACCTTCCTCTTGGCACATTTCTCTCTTTCGCCCTCCATTCGCACCTCTTCAAATTCTGCAGCACTGCTGGTCACGGCTGACCTCCAGCTGGAGCGCTCAAGGGCCAGGGCTTCCCAGTTCTCTCTTGGTGTCTATGCCAGATTTTTTAAGGTTGGTCTTGAGCCCATCTTTCAATCTCTTTTCCTGCCCACCAACATTCCATTTTCCGTTCTTGAGTTCGGAGTAGAGCAACTGTTTGGGAGACGGTGGTCGGGCATCGAAGCAACATGGCCAGTTGGTGTTGAGTGTTTTTCCAGTCGTGCTGTATGCATTGTTGATGGCCTCTGAGGACCTCATCAGGTGCACAGAGAGAAGCGTCTTCTCCTCGCTGTTGAAAGGGAGTCCCATGGAGCCCATCACACGAGGTTGGGCTACTTCTGGCGGGATTCTGTGGGGCTCCACTGTGGCAGGGAGGAAGCAGAGGCCAGGGGAGTGGGGTGTTTTCCCGACTCCTCATTGAAGAAGGGAAGAGGAGGAGGAGAGGAAGCAGGAAAAGATGAGGAAACTGATGGTTGGGAGCAGAGCCCGAGAGTTCCCTCCACTGTCCCCTTGCCCGGCTGGTAAGGTCGATAGTCAGAGCCCAGGGTCTCCTGGCTGGAAGGTCTTGTGAGGCCTGCCTGGCTACGCAACCTGTCCCGAGGCGCTCACTCTGCCCTGACGCCTGGCCTTCCGCGCAGGAGCTGCGCCCAATGTGACAGGGCTCTGCGCCATCGCCATGCGGGAGAACGCCTCCGATGTGGTCGAGGTCCGTCTCCCGGAGGCTTCAGAAGAGCTGGAGGTCCTCTTGAACCAGAAGACACTCAACCTCTCGGAACAGACTTGGATGGACCTGAACGGTGAGAGCTTTCAGGGGTCTCTTGCTAGGGAGGGGACAGCAGCACCTCCACTGGGGCAATCCACCTCTCCATGGGCCAGGCTTGCCTTAGATATTGGGGGAGAGGGAGCAAACAGCTTCGAAATGAGATWCGGGGGGGTGGGGGGGCACACACCTACCACAAGGCAGCTCCAGGCCACAGCAGAGCCAGCAACGCCAGAATTAGGGGTTGCCCCCCAAAGAACAGCTGGAGTCCCCCCATTCCCCTCCCCCGCTCCTTGGACATCCCTCTTCTGCCAAAACTGAGGCCCCAGGAGCAGCCCCCCCCCCCCCGACTTCTGTTGGCAGAGAGAGGGCCTCTCAGGAGGAACCATGAGATCCCACACTCGACCGGGTGGTTCYTCTAGCAAGGAGAAGCTCATTCTGGGAGAACAAAGGAAAACGGCAGTGTGTTGTTAGAGGCTTTGATGCCCAGAATCACTGGGTTGCTGTGAGTTTTCTGGGCTGCCTGGCCAACGTTCCAGAAGCATTCTCTCCTGACATTTCACCCACATCTGTGGCAGGCATCCTCAGAGGTTGAGAGGTATATTGGAAACTAAGCAAGGGGAGTTTCCACTTGAACCTGAGGAACTTCCTGACTGTGAGAGACGTTCAGCAGTGGAACTCCCTGCCCCGGAGTGTGGTGGAGGCTCCTTCATTGGAAGCTTTTAAACAGAGGTGGGATGGCCATCTGTCAGGGGTGCTTTGATTGTGATTTTCCTGCTTCTTGGCAGAATGGGGTGGACTGGATGGCCCATGAGGGCTCATCCAACTCTAGGATTCTAGGATTCTCTCCTTGTGGAATGGTGTCCAGGGTAGGAGAAAGAACTGCCGTCTGCTTGAGGCAAGTGTGAATCCTACCATTGACCAGCTTGATTAGCACTGAATAGCCTTACAGCTCCAAAGCCTGACTGCTTCCTGCTGGGGGGAATCCTTTGTTGGGAGGTGTTAGCTGGCCTCGATTGTTTCCTGTCTGAAATTCTTCTGTTTTCAGAGTGTTGTTCTTTATTTACTGTCCTAATTTTAGACTTTTTAAATACTGGTCGCCAGATCTTGTTCATTTTCATGGTTCCCTCCTTTCTGTTGAAATTGTCTGGAGGTTTAACACAGCTGGTAAATCATCAGCAACTATAAGTTCTATCAACCGAAAGGTTGCAAGTTCGAAGCCCCGGGTTGGCATGAGCGGCTGACCATCAGCCCTGCTCACTGTTTACCTAAGCAGTTTGAAAACAGCTTTAGCTGTAATTAGAGAAATTAGGTACTGCTAAAAGCAGGGAAGGTGTTTTACAACACCATAAAGAAAAAGAAGATCAGAAAATGCTGGAATGAGGAAGTCCCGTTGGCTCTTCGTCATAGAGGAGGGAGCGACAGCAGCCCCTGTGGACTCGAGCCAAATTGTTCATGGCACGACACAAAAACCTCATTCTGTTCTGTCTGTCTGTGTACTGTCTATACCAATGATGGGCAACCTTTTGAGCTTGGTGTGACAGTACTTCCAAAAAAATGAGCATAACTCGAGTGGGGTGTCACTTCGAGAAAAAAAATGGTAATTTCAAGATATTTATAGTTTAATAACAAAAATCTATTATTGTCATATATAACTGTATTTAATAAACCAAAAACTAATTATTTAACTTACCTGCTTTTTCTATAATGTCATATATCTCGGCATTATAGAAAAATGCTGGTGTAGGAGCCGAGGAGGAAATATCCTTCTTGGGATGCGGCCCCATCTTCTCTGTATGCGGCCGCATGTGGCTGTGTGTCATCAAAAATGGCTACGCGTGTCAGTGCTGACACACGTGTCATAGGTTCGCCACCATGGGTCTATACAAACGGCATTGAATGTTTGCTGTGTATGTGTGCTTGTGATCCGCCCCGAGTCCCCTTCAGAAGGGTGGAATATAAATAAAGTGTTGGTGTTGGTGTTGTTGTGTGCTTAGAATCATAGAATCAAAGAGTTGGAAGAGACCTCATGGGCCATCCAGTCCAACCCCATTCTGCCAAGAATCAGGAATATTGCATTCAAATCACCCCTGACAGATGGCCATCCAGCCTCTGTTTAAAAGCTTCCAAAGAAGGAGCCTCCACCACACTCCGGGGCAGAGAGTTCCACTGCTGAACGGCTCTCACAGTCAGGAAGTTCTTCCTCATGTTCAGATGGAATCTCCTTTCTTGTAGTTTGAAGCCATTGTTCCATTGCATCCTAGTCTCCAGGAAGCAGAAAACAAGCTTGCTCCCTCCTCCCTGTGACTTCCTCTCACATATTTATACATGGCTATCATATCTCCTCTCAGCCTTCTCTTCTTCAGGCTAAACATGCCCAGCTCCTTAAGCCGCTCCTCATAGGGCTTGTTCTCCAGACCCTTGATCATTTTAGTCGCCCTCCTCTGGACACATCCCAGCTTGTCAATATCTCTCTTCAATTGTGGTGCCCAGAATTGGACACAATATTCCAGGTGTGGTCTAACCAAGGCAGAATAGAGCATGGGGAGCATGACTTCCCTAGATCTAGACACTATGCTCCGATTGATGCAGGCCAAAATTCCATTGGCTTTTTTTGCCGCCACATCACATTGTTGGCTCATGTTTAACTTGTCCATGAGGACAACATGAGGAATCTTTTTCACACGTACTGCTCTCGAGCCAGGCATTGTCCCCCATTCTGTATCTTTGCTTCTCGCGAACATCAGTGGCTTCTCTGTGTAGACTGACATGATGGTTGTGAGAGTGGTCCAGCAACATTCACACTTGCCTCCAGCAAACAAGAGTTCTTTCTCCCACCCTGGACTATCTACACTCCACTTGCCTCGTTTCCAACACACCTCACAACCTCTGAGGATGCCTGCCATAGATGGGGGTGAAAGGCCAGGAGAGAGCGCTTCTGGAACATGGCCAGACGGCCTGAAAAACTCACCGCAACCCAGAAAAGAGCATTTCCTGGAAAATTGCACTCAGGAGGGGTGCATCAATGATGGGCGTGCAAGTGGTGGGCTTCTTCCCAAGCATTTGGACCCTCTCAGTAGATATGTCCCATCATAAGGACCCTTTCCTTATGTCGAGCCATGTTGAATCCTTTCCTTCCTTCCTTCCCGTTGTGTCTCCGCAGGGCTCTTCCTCTCAGTCTCCCCTGGGGACGAACGTGGCGTGGGGGTGACGGCCATGTTCTCCTCGGGGGCCGGAGTTGAGGTTCGGGGTGGCCGGGCACTGAGCGTGACCGTCCTAATGCCGGAGGCCTTTGTGGGGCGCACACAGGGCCTCTTTGGGACCTTGAACGGGGACCCTCGCGATGACCTGGCCTTCCGTAATGGGACCGTCTTGGACCCCGCAGCCTCCCCAGAGCAGATCCTGGCCTTCGGAGCCCACTGTGAGTGGCCTTGGGGAGCGGGACAGGGAAAGGGCGAGACCTGGACCTGCCCCGAACGGCTCCGGAGATGAGGCTGGGACACTCCCTCGGCTGGGACCCTCTAATCCAGGCATGGGCAAAGTTTGGCCTTCCTTCCAGGTGTTTTGGACTTCAACTCCCACAATTCCTGGCCTCAGGCCCTTTCCTTTTCCCCCTCAGCCGCTTAAGGCTGAGGGGGAAAAGGAAAGGGCCTGAGGCCAGGAATTGTGGGAGTTGAAGTCCAAAACACCTGGAGGGCCGAAGTTTGCCCATGCCTCCTCCAAGTCTTCAAAGGCAGGGGCTGTCAGGAGTCTATTTCTGATGGCATGAAGATATCACAAATTCCCTCCATGACATCCTGACTGAATCATCCTGGCTGAATCAATTCTCTCTCTGTGACATTTTGAAGCCAGCAGAGGGCAATGGAAGCCTTGCATTGGAACATGTGAAGCAACAAGTTCTGATAAGGAAACTGAGAAGAGGGGGAGATGGGCAGGAAAGGTGTATAAAAGGGAAAAGTCAGTAGTGTCTTTCTTTGCTGCAGAGATACAAGCAATATATCCATTTCAAAGCAAGATGGCTTGTGAGTGGTTATTTAATATTGCTGTATAAATAACCTACCCTCAGTGGTCTCCTGTGGCTGGTTGTCCATCCCGGAGCATGGGGCCAAGAATGGGATCCTACAGTCTGACAGGGGCAGGAGAGACTTCAAGGGAGGGAGGGGGCGAGCCAAGGGGGGTATCCCCTCCAACCCCCCCCCCCCACCTCACACCCTCTCTCCTCCCTCTCCTCCCCAGGGTCAGTCCGCAACGAGAGCGCACTCTTCACCTACGACTCTGTGGGGCTGCGTGAGGCCTTCCTGTGGGGTCCAAAGCACCACGCCTCGTTTGTGCCATATGTCCCCCCTCCGGAGGACCCCGCTGACCCCTTTGCCCAGGCGGTGGCCGCACTCTGCCACTCCGACCCCTTCTGCCGCTTCGATGCCCTCGCCGCCCGGGACCTGGCCGCCGGCAACACCACCCAACAAGCCCACTTCACTTTCCGGCGCCTCCAGGACAGCCTCCAGCCAGGTAGGGATGCCTGAGGGGGGTGCGTGGTCTGGAGGCTGGTGTCCACATAACTATATCTCTCCCTCCCCCCAGTGGTCTCCTGTGGCTGGTTGTCTGCCCCTGAGCATGGGGCCAAGAACGGGACCAACTACCTGGCCGGGGCCACCGTCCACTTCCGCTGCGAGCCGGGCTTCCACCTGGAGGGCACCCCCACACGGCTCTGCCAGCAGGATGGCATGTGGACTGGAAGCGCCCCCCGCTGCACCTCTGCTGCCGGTGAGGGGGGAAGTGGAAGGGGAGGGTCCTGTCGGAAGGGGGGAGGGTACCCATCTGGAATTTGCACTGCCCTCGCAAAAGAAGGCGGGTCTGAGCCCTTATTTCTCTCTGCCCCCAGGCTTCACAGGCCCACTCCCCTCTGCCCTGTGGCTCCTGAGCCTGGCACTCTGCCTGGGTGTCTTGAGCTAGTGGTGGAGAAGTGCAAGGTTGCCCGGGCTAGGGCTCCTCCAGTGAAAGGACTTGGGAAGCGGCATTGGCGTGACTGCAGGCAGCAAGAGCCCCAGGTGCTTCACATGCGAAAGAGTGGCCACAGGGTGCGAGGAACGCAATAAAGCTAAGGCAAGAGCCAGTGGAGCCGCACCTCATGGTCATTTGTCTGAGAGGGAGGGAGGGGGGAAGGAGGGAGGGAGGGAGGGAGGGGAGGTGGCCCCTCAGCTGCGATTCCTTGGTCCTTGCCTTTCTGGAGCCGTTGCCCCTGAGGCCTCACTCCCAGGGTCCCTGCCGAGGTTGCGCTTTGAGAGAAGGGTCCTTTGATGAGAACGCAGATGTCCTCTTTGACTGAAGCGCTTTCCACATTCCACGCATTGATATGGCTTGTCCCCTGTGTGGGTCCTTTGATGGGAAAAATGGCGGGGGGCATGACACCCCCACATGGCCCCCAGATCCCGCTTCTCCAAGGAGGCATCAAGAGAGCAGCTGTCACACACACCCCCCCATGGAGAGGCAGGGACAAAGAAACTGAGCATTTTATTGAAAAAGTCCTCTAGGAAACACTCTACGTGGGGCAAAACAGAAGGTGGGTGCAGGGGAAACACCTCCTGGTTGCTCTTGAAGGGCTGGCCCCTCTCCCTGGGTCTGACCCTGCAACCCCCCCCCCCACGGCTCTTTTGTGCTTCCCCTTGCTCCCCATTTTCAGGAGGCACCCTCTGACCCACTGAGCCAGGCCGCCTTGCCTCTGCTACGACTACCCCTCCTGCGCCCACAAATCCCTTCTGTGCCTCAGATGGTGGTCAGTCCATAGAGGTCCTCATCCAACGGGCAGAGCCCTCCCTGCAAAAGGGCTGCCAAACGAATATGTCATGGGAAGACCTTCAGCCTGGTCTTGGTTGTGAGGGCCTGGCCGTTGCCCTGTCCCCTCATCCCCCTCTGCCCCCCCCAGCACATCAGGCCAGCACCCCCAGCGCCTGTGTCCCCGGGCACGCAGGAGCCCCAAGGGCCCGGTCCCACTGGAAATGGTTCTTGAAGAGTCTTCATTTTCTACCAAACATGATCTTTTTATGCCAAACCAAGATACATACAATGCATTTGATGATCCTAAAGTAACAAAGTGACTTCCAATCTGCAAACGGTGCCAAGACTACATTTCCCAATTTTCCCCCAAAACAAGAATTTTTGGAACATTTACAGCCCCACCTTGGACAGAGCAAGAGCGGGGGGAAGGGCGGGCCAGACTTTGGGGGCCTCTCCAGGATGGGGTGGGTGGGCTTTGGTCATCCTGCAGAAACCACCAATGAGGCCCCAGGGTGTGTGTGTGTGTATGTGCGTGTGTGTGCAGAGCGGCCTCCTCCGCCCCTCCCTCCACTTGGGGAGGATGATCAGTCCGGGAAGCAATGGGGTCAGGAGCCCCTCTTCCAGAGCTGGGGGGCAGGGCAAAGGGTTTGGCTTTCCAAAGGTCTGGCATTAGGCAGCCTGCAAAGGGGGGGGGGCACCCTGCACACGGGTGGGGTAGTACTGTCATTGCCCCCCCCCCCAGTCCTTGGGGCCCAGCAATCAATCCCTCTGCAGCCAGGAAGCCCAAAGCAGAGGGCAATGGGACAAAAACCAAGGTGGCCGTTGGGTCCGTTCTCCTCCTGGAGAGAGTCCACGGGGACCACAGCCCACAGCGGCTGCCAACCATCCAACCGGAGGAAGCAGAGCAAAGTCATGGCAGAAGTCTCCTCAAGAGGAGGCGCAGGCTCAGAAGCTGGTGGAGCAGGCCTGTGGGGGCCGCTATGGGGCGTGAGAGAGAAGTCCACCGGCCGCTGGGCAGCTGGGAGCCCAAGGCCACCATGACCAGGATGTGAGCGGAGAGGGGGGCTTATGTGTTGCGCACCCCCAGAGACTGCTCCAACTCTTGCCGACGCTGCTGGATCTGAAAGAGGAAAAGGAGGGCAGCGTCACATTGGGAACTCCCCCCCCCCCACAAGGCTGCAAGCGTGCGCTCAGGGTGTCATGCCTCACATTGCCCCCCCTTCCCCAAAGCCCCTTCCTTACCTTGCAATAGAAGTACCGGCTGACGGCCTCCTGGGACCACGGCTCCTGGTAAAAGGCCGCCCGGCGCTCCTCCTCAGGGTTCCCGACCACGTCCGTCATGACCTTGGAGAAGGCAAGAGGAGGAGGAGCGGATCAGGGCCACCGCCACAAGGCCGGTGCCCTCCTCTCCTCTCCCTCCCCCTGCCAAGGGTGCAAGAGCAGGGTGGGCAACAGGAAGGAGGAAAGGGCTTCTCGCTCTTCTGGATGTCTTCCCGTAGTGGACATTCTCCAAGTGAGGCCATGACCCACAGGGGCTCACAACTCAGCACTACAATTCGGCACGGCCCACATGCAGTCATGGTTCTGTCGATGGATTGGGGGGGGGGGTCCAGACCCTCAGTACCAGCCTCTTCCCGCCCCCCCCCCCCGCCATCTGCTTGGCAAGATCGGCAGGTGAGATCCCATTGGAGGAGCCCTGGCCTACCTTGAGGTCCCTGCTCTGAGACCGGAGAAGCTCCTGGATGTAGCCCTTGGGGTCTTTGGAGAAGCTCAGCATGAAGTCTCGCTGGATCTTCAGCTGGTTTATGGACTCGATTGTCTCGTGAATCTGCAACGGGAGGAGTGCTGGTGACCTGGAGGGCGCTTACCAGAAGCCCGGTAGGGGAAGACTTGCCCTAGACTCACCGGGCCCTGGATGTGTCCCACCCCATTGCACCCCACCCAAGGTCTGATCCCTCACAATTGCACTGGAAAGGCTCCCACTCACTAACTCCGTCCACACAGGTTCTTCCCACTGGCCCCAATTGGGCCTGTCTCCGCAAACGTGGAATGGGGAAGGCCACAGGTCCCAGGTACCTTAGGAGGAGCATCACATCTCCAGTGGTTGGAGAGGACTTACTTGGAAAGGAGCCCCTCTGAGAAAGGAGCAGGCTAGTGAGGAGGGCAAGGTGGCTTGCAAGGTAAGGACTGTGGTTGGTGTATGGAGTTGGAGCGGTGGGCTTAACTTATTGGGAGGGGCTCTAGCTCAGGAGAGTGGGTGTGGATCCTTTGCTGAGGAGATTTGGGCCAAGTGCACCTGTGGGATCTGGCAGCCCTTTGCTTTCCATGAGGGAGGGTCAGAGAGGCCAAAGCAGGATGGGAGGCCAACAGCTCTCTCCCACCGCCATGTATCTGCCCTCTCTTCCCCCCCAAATCTGGTGCTGGCTCTTAGGAGGCTTCCAGGCCCCACGCTGTGGGGAAGAGGCCGCTTGCCCAAGGAGGCAGCCCACCCACCCTCATTCACCCCAAGGTGCCCAGTGAGCCTCCTGCTCACCCCCCGCTTGAGGGGCACCTTGTTGTCCAGGGCCGTGATCTCCTGCTGGTTGGCCGTGGAGAGGAGGAAGCTGCTCATCTGGCCCTTCAGGGGGTCCTCCACTTCCACGTCAATGTCGTAGCAAGCCGTCTTCTTCTGGTCGTTGGGGTCCACACTGCGCAAAGGGGGGGAGGGGGGGCAGAGGCCGGAATGAAGCTTTCCCAAGTTGGAGGACACCCTTTAGCGGCCCATGGAGGCAACCACTGGGAGGGAGAGAGGGCGGGAGGGGGTCCCTAGTCAGACGCCTGACCTGATGATGTGGTTGATGACAATGGGGTCCGGAGGCAGCAGCAGGTTCGTCAGCCGCTGGGGGATTTCAGAGAACTTCAGCCGGGGACAGTCAAAGATCTGAAATGAGAGGGAAGAAACTGAGAGGGTGGCGGTCAGGAGGTGGCCAAAGCTGGGAAGCCCCTTGATCTGCCTTGGGGAGACCCCTTCTGGCTCCCAGCAGCCCCCCCCCTCAGCTCTGGGATCCATTCAGAGACACTGTGAGACCCCTCCTCATCCTCTTCTTTTGGAAATGGGGGGCACAGCCATCACTGCTCAGGTCAGGTGGGTGGCTGCAAGCGGGTAGCGGCGTGAAAGAGGATTGGATTGGTTGCTGCATGTGCCCTGCCTGCCCAGCCAGAGCCAAGTCCCGGCAACTGTGCCTGTGGCTTCGAAGCGCCCCATGTGGCCAGTGGCCAGGTGGCCTGCCAGTCAAGGGAGGTGGTTGGGGTGGGGGTGGGGGCAGGGGGGAAAGTTCACCTGCTGGAAATACTTGTCGCAGTTGATGTACTCCTTGTCGTGAGAGTCCTGCAGCTTGTTGGTCTTGATGTACTGCCAGAGTGCCTGGATGATGGCGGAGCGCGTCTGCGTGTGGATGCCCAGCAAGCGGGCCAGGCGGGGGTCCAGTTTGAACTGCGGGGGCTGCAGCAGAGGAAGGAAGGTGTGGGGGGCAAGGGCATCAGGTCTGGGCCCAGCTTGGTTCTCTCAGGGCGGCTGCACGGCCACTTTCTCTGATGCTACCCTTCCCCAACACACACACACACAGACACATACACACTCTTCCCAGCGCTTGTCTGAACCAGGGAGCAAAGCAGGGCCAGGTCTTCCCTGCAGCAAGGAGGGAGACTCCAACATTACATGCAGGGCTCAGGGAGCCCAACCATTTCTCACTACCTCTGAGGATGCTGGCCACAGATGCAGGCGAAACATCAGGAGAGAATGCCTCTAGACCAGTGGTTCTCAACCTGGGGTCCCCAGATGTTTTTGGCCTTCAACTCCCAGAAATCCTCACAGCTGGTAAACTGGCTGGGATCTCTGGGAGTTGAAGACCAAAAACATCTGGGGACCCCAGGTTGAGAACCACTGCTCAAGAACATGGCCATGTAGCCCGAAAGAACCTACAACAACCCATTTCTATTTGTCCCAAAAGAGAAGGGACCGCTCGCCCTCGGGCAGCTCAAGATATGGCACCCTGATGGCCACAGCCAGCCAGAGCCTGCTCTGGGACAGGAACCAGAATGCCAGAGCCCCACCGCCGGCCTCTCAGCCCCCCTCCCCATTTGTGGAGCACAGCCAATAGCCATCAGAAGAGCCTCCGTCAAGATAGTGCAAAGCAGAACAGCTTTTGACCCCAGCAGAACTGAGCAGAGGATTCCCCCATGGCCCCTTGCACTGAGCCCCCAAGTATCCCCCCCCTTGGCCCCCACAAACATCCGGAAATGCTTCATGCACAAAAAGGAGCGCAGTTGCAGGGGATGCAGAATTCGGCTTTCCTTCAATCCCCAGAATCCCAGTCGGAGAGCAACACAACATTCCAGCTGCCTTTGCAAAATTATTATTTACTTTATTTATTTATTTAGCAGTTTTGTATCCCGGTCTTCTCACCTCCGTTCGAGGGACTCAGGCCGGTTTCCAACATCAATATTACAGACAGTCATTAAAACATCATATTCTAAATCACACTAAAACATTAAAATAGCAAAATACAATCATATAATTACAGTGGTCAGTCGTCATCAAAAATCATTATTCGTCGTCATTCATCCATATCACAGGATCATGGCTCATTCGTCGAATGCCAATCCCCAAAGCCAAGTTTTCACCTGTTTCCTGAACGTTAAGATAGAAGGGGCAGTTCTGATCTCCAGTGGAAGGGAGTTCCAGAGTCGAGGGGCCACCACCGAGAAGGCCCTGCCCTTGTCCCCACCAGACGCGCTTGCGAGGCCGGTGGGACCGAGAGCAGGGCCCCTCCAGACGATCTTAGTAATCTTGATGGCTCATAGGGGAGGATACGTTCGGACAGGTAAATTGGGCCGGAGTCGTTTAGGGCTTTATAGGTTAAGACCAGCACTTTGAATTGTGCTCGGAAGCTGACTGGCAGCCAGTGGAGCTGGCGCAACAGAGGAGTAGTATGCTCCCTGTACCCCGCTCCCGTTAGTAGTCTGGCTGCCACACGTTGGACTAATTGAAGCTTCCGGGCAGTCTTCAGAGGCAACCCCACGTAGAGAGCGTTGCAGTAATCTAAACGGGATGTAACCAAAGCGTGGACCACCGTGGCCAAGTCAGACTTCCCAAGGTACGGGCGCAGCTGGCGCACAAGTTTTAATTGTGCAAAAGCTCCCCTGACCACCGCTGAAACCTGGGGCTCCAGGCTCAGCGATGAGTCCAGGATCACTCCCAAGCTGCGAACCTGCGCCTTCAGGGGGAGTGTAACCCCGTCCAGCACAGGCTGTAACCCTATGCCCTGTTCGGCCTTTCGACTGACCAGGAGTACCTCTGTCTTGTCTGGATTAAGTTTCAATCTGTTGTCCCTCATCCAGTCCGTTACAGCGGCCAAGCACCGGTTCAGGACTTGAACAGCCTCCTTAGTAGTAGGTGGGAAGGAGTAACAGAGTTGGACATCATCTGCGTACAGATGACACTGCACCCCGAAACTCCGGATGATCTCTCCCAATGCTTCATGTAAATGTTAAATAACATAGGGGACAGTATTGAACCCTGCGGGACTCCACAGTACAATGGCCGTGGGGTCGAGCAGGAGTCCCCTAGCGACACCTTCTGGGATCGCCCCACGAGAAAGGACTGGAGCCACTGCAAAGCAGTACCCCCAAGGCCCATTCCTGCGAGGCGTCCCAGAAGGATACCGTGGTCGACGGTATCAAGGGCCGATGAGAGGTCCAGCAGAACCAACAGGGACACACTCCCCCTGTCCAATTCCCGGCGAAGATCATCCACTAAGGCGACCAAGGCTGTTTCGGTACCATGCCCCGGCCAAAAGCCTGACTGCGCCGGATTTAGATAATCTATGTCTACCAAGAACGCCTGGAGTTGCGAGGCCACCACACATTCCAGGACTTTGCCCAAATAGGAGAGATTGGAAACTGGCCAAAAGTTGACAAATTGAGTGGGGTCCAGTGATGGTTTTTTCAACAGCGGTTTTATGACAGCTTGTTTTAAACTGGCTGGAATGTTGCCTTCCCGAAGGGAGGCATTAACCACCACCTTTACCCGCTCTGCCAAACCCCCTCTGGCTTCCTTGACCAGCCAGGATGGGCAGGGGTCTAGGATGCATGTGGTCGGCCTCGCCTCCCCAAAAATCCCGATGACATCCTCGAGTTGAACAGATCGAAACGAATCCATCAAAACTGGACAAGCAGATGCTTGTGTTACATCCTCAGAGACTGCCGTTAATGTGGTGTCAAAGTCTGAACGGATCAAAGCGACTTTGTCCGCAAAGTACTGAGCAAAGGCTTCACAGCGAGCTGCCAAGTCATCAGGGGACCCATCCTGAGAGGTGGGATTCAACAGCCCTCTGACTACTCGAAACAGCTCTGCCAGACGGTTCCTTGAGGACGCAATATTGGCCGAGTAGAAGGAATTTTGTGTGGCCTCTATTGCCACGCCATACGCCCTTAAATAAAGGCGCAGGCGTGTTCGGTTTGACTCGCTAGGTTCTTTCCGCCACACACTCTCTAGCCACCTCTTTGTTCGCTTCATCTCCACCAACTCCTTGTTAAACCAAGGAGATGGTTTAGTTCAGTGACTTAAGAGGGGGCGCTCCGGAGCAATCGTGTCTATTGCCCTAGTCAACTCATTATTCCAATGAGAGACCAGAGCATCGACAGAATCACCAACCGAGGCAACGGAAAACTCCCCAAGAGCCGTCAGGAGTCCCTCTGGATCCATAAGCCTCCTGGGGCGGACCATCTTAATGGGTCCACCACCCCTGCGGAGGTTAGAAGTGGCAGAAAGTCTAAACCTGATCAGGTGGTGGTCGGTCCACGGCAAAGGAGTGATTGACAACTCCTCCACACCGCCACCCTCTTCCCAACCCTGACAGAAGACCAAGTCAAGTGTGTGTCCAGCACAGTGGGTAGGGCCAGATACTAGCTGGGACAGCCCCATAGTTGCCATGGTGGCCATGAAGTCCTGAGCCGCCCCTGAAAGAGTGGCCTCTGCATGGACATTGAAGCCCCCCAGCACTATAAGCCACTCGGACTCCAATGCCAGGCCCGAGACCAACTCTGCAAGCTCAGGTAGGGCGGCTGTGGTGCAGCGGGGTGGTCGGTACACCAACAGCATCCCTATTCTGTCCTGGTCTCCTAGCCTCAGGTGGACACATTCAAACAGGGTCGACTGTAGGGCAGGGCCCCTGATCAAGGAGATGGAATCTTTATAGACTATTGCAACTCTGCCTCCCCGCCCCCCAGATCTTGGTTGGTGCTGCACAGTGTAACCTGGTGGGCAAAGCTGGGTAAGATTGACCCCTCCAGCTTCGTCCAACCAGGTCTCTGTGATGCACGCCAGATCTGCGTTTTCATCAAGGATTAAGTCCTGAATGGTTGATGTTTTACCATTGACAGACCTGGCGTTCAACAGCACTACCTTCAATCCGGGGGGACCGTCTACCTTGGTACCCAGATTTACTGGGGTTTCAGCCTCCAGGTCAGAAGGGCCGCAGGCAAAGCAACTCAGGGAAGGCAAACTCAACAAAGGGAAGCATTCTTGGAGGGAACCGGGTTCAGAGCCTCACCCTTTGCAAGGTGGGAATTTGGGGACAGAAGGAAAATATTACGGGGGAGAGGGAAGGAAGGACTCTTGCTGGGAGGGCAATGCACTCGTTTTGCCCCAGCCCCACAGCTACAGCCCTGCATGCACACACACATCCTTACACGTCTGTGCACTTTCCTCTTGCTCTTGAGACAAAACCTAATCCCCTTCCCAGCGTTCCTAACCCAAGAGTCTGATGGCAGCTCAAGGCCCTTGACCTCATCACCAAGGAGCAAGACTGAGGCACCACACCTTCATTCCTCCCCCCTCCCCTTCTTATACCTGCAGACCCACAGAGTCCCACCTGGTAATCCAGCATGAGGAGGAGGGTGCAGCGCACGCTGACGTCGCCGGGCCTCTTCACTTGGAAGCCGTCCGTCTCCTGGGTGGTGGGCGTCCGGTGCCACTGCCGGGGAGAAGACAAGACAGGCCGCTCAGGGACAGAAATGGGACATTCTTTTCCTGGGGGGGGGGGAGTTATTCATAACACGGGGCACCCCTGCCTTTGGGGATGTGGGGTTTAATCCCTGGACTGCACAAATTTCTCATGTGATCAAGTTTACAGACCTCAATGAGTAGATAGAATAGAGACGGGGCCAGGCTGAAGGATTCCCCCCCCCCCCATTTTCCCAAAAAGGAGCTGGGTCTTCTCTCTTCCTGCTTGCCACTCCCTCCACCCCCCCCCCCCTTTGAAGATGCAGCAATGGAATTCTGTGAGGGAACATCCTCTTTAAGTTTTCTTGCCCTGGGCTTGTGGCCATTCGCCATTTCTCCAGTCTCTTCTACCTTTTCTTCCTTCCACTGAGGACACATTTTGCCTTTCTCTAGGCAAAATGTAGCTGCATGGATCTTTATACCTTTAGAAGATGGGATTTAGTAAGCTGGTGAGCTCCAAGACCTTTTCAATCAAGAATATATTTCTTTTACTTCAATACTTTTGAACTTAAAGTTCTGACTGCAATCCTGTGTCATCCTAAGAAGCCTATCCCAGCTCATCACGTGTGAGGTTCTGATGGTTATGAAGTTGACTTCTAGTATTCTGCTCTATGTATGGTGGAATCACCCCAACTGAGGGTTATTTTGGAGCTTAACAGCTCAGATTCCCCAGCAGCTCAGCCTGAAATCACAACATCTCTTGGGCACAAGCCCACCCAACAGGAAGCCTTGTGAGGGGTGGGGGGAAATCCTCTTGGGCAGCGCCTAGTGACCCCTGCCCTGCTCCTGCCCTGTTCTCCCTGGGTTCTCCTGCATCTCCCGGGCTTCTCCTTCCTGCCCGTGATTCCAGCTGCTCCACACAGCGCCCAGGCCAAGTCCAGAAATTGTGGGGGAGGCCAAAGCACAGCGGTGGGCCGCCTTCCTTCCTCCTCCTGGGCCCCAGGTGGCCCCTTACCTCCACCAGGTGGTTGTCCGGCCCATAGAGGTCCTTGTCCAACTCGATGACCAAGCTCTTGAAGAAGGAGGAAAACTTCCGCTTCTGTTTACTGAGCTGCGGAGCCAAGAGGGAGGCAATGGGTCAGCACGGGTCAGCTTCCTCTCGCTGGCCTTGCCCTGCCCACCTGGCACCCTGTTCCGGTGAGTGACTGGCAGGATCAGCCCTGGATTTGCCCCCTCGCTGTCCCAGGATGCCCAGCCACAGAGCCAGGCACCTGTGGGGAAGCCGTGGGGCCTGCTGGTGAGGAAGAGGGCTGCCCAGGGCTGCAAAAGGGGCACAGCCCCTCCCCACATGGCCCCCACCCAGGACTACTTCTGCCTTGACCAGTGGGAGGGGGGTGGATCCTCCTGCAGCCCCAAATGGAGAGCAAGGCAGCCCCACCGCAAGATCAGAAAGGGGCCCAAGATGAAGGTGAGCCCCACGTGTGCCTCCATGCCATGCGTGTGCGGGCGCATGCATGCCTACGTCATCCAGGAGCTTCCCCTCCACGCGCAGCTCCCAGGAAGCGATGCTCCCGTCGGAGTCGTCTGCGTCAGACTTGGCCGGGTTAAAGGTGTTGGAGATGTAGAGGCGCAGCTTCCGCTTTTGCTGTCAGGAAAGAGAGCCAGGTGAGGGAGGGGCGGGAAGGGGGCTGGGGGGCCCAGTGGAAAAGCCTGCCCAGGGGACAGGCCCCTCCCTCCATAGGGGTGGAACACTCCCCACCTTCATGGGTCTCTTCAGGGCCTCCTGGATGTCCACCCGCTTCCGCATGATGGTCTGGTCAAGCTTCCGCTCAAAGGCCAAGAGGTCCATGTAGGCCTGAGACTCCGGCACCAGCTCCCGGATCTGGGCAGAGGGGAGGGGAGAGGGTCACTTGGGGAGGGGGGAGAAAGAGGGGGGAAGGAAGGAGGGCTGGCTGCTGGAGCAAGGCTTCAGAGGAAGAGAAGGCCCCCGGCTCAGCCTCCCCCAGCTCTGCATCCAAAGGAGAACAGTGTCTTGATCAGTCCCCCTCGCTCCTGCTTCGGTCAGATCATCTACCGGACAGACGGCAAGCTGTTTAACCTCAGCAGACTGAAAGCCAAAACCAAGGTTACAACAACATGTGTTATAGAACGCCAATATGCTGATGACAATGTCATCTGTGCACATTCAGAAAAAGACCTACAAGCCACTCTAAATACCTTTGCAGAAGCATACGAGAAGCTCGGCCTGACATTGAACATCGAGAAAATCAAAGTGCTCTTCCAGGAGTCACCGGCCAATCCCTCTCCAATGCCAGAAATACAGCTTAATGGGGGCTCAGTGGGTTAAACCCCTGTGACGACAGGACTGAAGACCGACAGGTCGCAGGTTCGAATCTGGCGGAGAGGCGGATGAGCTCCCTCTATCAGCTCCAGCTCCTCATGCGGGGACATGAGAGAAGCCTCCCACAAGGATGATAAAAACATCAAATCATCCGGGCGTCCCCTGGGCAACGTCCTTGCAGACGGCCAATTCTCTCACAACAGGAATGACTTGCAGTTTCTCAGGTTTGCTCCTGACACCAAAAAAATAAATAAATTAGGATGCCATCTTTAAAGTGGTAACCTTAAAGATGCCATCCTAATAGGCAGCCACTCTCCACAAAAGTCAACATTGACACTGAAATTCAACACCGCCTGAGCTCTGCGAGTGCAGCATTTTTCCGAATGAAGCAGAGAGTGTTTGAGGACTGGGACATCCATAGGGAGACCAAGGGGCTTGTTTACAAAGCTATTGTCCTCCCAACCCTGCTATATGCCTGCAAAACGTGGACTGTCTTCAGACATCATACGCAACTCCATCAACGTTGCCTCTGAAAAATCCTGCAAATCTCTTGGGAAGACGAGTGGGGAAACATCAGCGTGCTGAAAGAAGCAAAGACCACCAGCACTGAAGCGATGGTCCTCTGCCATCAGCTCTGTTGGACCAGCCATGTTGTCCAAATGCCCAAAGATCACTGTCTCCCAAAGCAGTTGCTCTACTCCGAACTCAAGAACGGAAAACGGAATGTTGGTGGACAGGAAAAGAGATTGAAAGATGGCTCCAAGCCAACCTTAAAAACTCTGGCATAGACACTGAGAACTGGGAAGCCCTGGCCCTTGAGCGCTCCAGCTGGAGGTCAGCTGTGACCAGCAGTGCGAATTTGAAGAGGCACGAATGGAGGGCGAAAGAGAGAAATGTGCCAAGAGGAAGGTGTGTCAAGCCAACACCGACCGAGACCGTCTTCCACCTGGAAACCGATGCCCTCACTGTAGGAGAACATGCAGATCAAGATTAGGGTTCCACAGTCACCTACGGACCCACTGCCAGGACACCGAACTTGGAGGACCATCATCATTTGACAACAAGGGATCGCCTAAGTTAGTAAGTAAGTTAAAGAGCCAACAAGCTACAGACCCACCGCCAGGACACCGAACTTGGAGGACAATCTTATTCAGACAACGATGGATTGCCTAAGTAAACTAAGCACCGCCCATCACTCTGGTCCCAGTTCTGCACCACCTTTTCTTTTGCCAAGGTTTGCATTCAGCGGCAGACAGAAGCACTTTACTATTGTCTTGCACGTCTTCCCCTCCCACCGCCCTCAAGCTCCCTAAGTGCTACTTGCCAAAGTAAAGAACCAAGAGACCAAACAGGGGACTCAGTAGGAGGGGCATCGTGCTGGGGGGGGGGGGGTCATCCCATCCCATGCCAAGAAGGAGCAAGAGGTGCAGGCAGGACCCCCAAGGCAGGTGGGCAGAGCCCAATCCAGGTATGGGGAGGCAGGGATGCCGGTGCTTCCTTGGGATGGCACATGCAGGGTCCAGAGGATGCCAAATCCCAGGAGGAGGGAGTGGGCCGGTCACTGCCTTTGGGCAAGGCCTCCCTGGGAGAGAAGCTAAAAGCCAGGGACCTGCATGGACAGCCAAATTAGGGGGAAGAGGCTTGCCAGCTGTTTTGGGGGCAGAGCCAGGAAAGGCCACAGGTAGGGGACACTTTCCAGAAGGAGAACCCTCCCCACCCTCCCCAGGAGCCCCTGGAGTCCAGCCCCTCCCTCCCACTGCAGCTGGCCAAGAGTCCACCTGGGCAGAGCCTGAAAGGGGAGGGGCAGGAACACCCCCCCCACACACACACACACACACACACCTGGGGCGTCAGCACAGCAGCTGAAGACCCTGATCAGCAATGGAAGGGGGGACAGGGAGAGGAAGGGTGCCCAGGTGGAGCAGCAGCCCCTCACTCACTCTCTCCCTCACCCACTCGCTCGCTCACTCACCCTCTGAGGCAGGATCTTGTCAGCCATTTTCCTCCGCTTGGCACTGTACATTTTTGAAAAGGGGGAAAAAATGAGACCAGGTTACCATGGCGACTGGTCGGCCACCTGCGAAATTATCCCGGCCTCTCTGAGCCGAGGGGGTCTCCACTGCCCGCCCCAAAAAGCCCATGCGCACCAGCCATTGGCTATCCACCCCCTAATTGGGGGGATTCTGACCGAAGAGGGTCATGGGGCAGAGCAGTGGGCATGGGGTGGGGGCAGGGGGCAGGTCAAGGCCGGCATCAGCTGTCCCCCTCCCCAGCTGTGATTGCTAGGAAGGAAAGCCAATCCCAGTGGCTGTTTCAGGGCGAAGGAGGCGTCCCTCCTGCCAGCCTGGTTTGGCCTCCCCCAGGCCCAGAGGAAGCCCCCTCCTCACCCGCTGCGTCCCCCCTCCCCTCCCTGGCAGAGCCTGGATTTCTCTCCTTGGAAACCACTGGGTGGAGACACCCCAACAGCCCACTGGAGGGCGCCACAAGAACCTCATCTCCGTCCACCGCCAAAGCTGGACAGTGACACTCAAAGCCCACCCTTGAAGAGGACCAGCCACCCACATCCATTGCTTGCCTGGGGCTCCATGGACGGAATCAGCTGGGTTCCACCCACCACCTAAAGAGGGGAAGGGGCTCTGCAGACTCCCTGTGGCCCTCCACACAGAGACACACAGGGCTGGTTGGGGGCGAGGGAGGAGGGGAAGGACACCCAAATGGAGTGCCCCCCTTGGACATCTGCAAGGAGGGATGCCGGACCTTGGCCCCTCAGGCATCATGCCCACTCCATGGAAAATAGGGTGGAGGAGCATCCTCAAAGCCCTTGCTCCCGCCTCCCATGACACACTCTGCAAGCTGCTCCCCCCCAGTTCGGACCCCTCACCCATGGGTCACTGAGCTCCACCAGAATGACCAGCCAAAGCCAAAGCCATGACCCAAGAGCAATGCCAGGCAAGCATCTCTGCCCGCGAAGGTGAACCCTGCTCTGGGGGGCTCCCAGGTGCACCTCCAGCCCCTTAAGAGCAGTGCTTCTCCCCAGGTTGCCCCTCCCTCCCTCCCTCACTCCCACATCGCCATGGACTCACCTGCGGGGCCGGCTCTGGGTGGCGCCGCCCTGCCCTCCGGCTGCCCCTGACGGCCCCTGGGTTGTCTGTGCCGGTGGCGCCTGGCCCTGCGCCTGGCCTGGCTGCTGCTGCCCTTGCTGCTGCTGGCCCTGCTGGGGGGCGGACCTCTTGCGGGTGGGCTCCATCACGGCCGGGGGCATCCCGGGGCGCACGGAGGGGCTCCCCACGTAGGGGGGCCCGGGAGGGCCCATGGGAGCCCCCTGGTGGGGCATGCGGGCGCCTGAGGGCATCCCAGGGCGCTGCAATGGGAGAGAAAGGAAGGCACCAGTTAAGGAAGGAATAGAAGCAGGGAGGGAGGGGCCCCTGGCTCTGGAGGGGGGCGCTGCTTCAAAGGGACCACTCCTCATCTGCAGCAGAAGCACCAGCAAAGGGGGTGGGAGGGGCCCCCGCAGGCTGTTCTGCCATTGCAGGGGGACAAGGGCACCAGCAGGATAATTGTGGGTGGGTGGGGTGAGTACGTTGGGCAAGTGGGCTTATGAACAAAATACCTTCCCCATAAATGTACAGCAGAGTAACTTATGAGCAGCAGCAGCGTGACCCAGCACCAGTAGCCCAAAGTGAGAAAAAGAACAAAAACACACAGACCCATGTTATCTCTCCCACAGGAGTCATTTATGTGTACAAAAATAATATGGTTGCACTATTTACAAGAAATAAAGGTATTTATACTTCCTTCTTTGCTTCCATATTGGGCTTTTTTCTCACAGAGGCTCTTCTCACACTGAACTTACACAGGAGCTTCACACAGTAGCTTTACACATAACAGCATTCACTCTGGAGCTTCAAATACAAGGCCTTTAGCATGGGGTTTTCTCACACTGAGGCCTTCTCAGACAGAGGCCTACTAACACTGAGGCTTACTCACACACTGAGGCCTTCTCACACTGAGGCCTCTCTCAGACAGAGGCCTCTCTCATACTGAGGCCAACTAACACTGAGGCTTACTCACATGCTGAGGTCACATGCTGAGGCCTTCTCAGACAGAGGCCTACTAACACTGAGGCTTACTCACACACTGAGGCCTCACACTGAGGCCTCTCTCAGACAGAGGCCTTTCTCATACTGAGGCCTACTAACACTGAGGCTTACACACTGAGGGCTTCTCACACTGAGGCCTCTCTCAGACAGAGGCCTCTCTCAGATTGAGGCCTTTCTCTCACTGAGGCCACTCTAACACTGAGGCCTCTCTCAGACAGAGGCCTCTCTTATACTGAGGCCAACTAACACTGAGCCTTACTCACATGCTGAAGTCACATGCTGAGGCCTTTTCAGACAGAGAGGCCTGCTAACATTGAGGCTTACTCACATACTGAGGCCTACTCACACTGAGGCCTCTCTCAGACAGAGGCCTCTCTCATACTGAGGCCAACTAACACTGAGGCTTACTCACATGCTGAGGTCACATGCTGAGGCCTTCTCAGATAGAGGCCTACTAACACTGAGGCTTACACACTGAGGCCTTCTCACACTGAGGCCTCTCTCAGACAGAGGCCTCTCTCTCACTGAGGCCACTCTAACACTGAGGCCTCTCTCAGACAGAGGCCTCTCTCATACTGAGGCCAACTAACACTGAGCCTTACTCACATGCTGAAGTCACATGCTGAGGCCTTTTCAGACAGAGAGGCCCGCTAACACTGAGGCCTACTAAGCTACAGGCACACCTGCTTATGTAGAACTGCAGCTTTTGCTGAGTCATTGCATCCATTTAACCTTTTCATTGCTTGACTCACATTTTCGTAATTAAAAATACCTAGTTAATTTTTAATATTTCTGACAGAGTAGCCCTTACTATTATTGTTGTTGTTATTGTTATCATGAATATTCTATAGAACACACATATCAAAATGGACTTCTACAAAATACATATAATTGAAATACACAGGGGGGCAGAGGTCAAGGGGCAGGGGGAACCTCACTGCCGACAGACAGGGTTGTCTCAGGTTTGGGAAGCATGCCCCCTCACAGCCCCGATTGCTAAGGGTCCTCAGGAGGCCCTTGCCAGGTGGAGATGGGGCTGGCAGCACTGGGAAGGTGTGTGGGGCCCCAAAGGTTGCTGGAGGGTTTTCTACAGGAGGGCCCTTCTGTGGGGAAAGGGAGCAGACCTGCCCGTCCCTAAGCAGTTCGGGGGTGCAGAGCCCACAAGAGCTTCACCTCAGAGAAGTCCGGCTTTCAGTGGGCTCTCTTCCACTGCCCATTCTGGCTCTGACTTGGAGGCCCACCCCCACCCCCACCCCCTCCCTGATGCACAGGACACCCTCTAGGGCAGTGGTTCCCAAACCTTTTTTGACCAGGGACCACTCACTCTCTACCATTAGTACCAAAAGGGTTACGAATCAGTTTTTGGTCAACTTTAGATTCGGTTTGCTTCTTTGGGGTGCCGATTCAGAAAACTGCATTGGAGACCCCATCAGCTCCAGTTTCTGATACAGAATGTATGCAATCTGGTAGATGTTATCTGCTTGCCCACAGAAAACCATATTTAATAAGCCTTGGCGCTATAAGAGGGTTTTGCGAGACCAGTCGCTCCAGTTGCAATGGTGTAGAGCAGTGGTTCCCTAGAGCAGTGGTTCCCAACCTGTGGTCTGTGGATCACCTGTGGTCCATGGACAACCAGTGGTCCGCCAGAACTAAAATATGGTTCACGGCTTCATATTTTAGTTCTGGCGGTCCACTGGTTGTCCACGGACCACAGGTGATCCACAGACCACAGGTTGGGAACCACTGCTCTATGGCCAAGGAAGGGAGGCTTCGCTTTCCCCCACAGCCTCCATCAGTGAGACGCCCAAAGAGGGGTCCTGAGTCACTGGCCCTCTCGGCCCCCACAGCCCCATGGAGAGCCAGATCCAGATCCAGGGGGCTATGGCTTCCCTTGCTGCCTCAGGCGTTGCCTTGAGCTCTCCTCGGTTTCTTGGAGGGCCTTCAGTGCCACGGCATGCATGGAAACATGATCTCTTGGGATGCCTGAGCTTCTGGGAGGGGCGGGAGAGGAGGAAGGGGTTTCCTCTGGGAAGAAGCAGCCAAGGGGGCAGGAAGCCTCATCTGGCACAACCCCCACCACCAATTTAAGCTGGAGGGAAAAACAAATGGGGGAAGACGCCACACAGTGAAGCAGTGGGTGGACTTCAGGAGGAAGGGGCGTTTTTCCAAGGGGGGGGAGGTCTTATGTAGAATTAGTTAACCGAAAGATAAGATGCCCTACATGAGAAATGGGGAGGTGGGTGGGTTAACAATACCTGATTAGGGGGCCTGGGTCAGAAATTGACTGCGGAGTAAATGAAT
Organism: Anolis sagrei ordinatus; assembly: GCF_025583915.1. NCBI lineage: Eukaryota > Metazoa > Chordata > Lepidosauria > Squamata > Anolidae > Anolis > Anolis sagrei. The sequence continues at coordinate 135,356,554 of NW_026847660.1, read as the reverse complement.
CCAAACAAGTAGCAACCCTGAAGGCTGGATCCTCGCAGGCTGCCCCCTCCTGGCCTTGCAGCCTTGTGGCCGGTCTCTTCCAGCCCCCCTCTACTCTGCCCCAGCTCCAAAGGCTGACCAAGTGCCCCCATGACCCTTGGAAGGTCATAGGGGTCAAAGGTGAGGAAAAGGTAGACCTAAGCGTTGATGGGTTCTGCTCATTTAGCCAAAGTCTTTAGAGGGGGGAGGGGGGAGGGGGGAATTGAAAAGGGGGGCATAGCAAGGGAGGAGGACCCCCCCCCCAATCATCCACCCAGGAATCCTGGACCTCCTACTAGTATTCTCTTCTCAGAAACTGTCCTGTCACTCAAACCCCCACCCCAAAAACACATACACCCCCCTCCCTGATGCACAGGACACCCTCTATGGCAGTGGTTCCCAACCTTTTTTTTTGACATACATGCACGCACACACACTGGGAGACCACCTTGCTCTCCCACCACCCTCAAAAGGAAGGTCCAGGTGCACCTGAAAGATCACCTGGGAGAAAAGGGGGGAGGGGCTTCCTGTAATGAATTAGATCTGGTGGCTTTGGTGCAAGAAAAGAACAATATTGATGCTGGTTGTAGCCTCGCTATATTTGCCACCTGAAGAGTCCCGCCCCAGAGAAGGACAGCAGGTAACTCTGGGGCACTTGGCCAGTCGTATCTCACTCAACCCTTTCCGGCTGCATGACCCCATCAAGGAACACGAGGCAAAACTGGATGGCCGAACCTGCAATTCATCACAGGTAACTGTGTAGCCTGCAATCCATTTGGATGCTCAAGGTCTGCAAGGAAGGCTCAGGCAAGACATGGAGAGAGAGTGGCCAGATGGACAAGCTGGGTTTAGAAAAGGCAGAGGAACGAGAGACCAGATTGCCAATATCCGCTGGATAATGGAGAAAGGCAGGGAGTTCCAGAAAAACATCTATTTCTGCTTCATTGACTATTCTAAAGCCTTTGACTGTGTGGATCATCATAAATGGTGGCAAGTTCTGGGTGGGATGGGCATCCCAAGCCCCCTTCCCTCTCTCCTGAGGAATCTGTACAAGGACCAAGTAGCCACAGTCAGAACTGACCACGGAACAGGAGACGGGTTCAAGATTGGGAAAGGCGTCCGGCAAAGCTGCATCCTCTCACCCAACCTATTCAGAACACATCATGCAAGGATGTGCAGGGCTTGAGGAATGCAAAGCTGGGGTGGAAATGGCTGGAAGAAACATTAACAACCTCAGATATGCAGATGACACCACTCTGATGGCTGAAAGCGAGGAGGAGCTGAGGAGCCTTATCAAGGTGAAAGAAGAAAGCGCAAAAGCCGGGTTGCAGCTAAACATCAAAAAACCAAGATTATGGCAACAAGAATGATTGACAACTGGAAAATAGAGGGAGAAATCGTGGAGGCCGTGACAGGGTTTGTATTTCTAGGTGCCAAGATGAGTGCAGACGCAGACTGTGGCCAGGAAATCAGAAGACGCTTACTTCTTGGGAGGAGAGCAAGGACCAATCTTGATAAAATAGTCATCAGACTGGCAACCAAGATCCATTGCCTAGTCAAAGCCATGGTCTTCCCTGTAGTCACCTACGGATGTGAGAGCTGGACCATAAAAGGAAGGCTGAGCGAAGGAAGAGAGATGCTTTTGAGCTGTGGTGTTGGAGGAACATCCTGAGAGTGTGTTGGACTGCGAGAAGATCCAACCAGTCCATATTCCAGGAAATATTGTCCTGCTACTCATTGCGGAGAAGGCTATTAGAGGCCAAGAGGAAGTCCTTTGGCCACATCTTGAGAAGAAAGGAAAGCTTAGAGAAGACAATGATGCTGGAGGAAAGGGAAGGAAAAAGGAAGAGGGGCCAACCAAGGACAAGGTGGATGGATGGCATCCTTGAAGTGACTGGATTGACCTTGAAGGAGCTGGGGGTGGTGACCAACAGGGAGCCCGGTTGTGGCCAAATCATAGAATCCTAGAATCCTAGAGTTGGAAGAGACCTCCTGGGCCCTCATCCAGTCCAACCCCATTCTGCCAAGAAGCAGGAATATTGCATTCAAATCACCCCTGACAGATGGCCATCCAGCCTCTGTTTAAAAGCTTCCAAAGAAGGAGCCTCCACCACACTCCGGGGCAGAGAGTTCCACTGCTGAACAGCTCTCACAGTCAGGAAGTTCTTCCTCATGTTCAGATGGAATCTCCTTTCTTGTCACGGGGAGTCGGAAACGACTGAACGAATGAACAACAACACTGCAAAATCAATGCAGTTTAGCACCACTTTAAATGCCGTAGCTCAATGCTTCGTTAATCCTGGAAGCTGTAGTTTTACACGGCCTTTGGCCTCTTATTTATTTATTTGTTTATATTGTTTAGAATAATTCTACCCCACCTTTCTCTGCGTGGAGACTCAAGACAGCTCACAACATAAAAACATACAAATTCCAACAGTTAAAAGTTGTAAACAACAATAAAAATACGTTAAAAATATACATCAATCCAAACAATAACATTAGAATTGGCCACTCTCTCCCCCGGAGACCCCTCAGTTACCAACAGGCTTAAAGTGCCCAAGGATCCCACTATGTATCCCTGAAAGGCTTTCTTCAAGAGGAAGGTCTTGGCCCCTTTCCTCACACTAAGGAGGGGTGGGACTGCTCTTCTTTCTCCTGGGAGGGCCTTCCAGAGAGCAGGTGCTGCGCCCAAAAAGGACCCTCCTCTTGAAATGCCTGGCCACATACTGGTAGGAGCTCATGTGGAAATGAGTCTTCCCCCCCTGGGTCTAAGGGCTCGCTTTTGCCTCAGGAAACTACAACCCACCCACCCCCAGAATCCCATAGTTAAAGAGGTATCAAACAGCATTACTTCTATTGTGTAGAAATACTCATAGAACCCTAGAGTTGGAAGGGACCTCGGAGGCTATCTAGTCTAACCCCTTCTGCCAGGCAGGAAAACACAGCTCAGAGCCCTCCCCAGCAATGGCTGGGATCCAGTCTTGGCCTCAAGGCCTCAAGGGAGGGTGGCCTTGGCTTCCCCTCTTGCTTCTCTTGGCTTCTCTTGACCCCAATGTTTCACCCCCAGGTCCTGCCGGCCACCCTCTCGGGCAAAAGCTCCAGCGTCTCCTTGAGTCACCCTGCGTCCCTGGCACAGCGGAGCCACCGAGGGGCAATGAGGGGCAAGGGGAGGGCGGCTGGATGTTGGCTCCCTCTGCTAAGGACCCCTGCCCCACTCCGACAGCTCTGTCCAGCTTCCCTTTCCCCACGTGAGAGGTCCTATCCCTGGCAGGAGAGAGTCTGGCCACTGGGAGGCCATCCAGACCGAAGTGGAGCCAGATGGTGAGGTTCATCTTGGTCTCTCCTGCACTAGAATTCCCTTCGCCAGGCCTCTTCTGCAATGATAGAATCCTAGAATCCCAGAGTTGGAAGAGACCTGGTAGGCCATCATCCAACCCCATTCTGCCAAGAAGCATTCAGAGCACCCCCGACTGATGGCCATCTAGCCTCTGCTTCAAAGCCTCCAAAGAAGGAGCCTCCACCACCTCACAACCTCCGAGGATGCTTGCCAGAGATGCAGGCGAAACGTCAGGAGAGAATGCCTCTAGAACAGTGGTTCTCAACCTTCCTAATGCCGTGACCCCCTAATACGGTTCCTCATGTTGTGGTGACCCCCAACCATAAAATTAATTTCGTTGCTACTTCATAACTGTCATTTTGCTACTATTATGAATCGTAATGGAAATATCTGATATGCAGGATATATTTCCATTCACTGGATCACATTTGGCCCAAATTTCAATACTAGTGGGGTTGGGGGGAGGCATTCATTTTGTCATTTGGGAGTTAGACTTGCTGGGATTTATAGTTCACCTGCAATCAAAGAGCATTCTGAACTCCACCAACGATGGACTTGAATCAAACTTGGCACACAGAACTCCCATGACCAACAGAAAATACTGGAAGGGTTCGGTGGACACGGATCTTGAATTTTGGAGTTGTAGTTCACCTACATCCAGAGATCACTGTGGACTCAAACAATGATGGATCTGCACCAAACTCGGCACAAATACTCAATATGCCCAAATGTAAACTCTGGTGGAGTTTGGGGAAAATAGACCTTGACATTTGGGAGTTGTCGTCACAGGGATTTTTAGTTCACCTACAATCAAAGAGCATTCTGAACCTCACCAACGATAGAATTGGGCCAACCTTCTCATACAGAACCCACATGACTAACAGAAAATACTGTGTTTCCTGATTATCTTTGGCGACCCCTCTGACACCCCCTTGTGACCCCCCCCCGGGGGTCCTGACCTCCAGGTTGAGAAACACTGCTCTAGAACATGGCCATATAGCCCGGGGAAAAAACGTACAACAACCGAGCCTCCACCACACTCTGAGGCAGAGAGTTCCACGGCTGAACAGCTCTCTCTCACAGTCAGGAAGTCCTTCCTCATGTTCAGGTGGAATCTCCTTTCCTGAAGTTTGAACCTCCCCAAAAGAGGCCAGAAATGCCATTTGACCAGTGCCTTTCCCTACATGATGGACAATAAGCACCCTGGGGCAGACAGGCCAGGCCTGTTCCCTTGCCACACTCCAAAGTCACGTTCACTGGCAGAGCCATGTGTTGGAGGGAGGGAGGGAGGGGGGCCACCACGCAAGGTCCCGCTTGGGGGAGGGGGAGGGAAGGAGGACTCATCAGCCCTCTCTTCCCCTCCCCTCCCCCCTCCCCTAGTGGGCACCTGTTGCAAAAGAGACCCCCCCCCCTCAGTCTCTTCCCAAACAGGCGGTCACGCTGGCATGTGCAGATACACACACGGACCGCTGGCACAAGGGATCCTGCAAATGCCCGTTGCATGTCAGCAGCCTGTTGCTGTCCATCTGCAACCCTGGCCACTCTCCACGGAAGGCTCAGCTGCCGCCTTCAATCACGCCAAGGGGCCGAGCAAGCCTGGCCCTCTTTAGTCAAGCTTTGCTCCAGTCCTGCCCACACACACACCCCACAAATGCACACACAGCCACAAAACACGGAGCACCTAAGACTGGCTCTCTTCCGTCCTTGGGGCCACCGCAAGGAAATGGCACTGCGGACAGAAGGGTGCGTGAGTCGGCAATGTTTCACCCCATCGAGGCACCAGGCCGCAATGTGGGGTGCAGGCCTTTCTAGAAAGAGGGGTGTCCTATTGCCAATTCTGAATGGTCCCAAGTCACCCGAGGAACAGAGAGTCAGCACAGCAGTGGTCAAGCCTGCGGCCAAGCAGCCCTTCTCTTGGTTGTGGCAGGTTTTTTTGGGCTATATGGCCATGTTCTAGAGGCATTCTCTCCTGACATTTTGCCTGCATCTATGGCAAGCATCCTCAGAGGTATCCTCACAACCTCTGAGGATGCTTGCCATACATGCAGGCGAAACGTCAGGAGAGAATGCCTCTGAAGATGGCCATATAGCCCAAAAAAACCTACAACAACCCAGTGATTCCGGCCATGACAGCCTTCGACAATACATAGCCCTTCTCTTCCGGGGAGCAGGAAGGCCGCAGGCAGGTTGGGGCCGGCCTGCAAAGCATTTGAGGGCCTTCCTTTTGGGGGAGTCCTCGCCTAAAAACCAAATAAACTCCACTGTTAAATTAGACAGACAATCGGGGCTTCCATTTGCTTCCATGTCATATTTAAGCTTTCTTATTTATTTATTTATTTATTTATCGTGTCAGGAGCAAACCAAACAGTTGTATTGCATTTTTAAAATAAACAAACAAACAAAACGCAAAGTTTGCAAGCTTGGTAGTGGATTAGATGTCCTTTGACCAGTTGCTGACCACTTGGAGTGCCTCGTGGAATGCACTTCATTGCACAGGCAGTCCCCAAGTTACAAACATCCGACTTACAAACATCCGACTTACAAACATCCGACTTACAAACATCCGACTTACAAACATCCGACTTACAAACATCCGACTTACAAACCACTCGTAGTAACAAACGGGGCTGAGACAACAGGAAGTGAGGGGAATCCGCCCCTCGGAAGGGAAGTCATTCCTGAAAGAGGCATTATCGGGGGGCAAAGGGGACTCCACTGAAGCTTTAGTTCCAATCCTTGTTTCCACAACAAGCTACATTTTCCAAAATCCAATTCTCATGTGGACGGAAAGCGAGGTGCAAGGTGGGATCTTCTGAACAGAGGCACAGGCAGCAAAGGAATCCCCACCGGGGTGCTCACCCTTTCCTAGGCTCTCCAAAGCATCTCTATCTATCTACAAGCCCTGTGAGGAGCAGCTTAAGGAGCTGGGCATGTTTAGCCTGAAGAAGAGAAGGCTGAGAGGAGACACGATGAGAGCCATGTATAAATATGTGAGAGGAAGCCACAGGGAGGAGGAGGGAGCAAGCTTGTTTTCTGCTTCCCTGGAGACTAGGAAGCAAGGGAACAATGGCTTCAAACTACAAGAGTGGAGATTCCATCTGAACATGAGGAAGAACTTCCTGACTGTGAGAGCCGTTCAGCAGTGGAACTCTCTGCCGCGGAGTGTGGTGGAGGCTCCTTCTTTGGAAGCTTTTAAACAGAGGCTGGATGGCCATCTGTCAGGGGTGCTTTGAATGCAATATTCCTGCTTCTTGGCAGAATGGGGTTGGACTGGATGATGGCCCATGAGGTCTCTTCCAACTCTTTGATTCTATCTATCTATCTATCTATCTATCTATCTATCTATTAGGCCTGGTCAATCCATGGTTCTAAAGTACTTACAAAACTAAAGTTCTGGTGGTGAAAATTTCAGAACTCCAACAAAACTTTCAAAATTTAATTATTATTTCATTATTGGTGATTTTTATGATAGAACCAATTAGGAACTGCCATTTATAATGAAATTTTGAGAGTTTTGTTAGAGTTCTGAAATTTTCACCACCAGAACTTGTGGTGTTTTGTAAGTACTTGTAAGTACTTTAGAACCATTGAGAACCATGGATTGACCAGGCCTACTATCTATCTAGGTGAAGGTTTCCTCTTGACATGTCCAACTCTGGGACTCTGGTGCTCATCTCCATTTCTAAGCAGAAGAGTCGGCGTTGTCCATAGACACCTCCAAGGTCAAGTGGCCACTGCAATGACTGCATGGAGAGCTGTTTACTTCCTGCCAGAAGGAGCGGTACCTATTGGTCTACTCACGTCTGCATGTTTTCACACTGCTAGCTTGGCAGAAGCTGGGGCTAACAGTGGAAGCTTCCCCTGCTCCCTGGATTCTAATTGCCGACCTTTTGATCAGCAAGTTCAGCAGCTCAGCGGTCTAACCCACTGCACCACCGAAGGCTCCTATAATATGTGTGTGTGACTGGAATAACACTTTAAAATGTCCCAGTTCCGACTGACAAATAAATTCAACTTAAGAACAAACCCTCAGAAATGTTTGTAACTTGGGGACTGCCTGCATTTTCCCCCTCCCCCCAAAGAATGAACTTCAACTTTTCCTGAAAAGGACCACTCAACAGGGGGAAGAGGGGCCCAGAATGGCCCCAGCCCCCACAGAGGAGCCTTCAGTGGGGTGCAGATTGTGTTTGAGTGTGTGTGTGTATGGGGGGGGGGGGGTCACCTGAGCTGTTTTGCCTCCATTTCCCTCCCCTCCAAAGAGAAAGAGGAGCCACTTGGCCCAAAACTGGACACAGGCGCTTTGACCCCAAAGGAGATCCAGAGATCCAGAGAAGGAAGAGGACCCCTCCCCAAAGAATGCCCCCCTTTGCTCTCAGGCTAGGGAGGGTACCTCATAAGGTCTAACAGGAAAGGACTTTTGAGGAGGGGCAGCTGGTGTGGCCCCCGAGAGGAGGAGCCAGGAGAGAGGGAGGGACGCAGGGCCCTTAATGGGTCTCACCAGGGGCCTCTGGACAGCCAGGGGCCAGAGCAGGGCCTTCCCAGCCCCAGAGAGGCAGGTGGACAAAGCCAGACCACCCCCTCCCCCACTTGGCTTGTGCCCTGGCTCTTCTCCCACCCCACCCCCCTCCTTTTCTGCAATGGGGCTGATTCTGAGAGACAGGGAGGGGCACCACCTGGCCCATCAGGGTCCTTCCAGCCCTCTCTAGCCTCAGTGACTTCTGGCCCAGTTTGGGGGGGGGGAGGGGGGCTGGGGGCTCTTTCAAGGGTTCTCCAAGCTCTCTCTGGGGCTGAACCTGTGGGGCCTGGGCCTGTCCCAGTGAGAGTGACGCTTCCTAGCAAGGCCCCTCATCTGCCAAGATCCCTTCTGCCTACGATCCAGAAGGTCTCGGCCTTTGCTCCTGTCCACCCCTCTGGACACTGCCAGGTTTTGATCAGCAAGTTCAGCAGCTCAGCGGTCTAACCCACTGCACCACCGAGGGCTCCTATAATATGTGTGTGTGACTGGAATAACACTTTAAAATGTCCCAGTTCCGACTGACAAATAAATTCAACTTAAGAACAAACCCTCAGAAATGTTTGTAACTTGGGGACTGCCTGCATTTTCCCCCTCCCCCCAAAGAATGAACTTCAACTTTTCCTGAAAAGGACCACTCAACAGGGGGAAGAGGGGCCCAGAATGGCCCCAGCCCCCACAGAGGAGCCTTCAGTGGGGTGCAGATTGTGTTTGAGTGTGTGTGTGTATGGGGGGGGGGTCACCTGAGCTGTTTTGCCTCCATTTCCCTCCCCTCCAAAGAGAAAGAGGAGCCACTTGGCCCAAAACTGGACACAGGCGCTTTGACCCCAAAGGAGATCCAGAGATCCAGAGAAGGAAGAGGACCCCTCCCCAAAGAATGCCCCCCTTTGCTCTCAGGCTAGGGAGGGTACCTCATAAGGTCTAACAGGAAAGGACTTTTGAGGAGGGGCAGCTGGTGTGGCCCCCGAGAGGAGGAGCCAGGAGAGAGGGAGGGACGCGCAGGGCCCTTAATGGGTCTCACCAGGGGCCTCTGGACAGCCAGGGGCCAGAGCAGGGCCTTCCCAGCCCCAGAGAGGCAGGTGGACAAAGCCAGACCACCCCCTCCCCCACTTGGCTTGTGCCCTGGCTCTTCTCCCACCCCACCCCCCTCCTTTTCTGCAATGGGGCTGATTCTGAGAGACAGGGAGGGGCACCACCTGGCCCATCAGGGTCCTTCCAGCCCTCTCTAGCCTCAGTGACTTCTGGCCCAGTTTGGGGGGGGGGAGGGGGGCTGGGGGCTCTTTCAAGGGTTCTCCAAGCTCTCTCTGGGGCTGAACCTGTGGGGCCTGGGCCTGTCCCAGTGAGAGTGACGCTTCCTAGCAAGGCCCCTCATCTGCCAAGATCCCTTCTGCCTACGATCCAGAAGGTCTCGGCCTTTGCTCCTGTCCACCCCTCTGGACACTGCCAGGTGACCTGCTGACCAAGCCCTGCTTGCTCTAGTCTTGGCAGAAGTGGCCGTACTTGGCCGTTGCTTCCAGTGGGCTTCCGCCCCAAGAATCCTAGAATCCTAGAGTTGGAAGAGACTTTGTGGGCCAACCCCATTCTGCCAAGAAGCGGGACAATCACATTCAAAGCACACACACACACACCCCCCCCCAGAGATGGTGACCCAGCCTCTGTTTCAAAGCCTCCATAGAAGGAGCCTCCACTCCTGGCTCCAGATCTGTATTTCAGAGGGACACGTCCATCTTTTCATGGACCATGTTTTGGGGGGATTGACAGCTCTGGCCAAACTCTGGAAGGAGACTGGACTGTACCCTCCACGGCCCCCTCCACCCTGCAGGCAAAGGAGCCCCCTCTTGAGTGACACATGGACTGGATTCGAACTGCCGAACTTTTGATCATCAGGTTCAGCAGCTCAGCGGTCTAACCCACTGAGGAGAGAAGGGGCCCCTACTTTGGGAGTTGCCGACCCCCCCCCCATTCCTCCACCTCCTCCTGGACTGGCCCTGCTGCCCCCTGAAGGGCCTGGCTGACCCTTTGCTACTTCACTGGACCTCACTTGTGGGAGGAGGGGGGGTCGAGAAGAGGGCAGCCCTGGAGGGGGGGGTTGGGTGGAAGGGGCCCTGCCGGAAGGGGGTGGGGCTGGGGTCATAATGACTCCCCCCAGCCTGTCCCCACAGACACACACTCCTATCCCCCTCAGCTGTCCCCCCCTGGAGTCCTCATGACTCCCCCTTGCACATCCCCACAACTGAGCTTGGCTTCTCTTGTGTTCCCCACAGACATACACTCCCACGCCCCCGCCCCCCAGCTGTGCCCCCCAGGCTTGGGCTGCATCCCAAGGAACAGCTGCCCAGAAAAGCCCCCGGGAGGGGCACCTGCGGAGACCTGGGGAGGGGGCACAGAGGGGGCGGGGGCGCCGGGCATTTCCTCCTCCCAGTGAACAGACTCCAGGCAAAAGTTTCCGAGGGTCCGCCGCCTGGGCTGGCTGCAGAGAAGCCCCCTCCTCACACACTCTGCTCTATCTAGGAGGCCAAAGCTCCCCCCCCCCCCCGAGGATCCAGAGGAATCCGAAGCCCCCCCCCTCCCCGCAAAGGCATCTCCCAGGCGGGGTGAGGGAGGGGCGGCGAAAGGGGACGGGGCGACCCCCCTCGGCGGGGCACCTGTTCGGGGCAAGGCGCGTGTGGGGGGCGGGGCGGGCCAGCCTCTCCCCTCCCTCCCTCCCCCCTCCCTCCGTCCCCCCCCCACTCACTCACCACCCCATGGACCAGGAACTCGAAAAGTTTGCTCTTGGTGGCCTTCCGCGCCCCGCCGGTCACTTCCTCCGCGGCCATGGGTCCGGCTGGGCGAGCCGGGAGAGGAGAGAGAGCGCGACCAGGGAATGAGTTGGGGGGGGGGGGGCGAGGGAAGGCGGGAGGGAGGGAGAGAGGGAGGGGGAGGGAGGGAGGGGCCTGCTTTCTCCGCCTGCCTTCCCTTCCCTTCCTCGCCGCCGCCCCGGCCTCCTCCTCCTCCTCCTCCTTCCTCCGGCCTCTCCCGCCTTCCTGCCTTCCGCCGGCCGAGAGAGAGAGAGAGAGAGAGAGAGAGAGAGAGAGGCCCAGGGGGAGGGCGGAGGGGAGGAGGGGAGGAGGGGAGGGGTCCGCGCGGGGCGCCGCGAGGGACGGCCCCAGGCGGCGGAGCAGAGGCACCAGCTGCGGCCCAAATTCCTCCGCCAAAGAGAGACAGAGAGAGAGAGAGAGAGAGGAGGGGAGGGGAGGGGGAGGGAGGGGGGGGGGAGGGGACTCCTCGGGAGGACACCCCCCCCCCCTCACGCTCAGACCCGGAGACCGGGAAGGAAGGAAGGAAGGAAGGAAGGAAGGAAGGAGAAGAGGAAAGAAGGAAGAGGAGGAGAGGAAGAGAACGAGGAGAGAGAGAGAGGATAGGAAGGAGAAGAAGGGGGAGGAGGGAGGGAGGGAGGCGGAGGGGAGGGGCGGGACCTTCGGAGGACACGCCCTTTGCACTAAGTGTTCGGTGTAGACGGGGAAGGGGGGGGGAGGGGGGGGGAGGGGAGGAAAGAAGGAAGGGAAGAATGGAGGAAGGGGGCTCTTTCCCTCCCGGCCGCACAAAGGCTCCTCCCCCCCCTCCCCTTCTCCCCCCCCCCTCGGACGCCGCGCCCTCCCTCCCTCCCTCCCTCCCTCCTCCGCCGCTCCGCCTCCTCTCCCAGGTCAGCCCCCCCCCGACGAGAGCCCCCCCCCCGCGACGCCCCCTCCCTCCCTCTGTCCCGCCCTCCAGAGGACAGAGACCCGACTCCCCACCACGAGAGGAAAGGCATGGGATCCGGTTCCCCCCCCTCCCTCCCCTCCGCAACGGGGGGGGGGCACTTGCCGTCCTTCCCGGCGCCGCGGTGACCGGCATCTCCGGCGCTGGTCTCCCTGGCAACAGAGGCGGCGTTGCCAGGTAACGGGAGGGGCGTGGTACCCAAGGGAGGCTCGAGAGGGAGGGAGGGAGGGGTGTACGCCCCTTTGGAGGGCGGGGCTGCGGAGAGACTTCGCGCAGGAAGGAAGGAAGGAAGGAGGGAGGGAGGGAGGGAGGGAAAAGACCCCTCCTCCGCGGCCCCCTTGGCGCGGGGGGGGTTGTCTCCTCGCCCGACTCCACCCCCTTGCCCCCCTCCCTGGACCACGGGGCCCCTCTCGGAGGGAGGGAGGGAGGGAAGGAGGGGAGGGCGCATGCGCAGACTTCTCTTGTCTCTCCCGTGAAGGTCAGTCAAGCGGACGGCGGGAGGGGGGAGGGACGGAGGGGGAGGGACGGGGGAGGGGCTTCCGCTCTCCCGCGCCGGGAAACGGAGGCTCCGGGACACGCGCCGCCTCCCACGAGAAGGGAGGGAAGAACCTTCGGACCCCCCTCCGGACCCCCCCCCCCAGCATAGACCTCCAAGACGGGGGGGGGATCCCGCAGCCAAGCCAGAAGCCCCTTCCCCGCAGGACGGGCCCTGCCCCGAAGGGAAGAGCGGTGTCGGTGGGGCCGAGGGGGAGGCGGCGTGGTCCCTCTTGCCCCCCCCCGCCCCGCCCCTCCGGACCTCCTCCGCCCTGCCCGTCTCCCGGGATGTTGCTGACAGAGCGGGGCCGGCACGGGGCGGAGAGGCCGGAGGGAGCCAAACAGGAGAGAGAGGGCGGCTTGGGCTCTTTGGCGGTCGCCACATCACACTCGGGGCTCCTCAGACCCCTTCTGGACCCCTTCCCCATGGAGGAGGCCCAGGAGATCCCTTTGCCCAACAGCCGGGTTTTTCTTTTCTCCTCCGCCAGGAGTCACTTGAGAAACTGCAAGTTGCTTCTGGTGTGAGAGAAATTGTTGCCCTCAAGGACGTTGCCCAGAGGATGTTGGTACGGGCGCAGCTGGTGCACAAGTCTTAACTGTGCGAATGCTCCCCTGGCCACTGCCAAGACCTGGCCTTCCAGGCTCAGCGATGAGTCCAGGGTCACTCCCAAGCTGCGAACCTGCATTGTCTTCAGGGGGAGTGCGACCCCTTCCGTCCAGCACAGGCTGTAACCCTATGCCCTGTTCAATGGCCTTACGACTGACCAGTAGGACCTCTGTCTTCTCTGGATTCAATTTCAATTTGTTAGCTCTCATCCAGTTCAATACAGCAGCCAAGCATCGAGTCAAGGTCTGGACAGCCTCCTAGGTGACAGGTGAGAAGGAGTGATAGAGTTGGACGTCATCTGCGTACAGATAACACCTTACTCTGAAACTCCGGGTGATCTCCCCCAGCGGCTTCATGTAGATATTAAACAGCATGGGAGACAGTACTGAACCCTGAGGGACTCCACAAGACAACAGTTGTGGAGCCGAACAGGTGTCACCCAATTACACCTTCTGGGACCAACCCTGCAGTGGCTCCAGGAAGGACTGGAGACACTGCAGAGCAGTACCTCCAAGTCCCATTCTTGCGAGGCGTCCCAGAAGGATACCGTGGTCGATGGTATCGAAGGCCGCTGAGAGGTCCAGCAGAACTAACAGGGACACACTCCCCCTGTCAAGCTCCTGGCATAGATCATCTACTAAGGCGACCAAGGCTGTCTCAGTCCCATGTCCCGGCCTAAAGCCAGACTGTGCCGGGTCTAGATAATCAGTGTCTACCAAGAACCCCTGGAGTTGTGAAGCCACCACATGTTCCATGACTTTGCCCAAATAGGGAATACTGGAAGCTGGCCGATGGTTGACATTGAGTGGGGTGCAGTGATGGTTTTTTCAACAGCGGTTTAATAATAGCCTGTTTTAGTCTGGCTGGAATCTTGCCCTCCTGTTTGGAGGCATTAACCACCACCTTCACCCACTCTGCCAAACCTCCGCTGGCCTCTTTTATCAGCCAGGATGGGCAGGGGTCTAGGATGCATGTGGTAGTCCTCGCTTCTCCAAGGATCTTGTCCACGTCCTCGAGCTGAACCAACTGAAATGAATCCATCAAAACCAGACAAGCAGATGCTTGTGTCACATCCTCAGAGACTGCAATTAACGTGGTGTCTAACTCAGAATGTATCAGAGCAACTTTTTTCGCAAACAACCGAGCACAAGCTTAACAGCGAGCTGCCGAGTTGTCAGGACTCCCGTCCTGTGAGGCGGGCTTTAACAGGCCTCTGACAACTCGGAACAGCTCAGCTGGACGGTTTTTAGCAGACACAACATTGGCCGCAATAAATGTTTTCTGTGCAGCCTTTACTGCCACATCATAGGTCCTTAAAAAGGAACCCAGACGTGCTCGGGCTGATCTGCTACGCTTCTGGCGCCACACGCACTCTAGCCTCCTCTTCTTTCGCTCCATCACTGCCAAGGAGTGAACATCAGTGAACCAAGGAGCTGGTTTAGCTCAGTTACTCAAGAGGGGGCATTCTGGAGCGATCGGGTCTATTGCCCTGGTCATCTCCCTGTCCCAGAGAAAGACCAGGGCCTTGACAGGGTCACTTACTGAGGAGGCGGGAAAATCCCCAAGAGCCATCAGGAATCGATTTGGTGCCATAAGTCTCCTGGGTGGACTTTTTTAGTGGGTCCACCACCCCTGCGGAGGTGGAAAAGCGCAGTAAGTCCCTTTGCCTACCAAGCTAGCAACACACTCTATCTATCTATCTATCTATCTATCTATCTATCTATCTATCTATAGAAAGGATATTCATCCAGCATGACTTGTTTTTGAGAAATCTGTGCTAATGTCCGCATGGCATCCCTTCGAAATGCTTATAGATAGTTCTAGAGTCTTTCTTTCCTGGTAGGTCTTGATGCCAGGCCGAGTGGGCAGTCCCTTTTGAAGAGGGGGCCACATTTGCCCTCCTCCAGCCTGTGGGAATGCCCAAAGGTGACGGCCAGTGGTCCTAAAATGACTCCTGCTCATTCTTTCCATATTCTTGGATGGTGTTCACCTGCTTCTGGAGATAATGGTTTCATTGAGATTAGCCAGGTATCCTTGTCCTGCCTTTACCTGTTCTGTGCTGCATTTCCCCCATTGCTTCATAGAATCATAGAATCAAAGAGTTGGAAGAGACCTCATGGGCCGTCCAGTCCAACCCCATTCTGCCAAGAAGCAGGTATATTGCATTCAAATCACCCCTGACAGATGGCCATCCAGCCCTCTGTTTAAAAGCTTCCAAAGAAGGAGCCTCCACCACACTCCGGGGCAGAGAGTTCCACTGCTGAACGGCTCTCACAGTCAGGAAGTTCTTCCTCATGTTCAGATGGAATCTCCTCTCTTGTAGTTTGAAGCCATTGTTCCATTGCGTCCTAGTCTCCAAGGAAGCAGAAAGGAAGCTTGCTCCCTCCTCCTCCTCCCTGTGGCTTCCTCTCACATATTTATACATGGCTATCATATCTCCTCTCAGCCTTCTCTTCTTCAGGCTAAACATGCCCAGTTCCCTAAGCCGCTCCTCATAGGGCTTGTTCTCCAGACCCTTGATCATTTTAGTCGCCCTCCTCTGGACACATTCCAGCTTGTCAATATCTCTCTTGAATTGTGGTGCCCAGAATTGGACACAATATTCCAGATGTGGTCTAACCAAAGCAGAATAGAGCATGGGGAGCATTACTTCCTTAGATCTAGACACTATGCTCCATTGACTCCATCTTCCCCAAGTAGAGTGGCGTTGCTCTCAGACTTCTCCCAAAAGGTAAAGAACCTGTGGAACACCTTGGCCTTTCCTCTGACCCACTGGCCTTCCTTCCACCGTCTTGTTCAGGCCGTGGCCCCACTCTTTCCTCCTCCTTCTTCCTTTTGCTCCCCAAACCTCCTCTGAACTCATTCTGCGCTTTGGCCTTTCTGGCTTTCTCCCTACATCCTGTGTTCCATCACAGAGACAGCACACCCCTGGAGCCATCCATCTGGTCAGACCCAGGCCCAGCCTCCTTGGCGTCTTGGCAGGATGAGCTCTTCCAGGGTCCCCTCCACGTTCCCAGAGGGGAGCACTGGCGTGTCTCTTGCTCTTCTGCACCATCCCTGGTGCTGGAGGGAGGTTCAGGTTGATTCTGGAGCTCCAAACTCAGAATGATTCCTGGCCCATCTCCATCCATGGGCCACTTTCCTCCAAGTGTTGCTCTCCTTTGGTTAGACCACCTTACCTGGAATATTGTGTCCAATTCTGGGCACCACTATTCAAAAGAGATATTGACTCTAGCTGGAATGTGTCCAGAGGAGGGCGACTAAAATGATCAAGGGTCTGGAGAACAAGCCCTATGAGGAGCGGCTTAATGAGCTGGGCATGTTTAGCCTGAAGAAGAGAAGGCTGAGAGGAGATATGATAGCCATGTATAAATATGTGAGAGGAAGCCAGAGGGAGGAGGGAGCAGATCAAGGGTCTGGAGAACAAGCCCTATGAGGAGCGGCTTAAGGAGCTGGGCATGTTTTGCCTGAAGAAGAGAAGGCTGAGAGGAGATATGATAGCCATGTATAAATATGTGAGAGGAAGCCACAGGGAGGAGGGAGCAGATCAAGGGTCTGGAGAACAAGCCCTATGAGGAGCGGCTTAAGGAGCTGGGCATGTTTAGCCTGAAGAAGAGAAGGCTGAGAGGAGATATGATGAGAGCCATGGATAAATATGTGAGAGGAAGCCACAGGGAGGAGGGAGCAGATCAAGGGTCTGGAGAACAAGCCCTATGAGGAGCGGCTTAAGGAGCTGGGCATGTTTAGCCTGAAGAAGAGAAGGCTGAGGGGAGATATGATAGCCATGTATAAATATGTGAGAGGAAGCCACAGGGAGGAGGGAGCAAGCTTGTTTTCTGCTTCCTTGGAGACTAGGACGCTGGAACAATGGCTTCAAACTACAAGAGAGGAGATTCCATCTGAACATGAGGAAGAACTTCCTGACTGTGAGAGCCGTTCAGCAGTGGAACTCTCTGCCCCGGAGGGAGTGTGGTGGAGGCTCCTTCTTTGGAAGCTTTTAAGCAGAGGCTGGATGGCCATCTGTCAGGGGTGATTTGAATGCAATATTCCTGCTTCTTGGCAGAATGGGGTTGGACTGGATGGTGGCCCAGGAGGTCTCTTCCAACTCTTTGATTCTAGGATTCTATGATTCTATGACCCTGTGTTTGGGACGGGATTTCCTCCTCAGAGACGTCCCCCGTGCGTTCCTCATCCAGGACACTCAGCTCAGATCAAGGAAATCTCAGGCAGTCGCCAAGGTGCTGTGGGTTTGTTCTTAAGTTGAATTTGTACATAAGTCAGAATTTTTTAAAAGTGTAACTTATATAAGTTTTGGATAGTACAGGGAAGGGGCAACACTCCTGTGGCGTTTCCTTTGCTGTCTGTGCTCCTGTTCAGATTCCACCTCACTTCCTGTCCCTGTGATCATTGGGTTTTGGAAAATCTGGCTTGTTGTGGATTGGAGATGGGGCTTCTTCCATGGAGACCCTTTTCCCCCTGACAACAACTCTTCCAGGAGTTGCACCGGGACTGTGGCACAGCTGGCTGCATTAAGATCACTACTGACTGAAAGGTCATGAGTTCGAAGCCAGCCTGGGTCAGAGTGAGCTTCCGACCAATTGTGTAGCTTGTTGTCGACCTTTGCAACCTGAAAGACAGTCGCATCAGTCAAGTAGGAAAATTAGGTACCACTTTGTGGGGAGGCTAAATTAACTTATTTACAAGGCCATAAAAAATCTCCAGAAAGTATGCAAGTATGTAAAGAATGAGGAAGCGACAGCTCCCCTGGTGGCCAGAAGCTGGAATGTTAAATAGCCTCTGTGTGTCTGTCTATATGTGTTGTGTGCCTCTGGCATTGAATGTTTGCCATGTATATATACATTGTAATTTACCCTGAGTCCCCTACGGAGTGAGAAGGGTGGAAGGAGGGCGACTAAAATGATCAAGGGTCTGGAGAACAAGCCCTATGAGGAGCGGCTCAAGGAGCTGGGCATGTTTAGCCTGAAGAAGAGAAGGCTGAGAGGGGATATGATAGCCATGTATAAATATGTGAGAGGAAGCCACAGGGAGGAGGGAGGGAGCTTGTGTTCTGCTTCCCTGGAGACTAGGACGCAAGGGAACAATGGCTTCAAACTACAAGAGAGGAGATTCCACCTGAACATGAGGAAGAACTTCCTGACTGTGAGAGCCGTTCAGCAGTGGAACTCTCTGCCCCGGAGGGAGTGTGGTGGAGGCTCCTTCTTTGGAAGCTTTTAAGCAGAGGCTGGGTGGCCATCTGTCAGGGGTGATTTGAATGCAATATTCCTGCTTCTTGGCAGAATGGGGTTGGACTGGATGATGGCCCAACTCTTCCAACTCTAGGATTTTAGGATTCTATATAAATACTGTCAATAAATAAATAAATATAAATACCGGGAGTGAATTTCTCTTCCTTCCAAGGGGCAGATTCCTCTCACTTCCTGTTGCCTTGCCCCCGTTCTTAACTAAGAGTCATTTGTAAGTCCGATGTTTGTAACTGCCAGGAGATGCTCAGGCCTCACGCTGCTGGGTCTCCTCTCTCAGGGGGGCCACCCATTTGCACTTGCTGCAGGGAGAGCTCCCCACATCCTCTGTCAAGAACAGCTGGCCAGATACAAACACAAGCCTTTAAAAACAGTTGCGAAGTCAAGAATGGGCCCCCTCCCCACCCCAAAAACACCCCCCGCTCATCTTCTGCTCTCTCCTCAGACACCCAAGTGGGACCTGCCTTTCTCTGCAACAGGTTGTTCATGCGATCTCTGCCTGGAGTCAGTCTGGACCCTGGGAGCCAAATGCTGGCAGCTCCTCATTCTGGGCGCGATAGGGTTTGTGTGCCCCCCCCCCCCCCCCCCCCCCCCCCGCTCCCAGCAGCAGCTAGGATAAGGTTGTTGTGACCCAAGGCCAAAAGACCTGAATCCCTTGCCCCAAGTTGGGCAAAAACAGAAGAACGACCTGCCTCAGGGGAGCGTGCTTGCTCCATGAATGTTTAACATTTACTCAAATGACCAGCCACTGCCAGAAGGGACGGAGAGTTTCATCTATGCTGATGATCCTGCCATCACCGCTCAAGCAGGGAGCTTTGAGATGGTAGAACAGAAGCTCTCCGAAGCTCTAGGTGCTCTTACTGCCTATTACAGGGAAAACCAGCTGATCCCCAATCCATCTAAAACACAGACATGCGCCTTTCACCTTAAGAACAGACAAGCATCCCGAGCTCTGAGTATTATTATTATTATTATTATTATTATTATACTACATTTATACCCCACCCTTCTCACCCCAGTGGGGGACTCAGGGTGGCTTACAATCCATGGCATACAATGTCGCATTACACATATAATACTAAACATAACATATGAATTTAAACAATTAACATATCAATTTAAACATACAATGACCTGGGAAGGAATCCCACGGGCGCATTGCAGCGCACCCAAATCATAGAATCATAGAATCAAAGAGTTGGAAGAGACCTCATGGGCCATCCAGTCCAACCCCATTCTGCCAAGAAGCAGGAATATTGCATCCAAATCACCCCTGACAGATGGCCATCCAGCCTCTGCTTAAAAGCTTCCAAAGAAGGAGCCTCCACCACACTCCCTCCGGGGCAGAGAGTTCCACTGCTGAACGGCTCCCACAGTCAGGAAGTTCTTCCTGATGTTCAGATGGAATCTCCTCTCTTGTAGTTTGAAGCCATTGCTCCATTGTGTCCTAGTCTCCAGGGAAGCAGAAAACAAGCTTGCTCCCTCCTCCCTGTGGCTTCCTCTCACATATTTATACAAATCCCTGGGAGTCACTCTGGACCGTGCCCTGAACTACAAGAAGCACTGCCTGAACATCAAGCAAAAAGTGGGTGCTAGAAACAATATCATACGAAAGCTGACTGGCACAACCTGGGGATCACAACCAGACACAGTGAAGACATCTGCCCTTGTGCTATGCTACTCCGCTGCTGAGTATGCATGCCCAGGGTGGAACACATCTCACCACACTAAAACAGTGGATGTGGCTCTGAATGAGACATGCCGCATTATCACAGGTTGTCTGCGCCCTACTGTTTTGCCAGTATTGCACCACCTGACATCCGCCGGGAAGTAGCAACCAAGTGTGAAAGGACCAAGGCAGTGACATCTCTGGCCCATCCTTTAGTCAGATATCAGCCAGCAAGCCAATGCCCACATCCTTCCTACAATCTACAGAGATACTCGTAGGAACACCTCAGCAAGCGAGAGTCCAAAAGTGGCAGGCTAAAACCTGGAACCGTGGCTGAGACCCGATGAGAGACTTCCCCCTGGGCATACACAGGACTGGGTGACTTGGAAGAGACGCAGAGCCAACTTTCAGAAATGGGGCCACAAAGTGGAGTCCACAACATGTAAGTGTGGACAACAGCCAACCACAGACCACCAACTACAATGCAGCCTGAGCCCTGCCCCATGCACCATGGAGGACCTTCTCACAGCAACACCGGAGGCACCCCAAGTGGCCAGCTTCTTAGTAGAATGCCAAGTTTTTAATCTTTCTGAGTTTCTTCTATATTATATCTGTACTCTCAATTTGCTTCTGACACGATACGTCAATAAATAGGTGGGGCCAGGTGGGCTCGCTTGGAGTTGGCACTTCCCGTGCAGTGAATGCCTTCTTGCTCTGGCAGGCATGCCTTCCGTTTCTCTCTCCATCTCAGAGCCTGTCATGTTCTGGTGCGACTGCTCTTACTGGCGGTGGAAACTAGAAGGTAAGCATGAGCCACTTTTCTGCAGTCGCGCAGCCAGACCTGACCCACTCTCTGCCCAGGAGGAGGGGGAACACTGAAGAGGAGAAGGAGGGGCATGGGCATGGGCATGGGCATGGGTGGGGGGGCACTGTGGCTTGGAAGGGGCTTGGCGGAGCAGGCTTTGAGCAGCAGCACCCCTTCTGAATGGCCACACGCTGGGATGTTCCTCCCTGAGCAGGAACCCATGGGGGGCTGCCCCATGAGGGAAGAGCAGGAAGGAATGTGTGCCCACAAGTGCCTGTCCAAGGGTGGAAAGGAGAACCCTAGGTTGGAAACGGGAAGGAAATGCCAAAGAGAGGACCTGAGCAACAGCTGGCCGTTCAGCTTGACGTGGATCCCAGGAAAAGTTCCAGAGCAGAGTACCAAACAGTCTGTCTGTCTGCCAAGACCACTAAAACCAACCTGGTTTCTCAAAAGCAAGTCATGCCAAGCGAGTCGTGTCACTTTGTTTTGACAGAATGGTAAGTTTTGTAGATCAAGGGAATGCTGAAGATATAATAATGTGTTGGCTTCAGAAAAGTTTTTGGTGAGGTCTTCTGTGACATTCTTGCAAGCAAGATGGTGAACTGTGGGCCAGGCAATGCTCCTGGGAGTGGGGTCCAGCATGGGCTGACTGACCGAAGCAAAATTATTATTATTATTATTATTATTATTATTATTATTATTAAACTTTATTTGTACCCCGCTAGCATCTCCCGAAGGACTCGATGCGGCTTACAAAGGCCAAGGCCTCTACACACAATACAACAATACAGAACCTAAGGGTGCTTCTGCCCATCGGATCCTCCTCCTTCTTCCTGGAGGGAAGGGGCCAGTGGGGGCCACAAAGAAGGGCCTGTCCTGGGACCTTGAGGGCTACTTATGAACCATCGAGGACTTTAAGATTGTCTGGGGAGGCCCTGCTCTTGGTCCCGCCTTTGTTAGAAGTACGTTCGGTGGGGACGAGAGACAGGGCCTTTTCAGCGGTAGCCCCTCAGCTACAGAAGGCCCTCCCCAGGGATATCAGATCAGCTTCTTCCCTTCTAACATTTCAAAAAACCCCTCAAGACATAGCTTTTCGAGTAAGCGTTTGCAAATACAGAGTAGCTGACATAGGAAAATGGAACAAGTATACGATGGAACTGGACAATGGTTTTAATAAGGATTCATTAATTCATTATGTTTTATTGCTGTTGTTATGATTTTACTTATGTTAATGTTTTTAAATTGTTCTTGTACTTTTGTTGCATTGAATTTTGCCTTGTAAATCACCTCAAGTCGCCTGAGGGCTGAGAGGGGTGGTATACAAATACAGTAAATTAATTAATTAATTAAATACTCAACTTTTTTATCAATTACTTGGATGGGGATGGAACAGAATGCATGCACCCAAAAGGACAGAATGGACAGTGGTGAGAAACCTAAGAAAAACTATTTCAACAGAGGCCAATATGAGGTGCTCCATCTAGACACTAAGGACACTTAAGACACTAAGATCGTCTGGGGAGGCCCTGCTCTCGATCCCGCCAGCTTCACAAGCACGCCTGGCGGGGACGAGGGACAGGGCCTTCTCAGTGGTGGCCCCTCGGCTGTGGAACGCCCTTCCTACGGACATTAGAGAGTGAAGACCTGGCTGTTCGAACAGGCATTCAACTAGGCAGTGCAATTGAATTGAGAGGAGATTCCATCTGAACATGAGGAAGAACTTCCTGACTGTGAGAGCCGTTCAGCAGCGGAACTCTCTGCCCCAGAGGGAGTGTGGTGGAGGCTCCTTCTTTGGAAGCTTTTAAGCAGAGGCTGGATGGCCATCTGTCGGGGGTGCTTTGAATGCAATATTCCTGCTTCTTGGCAGAATGGGGTTGGACTGGATGATGGCCCAGGAGGTCTCTTCCAACTCTAGGATTCTAGGATTCTATGATTCCATGAATTGATTATTGGAACACAGAAAATGGATATGGAGACTGGATTCTGATTTTATTAATGAGACGTGATGGATTGTTAAATTGATGTATTGATGTTTGATGTTTACTCACTTGCTTTTAAATGTTTAATGATTTTCTACTGTGTATATTCGAATTTGTTGTTAACCGCTCTGAGTCGCCTAAGGGCTGAGAAGAGCGGTATACAAGCGAAGTAAATGAATAAATAAATAGACAAGAAAAATGAAATAAATCACTCCTGGCTTTCTCTGCAGATTACGAGCTAATGGTGAGACAACCATACAATGCAGTTTCTCAAGTTCCCCCCAACACACACAAAAAAGTGGCAAAGGAGACCTCAGTGGCGCAATGGGTTAAACCCTTGTGCCAGCTGAACTGCTGACCTGAAAGTCAGTGGTTGAATCCGCCAGAGGGGGTGAGCTCCTGACTGTCAGCTCCAGCTTCCCATGTGGGGACATGAGAGAAGCCTCCCACAGGATGGTAACACACCCAGGCAACGTCCCCTGGGCAACGTCTCTGCAGATGGCCAATTCTTTCACAGTGGAAGTGACTTGCAGTTTCTCAAGTCGCTTCTGACATGATTTTAAAAAGTGGCCAAACAGGTCCAGGTCAGGGGAAGGCAGTCCAGCCTGCATTGGCCAGACCTCACCAGGCATGGCAATGGCAATGCTGTGTCCCTTTCCAAGCACCTGATTGACAAGCTGGAATGCCTCCATAGAATCCTAGAATCCTAGAGTTGGAAGAGACCTCCTGGGCCATCATCCAGTCCAACCCCATTCTGCCAAGAAGCAGGAATATTGCATTCAAATCACCCCTGACAGATGGCCATCCAGCCTCTGTTTAAAAGCTTCCAAAGAAGGAGCCTCCACCACACTCTGGGGCAGAGAGTTCCACTGCTGAACGGCTCTCACAGTCAAAACGTTCTTCCTCATGTTCAGATGGAATCTTCTCTCTTGTAGTTTGAAGCCATTGTTCCGTGTCCTAGTCTCCAGGGAAGCAGAAAACAAGCTTGCTTCCCTCCTCCTCCCTGTGGCTTCCTCTCACATATTTATACATGGCTATCATATCTCCTCTCAGCCTTCTCTTCTTCAGGCTAAACATGCCCAGCTCCTTAAGCCGCTCCTCATAGGGCTTGTTCTCCAGACCCGTGATCTGCTCCCTCCTCCCTGTGACTTCCTCTCACATATTTATACATGGCTATCATATCTCCTCTCAGCCTTCTCTTCTTCAGGCTAAACATGCCCAGCTCCTTAAGCCGCTCCTCATAGGGCTTGTTCTCCAGACCCTTGATCATTTTAGTCGCCCTCCTCTGGACACATTCCAGTTTGTCAACATCTCATGGCATTGAAGGGAAATGTTGACTCTAAGTTGGAATGTGTCCAGAGGAGAGTGACTCAAATGTTCAAGAGTCTGGAGAAGAAGCCCTATGAGGAGCGGCTTAAGGAGCTGGGCATGTTTAGCCTGAAGAAGAGAAGGCTGAGAGGAGATATGATAGCCATGTATAAATATGTGAGGGTAAGCCACAGGGAGGAGGGAGCAAGCTTGTTTTCTGCTTCCTTGGAGACTAGGACGCAATGGAACAATGGCTTCAAACTACAAGAGAGGAGATACCACCTGAATATTAGAAAGAACTTCCTGACTGTGAGAGAGCGCTGTTCAGTAGTGGAACTCTCTGCCCTGGAGTGTGGTGGAGGCTCCTTCTTTGGAGGCTTTGAAACAGAGGCTGAATGGCCATCTGTCGGGTGGGGGGGGGCTCTGAAGGCAATATTCCTGCTTCTTGGCAGAATGGGGATGGACTGGATGATGGCCCACCAAGTCTCTTCCAACTTGAGGATTCTATGTCACCAGAAAGAGGAAGTAGT
Source organism: Anolis sagrei ordinatus (assembly GCF_025583915.1). Classification (NCBI taxonomy): domain Eukaryota; kingdom Metazoa; phylum Chordata; class Lepidosauria; order Squamata; family Anolidae; genus Anolis; species Anolis sagrei. Next base: position 135,332,255 of record NW_026847660.1, on the reverse strand, counting down.
CTTGGTTTCTGCTGCCCTGTGGCCTAGGACTCAGAGCCATGGGTTGAAAGGATAGCAAATGACGGCAAAGGAGATCCCACCTGATCCTTAGAAGGAACTTTCAGACTGTAAGAGGTATTTAAAGGTGGAACTCTCTTCCCTCACAGTCTTGTGGAAGGTCCTTCCTTGGAGGTTTTTAAACAGAGGCCGGATGGCCATCTGTTAGGGGTGTTTTGATTGTGCTTTTCCTGCATGGCGGGAAGGGGTTGGACTGGATGGCCCCCTGGGGTCTCTTCCACCTCCATGACTTCATGATTCTAGGGGGGAAAGGAAAGGGCTTGAGGCTGTGAGGTGTCGGGATTCAGCCTCTGCTTGTAGCTGTGAATGTGTTTCAGTCTCCTGATGTTTCTGTGTCTGATGTAGGTAATGAGGAGGGAAGTCAGTCCCCTGTTGCTTCTGATGTGGGGGATGCTGGGACTGACTCTGAGGTGCAAGATGGAGACACTTTGGTCAATCAGTTTCATGCAGACACTGACAGAGAGGCTTCGGTGCGAAGGGCAGATTCTCATGAGAATGTTGCTGTCAGGCCTTGGGAGGAAGGTTTACTCCCTCCGCCTGTGAGCTCTCCAGATTCTAGTTTGGAAAACAGCCTGACACCTGGGAAAGTTAATGAGAAGTCAGATAAACAGAGTCGGTGGCTGGAGATGAGCCAGAATAGACAAGAGGCCCAATGTTTACGTAGATCCGAAAGAATTCGTCAGTTAAGGTCAACGACTGGGGGAAAACGAAACCAGTTCTTGGGATTTAAGGTTTGCCTTTAGAGAATCTTGTCAGATCAGGCATCATTTGGAAACCTAGCACAAGCCTCGTGGAATCCCTGTTCAAGTGGTCTCGCCTTCATGGTTTTTCTAGCCTTTCAACTTGACTAGCAGTGTCTGGTTTGTTCTTGCTTCTTGGTTGACTCCTGTCTGGATTATCAGTGCCTTGTAATATTATTTTATGCTTTTTGAACATTGCTGTGTTGGATGCTGTATCATCTTCCTACCTTTAAATACCTTATTACTTTTTGAAATCTTATCTATCTTTACAAGCATTTATTTCTACTGGCTTTTTTGCTAAGTTTTAATAAAAAGGATTGTTCCTTCACTCAATGTGTGGTGTGTTTATAGTCAGAGGGGCCATTTCCTGTTCTGGAGTGCAGCATGAGGAATGGTGGGAGTGGGAGCCCAAAATACCTGGAGGGAAGAGGGAGGGAAGGCCCAATTTTGCCCATACCTGGCCCAGGTGCACGACTCCTCTGCTGTGGTTGGGGAAGTGCACCTCCTGGTGGCCAAAGCGAGCCATGGCAGCAGTTCTGCAGGAAGAGGGGCCGGGAGGGGGAGGGGGTCCCCAGAGGCCCCTCCCTCCCTTCCTCCTGGCCCAGGTCTCCCCTTTTGACCCCTCAAAACATTTCCTTTGTGTAGAAATGGAGACTGGGTGTGTGACCCTTTCCGGTCTCTGAAATAGATGACCCAGGGGTTCCAAAAGGGGCGCTCTGGAACCCGAAAGGTGTTGGGGGTAAGGGTCCACCCCCCCCCCCCCCCCAAATTTTCAAGTTGACTCATGAATTTTCACTGGCGGACCAAATCCTGCTGCTGCTAAGTCTGAGAAGCAAGAATTAAACGCATCCCTCCAGAACAGGAAGCACTCTCTCAACCCAATGTTGACCACGATTTCACAGTGTCATGACTTGGAGCAAAAGCTGAGAGAGTGGAAGCAACCAGGTTGGCCCACACACAGCTGGCAGGCAAAGCCTAAGGAATGGCAGGGAGTTGAAGACTGCCCCCCCCCCCACAATGAGGGAGAGCAGAACATTGATTTAGTTAAGTCTATACAAAATAGAGAATGAAGTGTAGGATTTAAACTATTTGGTGTTATGGAACTATTCTGCATGATTTGCTTTTTTTAAAAAATCACACACCCCCTCCCTGATTTTTTTTGCTATGGCCTTGCTCTTGAGCCTGAAAGGAGGGGGGGGGCAATGTGGTCTGCATTGAGAGGGGGCGCCAGGTTTAATGTTTAATGTAAATAAAGGGGGGGGGTCGTGGGGACCCTGCAGGTGGGTGGGTGGGGGGCACCTGCTTCCTGTCTCTCTCCCTCCCAGGTGACACCAGGTTCAATGTTTAATGTAAATAAAGGGGGGGGGGGGCCGTGGGTGTGCAGTGGGACCCTGCAGTGGTTGGTGGGGGCACCTGCTTCCTGTCCTCTTCTCCCTCCAAGGTGACACCAGGTTAATGTTTATGTAAATAAGGGGGGGTCGGGGGGGTGGGGGGGGGGGGGGCACCTGCTTCCTGTCTCTCTCCCTCCCAGGTGACACCAGGTTCAATGTTTAATGTAAATAAAGGGGGGGGGGTCGTGGGGGGTCGTGGGGACCCTGCAGGTGGGTGGGTGGGGGGCACCTGCTTCCTGTCTCTCTCCCTCCCAGGTGACACCAGGTTCAATGTTTAATGTAAATAAAGGGGGGGGGGTCGTGGGGGGTCGTGGGGACCCTGCAGGTGGGTGGGTGGGGGGCACCTGCTTCCTGTCTCTCTCCCTCCCAGGTGACACCAGGTTCAATGTTTAATGTAAATAAAGGGGGGGGGGGCGCACCCAAGACCCTGTGGGTGGGTGGGGGGCACCTGCTTCCTGTCTCTCTCCCTCCCAGGTGACACCAGGTTCAATGTTTAATGTAAATAAAGGGGGGGGGTCGTGGGGGGTCGTGGGGACCCTGCAGGTGGGTGGGTGGGGGGCACCTGCTGCCTGTCTCTCTCCCTCCCAGGTGACACCAGGTTCAATGTTTAATGTAAATAAAGGGGGGGGGGGTCGTGGGGGGTCGTGGGGACCCTGCAGGTGGGTGGGTGGGGGGCACCTGCTTCCTGTCTCTCTCCCTCCCAGGTGACACCAGGTTCAATGTTTAATGTAAATAAAGGGGGGGGGGGTCGTGGGGGGTCGTGGGGGGGGGGGGGGGGGGGCACCTGCTTCCTGTCTCTCTCCCTCCCAGGTGACACCAGGTTCAATGTTTAATGTAAATAAAGGGGGGGGGGTCGTGGGGGGTCGTGGGGACCCTGCAGGTGGGTGGGTGGGGGGCACCTGCTTCCTGTCTCTCTCCCTCCCAGGTGACACCAGGTTCAATGTTTAATGTAAATAAAGGGGGGGGGGTCGTGGGGGGTCGTGGGGACCCTGCAGGTGGGTGGGTGGGGGGCACCTGCTTCCTGTCTCTCTCCCTCCCAGGTGACACCAGGTTCAATGTTTAATGTAAATAAAGGGGGGGGGGGTCGTGGGGGGTCGTGGGGACCCTGCAGGTGGGTGGGTGGGGGGCACCTGCTTCCTGTCTCTCTCCCTCCCAGGTGACACCAGGTTCAATGTTTAATGTAAATAAAGGGGGGGGGGGGTCGTGGGGGGTCGTGGGGACCCTGCAGGTGGGTGGGTGGGGGGCACCTGCTTCCTGTCTCTCTCCCTCCCAGGTGACACCAGGTTCAATGTTTAATGTAAATAAAGGGGGGGGGTCGTGGGGGGTCGTGGGGACCCTGCAGGTGGGTGGGTGGGGGGCACCTGCTTCCTGTCTCTCTCCCTCCCAGGTGACACCAGGTTCAATGTTTAATGTAAATAAAGGGGGGGGGGGTCGTGGGGGGTCGTGGGGACCCTGCAGGTGGGTGGGTGGGGGGCACCTGCTTCCTGTCTCTCTCCCTCCCAGGTGACACCAGGTTCAATGTTTAATGTAAATAAAGGGGGGGGGTCGTGGGGGGTCGTGGGGACCCTGCAGGTGGGGGGGTGGGGGGCACCTGCTGCCTGTCTCTCTCCCTCCCAGGTGACACCAGGTTCAATGTTTAATGTAAATAAAGGGGGGGGGGTCGTGGGGGGTCGTGGGGACCCTGCAGGTGGGTGGGTGGGGGGCACCTGCTTCCTGTCTCTCTCCCTCCCAGGTGACACCAGGTTCAATGTTTAATGTAAATAAAGGGGGGGGGTCGTGGGGGGTCGTGGGGACCCTGCAGGTGGGTGGGTGGGGGGCACCTGCTTCCTGTCTCTCTCCCTCCCAGGTGACACCAGGTTCAATGTTTAATGTAAATAAAGGGGGGGGGGTCGTGGGGGGTCGTGGGGACCCTGCAGGTGGGTGGGTGGGGGGCACCTGCTTCCTGTCTCTCTCCCTCCCAGGTGACACCAGGTTCAATGTTTAATGTAAATAAAGGGGGGGGGGGTCGTGGGGGGTCGTGGGGACCCTGCAGGTGGGTGGGTGGGGGGCACCTGCTTCCTGTCTCTCTCCCTCCCAGGTGACACCAGGTTCAATGTTTAATGTAAATAAAGGGGGGGGGGGTCGTGGGGGGTCGTGGGGACCCTGCAGGTGGGTGGGTGGGGGGCACCTGCTGCCTGTCTCTCTCCCTCCCAGGTGACACCAGGTTCAATGTTTAATGTAAATAAAGGGGGGGGGTCCGTGGGGACCCTGCAGGTGGGGGGGGGGGCACCTGCTGCCTGTCTCCCTCTCTCCCTCTCAGGTGAAGGCGGGGCCATTTCGGGGAGTCACGAAGAGGGGGCCCAGCCTGCCAATTCAGATCCCACCCCCCACTACCCCGCTAACCCGCTGCCCCAGAGTGCGCGACACAAAGGGACCCCCGACCCCTCAAACCTGGAAGAGGAGGAGGCGCCCCCGCCCCTTCGCCCCCCCGGCAGAGCAGCCCGGCCCCTCGATGGCTTACCCTTCTTCGGCCTCCGCCGCCGCCGCCTTCCTCCGCCTTCTTCCTCCTCCTCCTCCTCCTCTGCCGGGCTCTCCTCGCTGGGCGGCCGGGCCCTCTGCGGCGAGTCTCGGGCGCCTGGCGGGATGCGTCACGCGGGGATGTGGAGCCGGGAAGGGCCGCCGGGAGGGAGGGAGGCAGGGAGGCAGGGAGGGAGAGGCGCCTCCGCCGGGGGTCCCAGCCCAGGAGGAAGAGGAGACAAAGGAGCGCCGCCGCCCCGCTTCCTTCCTCTTTCCTCCTTGCTTCCTTGCTTCCTTCCTTCCCCGTCTCGCCCGCTCACCGCCCCGAGCTGCCTGCTGCCGATGCTTCTGCTGCTGCTGCTGCTGCTGATGCGGCCGCCCGTCGGGTTTCCATGGGAACCGTAGGATATGCCCAGTTTCCCGTTGCTGGGGAGATACAGGGAGGGAGGGGGGAGAGAGGGAGGGGGGAGGGGGGAGAGGGGGTGGCCGCCACTGAAGGGATGCCGCCCGAGGAGCAGGGCAGGGCGGGGTCGGGCCCGGGCGCCCCCTGCGGGAGGGATTGGAAGGGCAGGGGGGAGCCCCCGAGTCAAGGGCCACCTCCACACCCCTCCCTCCCTCCCTCCCTCCCTCCCTCCATCCATCCATCCATCCATCCATCGCCAACTCCATTGTCAACAAAGCTTCCTTTCTTTGGGTTCTTGTAGGTTTTTCGGGCTATAGGGCCATGTTCTAGAGCAATGATGGGCAACCTTTTGAGTTTGGTATGTCAATACTCACCAAAAAACCGAGCATAACTCGAGTGGGATGTCACTTCGAGAAAAAACCCATAATTTCATGATACTTATAGTTTAATAACAAAAAATATATTATTGTAATATATAACTGTATTTAATAAACCAAAAACTAATTCTTTAACTTACCTACTTTTTCTATAATGCCATATATCTCGGCATTATAGAAAAATGCTGGTGTAGGAGCCGAGGATGAAATGTCCTCCTTGGGATGCGGCCCCATCTTCTCTGTATGTGGCCTCATGCGGCTGTGTGTCATCGAAAATGGCTACACGTGTCAGTGCTGACACACGTGTCATAGGTTCGCCATCATGGTTCTAGAGGTATTTCCTCCTGACGTTTCGCCTGCATCTATGGCAAGCCTCCTCAGAGGTAGTGAGGTAGTGAGACCTCACTCCCTCTGAGGATGCTTGCCATAGATGCAGGCGAAATGTCAGGAGAAGAAATGCCTCTAGAACATGGCCATATAGCCCGAAAAAAAACTACGACAACCCAGTGATTCCAGCCATGAAAGCCTTCAACTTCGTTTCTTTCTTTTTAAATTCATTTTTATTTGTGAATGATTAGGATATAGACAAGTCAACGTGTATTGACATAAATTAGAAAAGTTATATTATTCTGTCGCCCCTGGACCTGAAATGAAGTGCCTTTAAGAGAGGATGTATGGTTTGGATCCAGCGGGAAGCCAGGGCCCCCGAAAAGAAGCCTTTAGAGAATTTTCCCTTATTCAACAGTCTTTAGGAGGCTTGAGCTTAAATATAACAGTCTTTTATTGATGAACAAACAGGAATTGTAAAGCTTTCTTAACAGACTATTAGCTCTTGCAATCTTGTTTACAGGGAACAGGCACTATCTTCAAAAACCTTGTTTAAAGGAAAATTCCCCTGTCTAGCTCCTCCCAGGCTGCTGTGAACCTAAACCTTATTGATGTGGATTCACTACCAGGCTGAACCACGTCTCAACGCCGAGTGAATTTATCAAAAGGCTTGTAATCACTTATCTGCTTTGATGGTTAGAGCTGTTATTCCCTCCGGAATTCCTCAGGGCTGTAAGGCTGTTTTCCCGGAACCTTTGGGAATCTTCAGAGACTCTCAAGACTGTTCTCCCCCGGGAAGTCTTAAGGGACAGGAAGACGTCTGTGTACATCCTCTGCATTGACTTCCTTTGCTGAGACTAACTGAAAAATGGCCCCTTCCCTCCAAAAAACCTAGAGAGGGGCGGGACCAGGGATCCTAACTATAATTGACAGGTGGCTTGCCCTGTGATTGCAAACTGAAACAGGAAGCCACCCTGCTGCAAAATCCCAAGCCGGGGATTGCAAACCAACATTTAATTCAAAGCAAATAAAATTGGAGCTCCTGGAACAGCTGTTCCAGAACATATATATATATACACAACTTACAACACTACAGCTTAATGGTATCACGTTAGAATATGTGGACCCTTTCCGCTCCCTTGGCAGCCCCCTCTCCACCAAAGTCAACATTGACACTGAAATACAACACCGCCTGAGCTTTGCGAGTGCAGCATTCTTCCGAATGAAGCAGAGAGTGTTTGAGGGCCGGGACATCTGTAGGGACACCCAGGAGCTTGTTTATAAAGCCATCACCCTGCTATACGCTTGCAAGACATGGACTATCTACAGATGTCAACATTTGACACTAAAATACAACACCGCCTGAGCTCTGTGACTGCAGCAAATGAAGCAGAGAGTGTTTGAGGACTGGGACATTCGTAGGGAGACCAAGGGGCTTGTCTATAAAGCTATTGTCCTCCCAACCCTGCTCTATGCCTGTGAGACGTGGACTGTCTACAGATGTCACATGCAACTCCTGGAAAGATTTCATCAGCACTGCGGTTGGATTTCATCAAACAAGCGGACAAACGTCAGCATGCTGGAAGAAGCAAAGACCACCAGCAATGAAGCAATGGTCCTCTGCCATCAACTCCGCTGGGCCAGCCACGTTGTCCGGATGCCTGACCACCGTCTCCCAAAGCAGTTGCTCTACTCCAAACTCAAGAGCGGAAAACAGAATGTTGGTGGACAGGAAAAGAGATTGAAAGATGGGCTCAAAGCCAACCTTAAAATCTCTGGCATAGACATTGAGAACTGGGAAGCCCTGGCCCTTGGGTGCTCCAACTGGAGGTCAGCTGTGACCAGCAGTGCTGCAGAATCTGAAGAGGCAAGAATGGAGGGCGAAAGAGAGAAACGTGCCAAGAGGAAGGCGCATCAAGCCAACCCCGACCGGGACCGCCTTCCACCTGGAAACCAATGCCCTCACTGTGGGAGAAGATGCAGGTCAAGAATAGGGTTCCACAGCCGCCTACGGACCCAGCATGGAGGATTATCCTACTTGGACAATGAGGGATCGCCTAAGTAAGTAAGTATATAAAGTAATAGTAGCATGAAGTTCAACAGTGACAAATGCAAGATACTCCACTTTGGCAGAAAAAATGAAATGCAAAGATACAGAATGGGGGACAATGCCTGGCTCGAGAGCAGTACGTGTGAAAAAGATCTTGGAGTCCTCGTGGGGAGGAAGGTAAACATGAGCCAGGAATGTGATGTGGCGGCAAAAAAAGCCAATGGGATTTTGGCCTGCATCAAGAGGAGCATAGTGTCTAGATCTAAGGAAGTAATGCTACCCCTCTATTCTGCTTTGGTTAGACCACACCTGGAATATTGTGTCCAATTCTAGGCACCACAATTCAAGAGAGATATTGACAAGCTGGAATGTGTCCAGAGGAGAGCGACTAAAATGATAAAAGGTCTGGAGAACAAGCCCTATGAGGAGCGGCTTAAGGAGCTGGGCATGTTTAGCCTGAAGAAGAGAAGGCTGAGAGGAGACATGATAGCCATGTATAAATATGTGAGAGGAAGCCACAGGGAGGAGGGAGCAAGCTTGTTTTCTGCTTCCTTGGAGACTAGGACGCAATGGAGGAATGGCTTCAAACTACAAGAGAGGAGATTCCATCTGAACATGAGGAAGAACTTCCTGACTGTGAGAGCCGTTCAGCAGTGGAACTCTCTGCCCCGGAGTGTGGTGGAGGCTCCTTCTTTGGAAGCTTTTAAACAGAGGCTGGATGGCCATCTGTCAGGGGTGATTTGAATGCAATATTCCTGCTTCTTGGCAGGGGGTTGGACTGGGTGGCCCATGAGGTCTCTTCCAACTCTTTGATTCTGTGATTCTATGATTCTATGATTCTATAAACGGGGAAAAAAGAGAAAAAAGGAAACCCAGACCAAACAACACCAGACATTTATCCAAAATACAGAGTCATGGACATGACTGCGATAACTGGTTTCTTATTCAGTGAAAGTGGGTGAACATGATTTAGAAGAAATAGAGAGTAAAGAGAAAAAGAAAAAAGAAGGGGGGGGGGGAGAAGAGACCCATATCAAACACCTAATATCACATCTACATATAAACATATATTTATGTGTTCATAACAAGACTTCTTTTCTGAATGGCAGCCACCCAATCAACCCACGGTGCAAACTCCGCAAGTGGTCCCAGCCCCTCCGCCCTCCCCTTGGGCAGCAGCAACAGCACCCCACTTCCTTCCGCAGGGATTAAATCTCTCTCGAGATCTTTAAAGAGAGGCCTGGTGGCCGTCCGGGGTGAAGTGGCTCTGCCTTCCTGCCTGGCTGAAGCCGGGTGGGCTGGGCGCCCTTGGAGGGTCTCTCAGAAAGGAGAGATTAGGCTGTGGTAGGTTTTCCGGGCTGTCTGGCCATGTTCTAGAAGCATTCCCTCCTGAGCTCACAACCTCTGAGGATGCCTGCCACAGATGCAGGCGAAACGTCAGGAGAGAATGCTTCTAGAACATGGCCAGACAACCTGAAAAACCTACAACAACCTAGAGAAATTAGGAAAGCCCCATACCCTAGAAACCTTTAAAAAGGACCTTAAAACCTGGCTCTTCCGCTGCGCCTTTGGAGAGCAGGCATACAATCCCACACTTCTGCTTAGCTTCAACGTTCTGTCATTGGAGTATATGTCGTCCCCTCTTCTGGGAAAGCTTGGTTCCACAGCCCCCGCTATAATGAGCTCTCCTCCGCAAATAAGCTCTCTTTTTATCTCGCCCGAGTTTTAAATTAGTTTTAATTAGTCTCTTTTAATCATTACATGTAGCCCGCCCATTGTCATTGCGATTGTGTCTATTGTAACTTTAAATTGTTATGTAGTTACGTTTTATTTTATTATGATGTTGCTGTTTACTGTTTGCGTTTACGGTTGTTGTTGTTATTATTATTATTATTATTATTATTATAGTGATTCTTGCCATGAAAGCCTTTGACAATACAAAGTAGAGTGTCTGGGAGTCCAGTTGAAGGGTTGTCTGTTGGGAGAGCTCTGATTGTGCCTTCCTGCCTGGCAGAAGGGGTTGGACTGGATGCCCTTGGAGGGTCTTCTCCTCCTCCTTGCTCTCCTTCCGCTCCCACGGGCACTTGTAGGGCAGGCAACGCTGGTCTTGTCTTGTGAGAGGAGGGGGAGCACTTTTAGGGGACATACTGGGGGACTACAGCTGACACATAAGGACTTTCGTGACACATAGTTTGGAAAGGTCTGCACTAGAAAGTTCCCAGTGATGGAATCACAGACTCCTAGAGATGGGAGAGACTATCCCCCTTCCCGCCCCCCCCCCCCCCTTGGCAGGGTGTCAGGTTTTACAATGTATTGTAATGTAATATAGCTGAGTCATGCACTGCTAATGGGCTTCTATTGGAAATGCTGAGTCATGCACTGACAGTATATAGAACTTCATTTGGGGAATGTGTTCTGGCCTAGTCCAGGTGATTGTGAATGATGTAATCCTGGGTCTGAGTTAAGTCAATGAGTTGGGAACCAATCAGAGACTGCTATGTGTAAATGTATAGACTTGTATATAAGGAAGTCATGTACAGTGTATATTTCTCCTTGTGCTGAGATGTTGTTCGTCGAAGGCTATATGTAATTAAAAGAACCTCTCTGCTAAGACAAGCTAAAACTGTGTGCTGTGGTAAGTTTGTAATATCATCTAGACTGGGGGAAAGACAATGGTAAAACTGACAATGGCCAGGCATGTGCTCAAGTGTCTGTAAAAAGGTTCCAGAGTGACTGCAGGCTGTGGGAGCAGTTGACTGAAATACTGTGCAGGAAGAAGCTACTGGAAAGCGCTGAAGTTGTGCAACTGATCTGCTGCTGAATTGTGAAGTTAATCTCAACACAGGGTCACCCAATTCTCTTCTGCCATCAAGAAACACAGAGGTGGGCATCCAGCCTCCCAGAACTCTTTTCTCCAACCGGACCAAAAGGGAAGGTGGATATCTGGTGGGAAGTGGGGAGGATGAGGCCAGGAATGCCAGCCACCCTCCCCCCCACCCTCAGTATAGGCAGGTGGGGTCAAGCAGGAGGCCCTGGCCCAGGAATCCTGCAAACTCTGTGGGGAAGCTAACAATGAGAAACAGGCATGGGCAAACTTTGGCCCTCCATATGCTGGGCTTCAACTCCCAAAAATCCCAACCAGTTTATGGGAGTTGAAGTCCAAAACTGTCAGAAATATTTAAAATGAACAAAGTCTTTTTAATTACAAAAATGTGAGTCAAGCACTGGAAAGTTTCAATGGATGCAATGACTCAGCCAAAGCGATAGTTCAATATAAGTAGGTGTGCCTGTAGCTTAGTAGGCCTCAGTGTTAGTTGCCCTCAGATGAGGAGGCTTCAGTCTGAGAGAGGCCTCAGTGTGAGGTAAACCTCAGAGTTAGTAGGCCTCAGTGTGTGAGAGGCCTGGTATGAGAAGGCTTCAGTGAGAGAAGCCCCGGGTTGAAGGTCTCGTGTGTAAAGCTCCAGTGTGAAGTCTGCTGTGTGTAAAAAGCTCCTGTGTAAGTTTAGTGTGAGAAGAGGCTCTGTGAAAATGAAAAGGCTCTGCATGAGAAAGAAGCCCAGCGTGGAAGAAAGAAGGAAGTATAAAGAACTTCATTTGTGTTATGGAAACCTTGTTGTTGTGAATAGTGCGCCAAATTATTTTGCTATAAGAAAAAGCCTCCAAAGGAAGAGATCACATTGGTCTGTGTGCGTTTTTGTTCTTTTTGCACTTTGGGCTCCTGGTGCTGGGTCACGCTGCTGCTCATAAGTTACTCTGCTGTGCATTTATGAGGAGGGTCTTTGAGGGTTAATAAGCCCACTCGCCCAACAAAAACACCTAGAAAGAGGGCCAAAGTTGGCCCAGGCCTGATCAAAAGCCTCCCACACTGGCCCAATGTCAAGGCCCGGAAAATTAATAATAATAATAATAATAATAATAATAATAATAATAATAATAAACAACTTTATTCATATTCTACCCCATCTCCCCGGAGGGACTCAGGGTGGCTTACAAGACAACAACAGTGCAAAGCAAAACTCATATAATATACAACAGAAATTAGCATAAATCAATAAAAATAAACAGCATAATGGCAATTAACATACAACATCTCAAAATCTTCAGCACATCCAGGATGCAGCCCAATCTGGCCCAAGTTCCAGCTGCTTCTTGGCAGAATGGGGTTGGGCTGGATGGTCCAGGAGGTCTCTTCCAACTCTTTGATTCTAGGATTCTATGTCCTGCATCCTCCCTTTGGAAGTGGGGGGAAGACCCTAAAGAGGAGCTGGGGAGCTGGGGGGGGGGGCACAGACTGCAGTGTTTGGGGTTAGAGCAAGGGGGAGGGGTTATGTGCATCCCCTTGTGCAATGAAGGCCGCCCACTGACTCCGAATGCATCCGGCGCAGGACACAGAGAGGCCCAGAGGCCACTCCAAAGGCGGGATTCACTGCCACAAGATGCCATGCTGGCTGCACAACTTGGAGGGGCTTCAAAGGGAGCTGTGGTCCATTCATAGAATCAAATCATAGAATCCTAGAATCCTAGAGTTGGAAGAGACCTCCTGGGCCATCATCCAGTCCAACCCCTTTCTGCCAAGAAGCAGGAATATTGCATTCAAAGCACCCCTGACAGATGGCCATCCAGCCTCTGTTTAAAAGCTTCCAAAGAAGGAGCCTCCACCACACTCCGGGGCAGAGAGTTCCACTGCTGAACGGCTCTCACAGTCAGGAAGTTCTTCCTCATGTTCAGATGGAATCTCCTCTCTTGTAGTTTGAAGCCATTGTTCCATTGCGTCCTAGTCTCCAGGGAAGCAGAAAGGAAGCTTGCTCCCTCCTCTCCCTGTGGCTTCCTCTCACATATTTATACATGGCTCTCATCATATCTCCTCTCAGCCTTCTCTTCTTCAGGCTAAACATGCCCAGCTCCTTAAGCCGCTCCTCATAGGGCTTGTTCTCCAGACCCTTGATCATTTTAGTCGCCCTCTTAGGAGTTGGAAGATAGACCTCCCGTCCCCCCGTCCCCCCAATTGAGACTGCTTGAAACTGTGTCTCCCTTGCTCTTCCTCTCTATTCAAATGAACGGCAGCAAAGATGAAGCTTTCCTTTGCCTGCTTTCTCCATTTGGACATGTCAGCGCTAGCAGAAGTATTGTAAAAACTCAGAATAATGGACTCTGGAGTCATCAGTAAAAAAGCAGGTTTCAGCTTTACTTGAGCAGCTCAGAAACACAACATACGTCATCAATGAGCAGACGCGAAGTACACAGAACAAAGGAAATAGGAAACGAAAACAAAACTGTATCTGGCTAGGAGTTACCTCACAGGCACTCCCTAATATTCCACACAGCTAGAAACTCAGGGTCACATTCTCACAGCCCTCTGCGTAAACATACATCCTGGCAATACAACTCTATTGTAATCACATTTCTACTATATGAAATTACATTTAAACATACCTCATACATGAAAAGTACACTGACAGGACACAGGTCCGCCCTAAATCTATATGTTAACCCTGAGTTACGAACAAGAGCCATCCTGTAGGTCTGTTCTCCAGTTGGATTTGTATGTAAGTCGGGACAGGGACATTTTTAAAGTGTAACTCCAGCCAAATGTGCTCGCTTGTGTGCGCTCTCTTTCTCTCTCTCTCTATATATATATGTATATACACATACACACACACATATATAATCTTTGGATGGCGTAGGGAAGGGCTGGCAGGGGCCTGCCTAGGGACAAGCACTATCTTGATCTTCTACGCAATCTCCGGTCCTGGCGAGAGGTCCAGGCAGATTCTGTAGCTCCCAACAGAATAATTATTTTCTCTAAGTCCAGATATATACTAGCTGTTCTTTGACAGGCGCTGCATGTGGGTAAACAGTATTCTTGTTTCTTTGCCAGTGTTGATGTGGAGAGTGTCTGCTTTGTCTGCTTTGTCTACTCTGGAAGATGCAACACATCATTGTCCTTCTTTAGGGGCCCCTTTCAAATCTAGGGTACTCTATCTGTCATAGACATGTGTGTGGGTGTGTGAATCATATCTATCTATCTATGGCTGGATGGCCCTTTGTCAGGAGGGCTTTGATTATGTTTTCTTACCCTGGTGAAGAAGGGAGTTGGAATGGATGGCCTTCAGGCAGCATTTCTCAACCTGGGGGTTGCAAGGGGGTGTCAGAAGGGTCGCCAAAGATCACCAGAAAACACAGTATTTTCTGTTGGTCATGGGAGTTCTGTGTGCCAAGTTTGGTTCAATTCCATTGTTGGTGGAGTTCAGAATGCTCTTTGATTGTAGGTGAACTATAGATCCCAGGTCTATTTTCAAGGTCTATTTTCCCCAAACTCCGCCAGTGTTCACATTCGGGCATATTGAGAATTCATGCCAAGTTTTATTTAATTATTTATTTATTTGTAATTCAAACGTATATGCCACCACTCCCCTGGGGCTCGGAGTGGCTTACAAGAACAGGCTGAGATCTAACACCATTTAAAAACCATTTAAAAACCATTTAAAACAACAATGTCAGAGATCAAAGGCCTGTTGAAACAGAGATGCCCTGCAGAAAGCTGGTAAGTCCCGCAAGGCACAGACTTCAGGTGGCAGAGTATTCCAGAGTGATGGTGCCACTGCTGTGAAGGCTCTGCGCCTGGTTGCTGTTAGACGCAAGGTCTTGACACTGGGAATTTCCAATAGATCTTGGTCCTCAGAACGATCTCTGGGGTTGGGAGGGGGAGAGGCGGTCCCTCAGGTACATCGGCCCCAGACCATGCCAGGCCTTAAACTTTGGTCCAGATCTATTGTTGTTTGAGTCCACAGTGCTCTTTGGATGTAGGTGAACTACCACTCCCAAACTTTAGGCCAATGCCCACCAAACCCTTGTAGTATTTTCTGTTGGTCATGGGAGTTCTGTGTGCCAAGTTTGGTTCAATTCCATTGTTGGTGGAGTTCAGAATGCTCTTTGATTGTAGGTGAACTATAAATCCCAGCAACTACAACTCCCAAATATCAAGGTCTATTTTCCCCAAACTCCACCAGTGTTCACATTTGGGCATATTGTGCCAAATTTGGTCCAAATCCATCATTGTTTGAGCCTCTCTGGATGTAGGTGAACTACAACTCCCATACTCAAGGTCAACGCCCACCAAACTATAAATCCCAGCAACTACAACTCCCAAATATCAAGGTCTATTTTCCCCAAACTCCACCAGTGTTCACATTTAGGAATATTATGCCAAATTTGGTCCAAATCCATCATTGTTTGAGCCTCTCTGGATGTAGGTGAACTACAACTCCCATACTCAAGGTCAACGCCCACCAAACTATAAATCCCAGCAACTACAACTCCCAAATATCAAGGTCTATTTTCCCCAAACTCCACCAGTGTTCACATTTAGGAATATTATGCCAAATTTGGTCCAAATCCATCATTGTTTGAGCCTCTCTGGATGTAGGTGAACTACAACTCCCATACTCAAGGTCAACGCCCACCAAACTATAAATCCCAGCAACTACAACTCCCAAATATCAAGGTCTATTTTCCCCAAACTCCACCAGTGTTCACATTTAGGAATATTATGCCAAATTTGGTCCAAATCCATCATTGTTTGAGCCTCTCTGGATGTAGGTGAACTACAACTCCCATACTCAAGGTCAACGCCCACCAAACTATAAATCCCAGCAACTACAACTCCCAAATGACAAAACAACCCCCCCCCCCCCCCCCCCCCCCAAATCAGTATTGACATTTGGGCCTCTCGGGATGTAGACTTCCCTCCAGGCGGGAAAGGAAAGAAGGGGGCGGCGCCTGGGCCGGAAGGAGAATCCCTCTTCCCGGCATGCAGTGGGCGGCGCGGTGCATGCCGGGGCGTGTAGTCCGCTCGTGCTTCCCTCCGTGCTGGAGCCTCGTGTTCCCGGCATGCCTCGGGGCCCGGCGTCCGGGTGACGTCTAGGGCGGTGATTGGGCAATTGGGCGCCGGAGGGGGCGGGGCGTGCGCACGCGGCAGTGGCGGCGGCGGCGGCGGGGCAGCTGTTCTGTTGCGACAGAAGGAAGAGAAGGAGAGAAGGAGAGAAGAGAAGGAGAGGTAGGAAGGAAGGGACGGGGGCGAGTGGGTAGGCCTCAGGCCTGAGCGAGAGAGCGGAAGAGCCCTTCTCCTCCCTCCCTCCCTGACCCGCGATGCCGTCGGACCTGGCCAAGAAGAAGGCGGCCAAGAAGAAGGAGGCGGCCAAGGCTCGGCAGAGGCCCAAGCGAGGGAACGACGACGGTGACGAGCAGCAGGAGAACAACGCCACCGCCAACGGAGGGCAGGAACAGGACTCCGGGGGGCAGCCCACGCCCGAAGCAGCAGGTCAGCCAGGCACCACCACCACAACACCCCCACCGGAAGTCACCCCCAGGAGGAATGGGGAGGGGAGGGCTCTGACTCCCTTGACCCCTCAACCCCCCCCCCTTTTGTGACCCCTCCCCCCACTCCTCCAGGAGGCTGACCCTTGACCTCCATGTACTGACCCCCGGGGACTTATTGTCGTCTAGCCGCCCCTCGCCCCCCCCACAGACACGACACAATGCCACCACTTACCAAAGTCCCCCCAACTGCAAGGAGGAATTTGGGGAGGGGGAATATCTGACCGTGCCTTTTGACTTTACCCAGAGAAAAGTTCCACCCCCACCCCCGCTTTTGTGACCCCTCCTCCCCACTCCTCCAGGGAGGCTGACCCTTGACCTCCATGTACTGACCCCCCCTTTTGTCGTCTAGCCCCCTCCCCCCCCACACACACAATGCCACCCTGACCAAAAGTCACCCCCCCAGGAGGAATTGGGAGGGGGATCTCTGACTCCCTTGACCCCTCAACCCCCCCCTTTTGTGACCCCTCCTCCCCACTCCTCCAGGGAGGCTGACCCTTGACCTCCATGTACTGACCCCCCCTTTTGTCGTCTAGCCCCCTCCCCCCCCCACACACAATGCCACCCTGACCAAAAGTCACCCCCCCAGGAGGAATTGGGAGGGGGATCTCTGACTCCCTTGACCCCTCAACCCCCCCTTTTGTGACCCCTCCTCCCCACTCCTCCAGGGAGGCTGACCCTTGACCTCCATGTACTGACCCCCCCTTTTGTCGTCTAGCCCCCTCCCGCAGCAACCCCTCAATGCCACCCTGACCGGAAGTCACCCTCCAGGAAGGGAGGGGAGGGAGGGTCTGACCCCTGACCTCTATGTACTGCCCCCCCCCCTTTTGTGCCTACCCCAGGGAACATAGACGCCACCAGGAATCTCTCCATGCAATCCCAGGCCTCTTCATAGGGGCCCTCCTTCCCCCCCAAGCCACCCCCCCCCCCCCCACACACACACACACAGTGCTACCTTGACCAGAAGTCACCCTCCAGGAAGGGAGGAGAGGGAGGGTCTGACCCCTGATCCCTATGTATTGACCCCCCCCCCCCCAGGAAGCAGGAGGTCAGATAGGCCCTGCCACCACCAGAAAACACTCTCCAGAAGTTCCCTCCAGGAGGAATTGGGAGGAGGGCCTCTGACTCCCTTGTCTCCTCAAACCCCCCCCCCCCTTTGTGACCCCCACCCCCCACTCCTCCAGGGGATGTGGACACAAGCAGCAACTCCTCCACGCAATCCCAGACCTCTTCATAGGGGCCCTGCTTGCAATCCCAGGTCTCCCCCACAAAGTCACCCTCCAGGAGGAGAGGGGAGAGAGGGTCTGACCCTTGACCTCCATGTACTGACCCCCCCTTTTGTCGTCCCCCCCCCCCAGGGGACATGGAGGCCTCTTCATGGGGTCCCTGCTTGCAAACCTAGCTCCCCCCCCCCACACACACACAATGCCACCCTGACCGAAAGTCACCCTCCAGGAGGGGAGAGGAAGAGATGCCTGACCCCCACCAACTGACCCCCCACCCGAGAGGACGTGGATATGGCCAGCAATCCATCCATTCAGTCCCAGGCTGCTTTATGGGGTCCCTACTTGCAATCCTACAATACCACCCTGACTGGAAGTCAGACTCCAGGAGGGGAGGGGAAGGGGTTTATTTCCCCCACTTACTGACCCCTAACCCCCTTCTTTTGACCCCTCCCAGGAGATGTGGACGCGGCCAGCCGGGCTCTGGAGGCCTTTGAGCTGAAGAAGGCAGCAGCGCGGGCGGTGACGGGGGCCCTGGCCTCGCACCCCAACTCCACCGACGTGCACATCATCAGCCTGGCCCTCACCTTCCACGGGCAGGAGCTGCTCAGCGACACCAAGCTGGAGCTCAACTCCGGGCGCCGGTACGGACTCATCGGGCTCAACGGCACGGGTAAACGAGACCCTTCCCTGAACCCTGGACCCTTTACATGGGTGGGGGAGGGGGCCTGAGTCTGTGAGGAATGTTGGGAGATCAAGTCCAAAACACCAATTTGGCCCGTGCCTGATCTAGAGGGCCAGGCTTGAGCGCAGCAGGTGAATCAAGCAGCAATAGATCTTGCAATAGATCTTTGAACTCTCAACCTTCCAACCAGAAGGTTGAGAGTTCAAAGCCCAGGTCAGGGTGAGCTTTTGACCTTTAGCCCATCTTCTTACCTAGCAGTTTGAAAACAAATGCGAGTAGATAAATAGGAACCACATTAAAGTGGGAAGGTATTTAGGCTTGGCATTTCAATCAGAACAAAGAATGCTCTTTGGCAAGGAAATGGAGCGACAGCACCCCCGGTGGCTGGAAGCAAGCACAGCCTCCAAAGATGCCGAAATATTTACATCATCACTTATATCCCACCCATATCAGTTGTCTGTCTTGTCATTGTTATAATCAACAGTGAATGTTTGCTGTAGATGTGTTCTGTGATCCGTCCTGGGTCCCCTTCGGGGTGAGAACAGAATATAAATACTGTCGCGCCTCAGAGTAGATTCACCTTGCTGAAATCACCACACTGCACATGGACTGAAGCTTCTGTAGATTATTGAAAAGTAAAAGATAAAAAGTTCTGAAAAGCAAGTAATGCTCCAAGAGATCCATATAACATAGAACTATTAAGCATGATTCCAAGAGGCACCAACAACACAAAACCCCATGAGAACATGACAAAGTCCCGAGACCACGGACACAAGAACTACAAGATAATCCAGGCAAACGAGCCCAAGCTGCTTGGTTGAGCAAAAAGTTGCTCTGACAAAGGTTTGTTTTCAAACACCCTGCTTAATACCCTTTGCAAAGCATTTCAGTGGCCTCTGGCCTCCTTCTTGTTGGCTATTCTCACACTCCTTCGAACTCTGAATTCCAAACAGTCAGCCCAATCTAAGATTCCCGTTTCATCAAGGTCAGGCTACTGACCTCCTTCTTGTTGGCTATTCTCACACTCCTTCGAACTCTGAATTCCAAACAGTCAGCCCAATCTAAGATTCACATTTCACCAAGGTCAGGCTACTGACCTCCTTCTTGTTGGCTATTCTCACACTCCTTTGAACTCTGAATTCCAAACAGTCAGCCCGATCTAAGGTTCCCGTTTCATCAAGGTCAGGCTGCTTGTTAGTGTCAGCCTAGTTGCCTTCCTGCTTATTATCAGGCTGAGAACTATCCTCCTTTTCTGACTCCATTTGCACCTGGCTAGTTTCAGGATCAACAACATCATTCCCTGCTGTGGGAAACTGAACTTGCACACCCTGCTCCTCATTGTTGACAACAGGAACATTTTGAACCCGATTGTGAACCTGAATCCCATCATCCTCGTCAGAGTCACTCTGAGATCTCATCTGAGTCACAACACTATCAGTCTGTGGTTCCACCTGAGTCACAACAAATACTGTAAATTAATAAAATAATTGATTTCAAAGCAAGCAATTAGTGGGTTTTTAGCTTGTAATGTACTTACTAGGCATGTGCGACCCATGGTTCTAAAGTACTTACAAGACTAGGGGGAACTGGTGCTTTGATTCCAAAGCGTTACTAAAGCTGGTGCTTTGCTTCTAAAGTACCGTATATTCCAGCATATAAGACGACTGAGCATATACGACCACCCCCAACTTTTCCAGTTAAAATATAGAGTTAAGCTGACTCCCATGCATAAGACTACACCCGCGTATAAGATGACCCCTGACTTTTGAGAAGATTTCCTTGGGTTAAAAAGTAGTCTTATATGCCAGAATATACTGTATTTATAAAGTTCTGGTGGTGAAAATTTCAGAATGCTAGCAAAACTTTCAAAATTTTATTATTATTTCGTTAACAGCGATTTTTATGACAGAACCCGTTAGGAATTGTCATTTATAACAAAATTTTGAAAGTTTTGTTAGAGTTCTGAAATTTTCACCACCAGATCTTTAGAATCACTTTAGAAGCAAAGCACCAGCGCCCCCTAGTGTTGTAAGTACTTTAGAACCATGGATTGCACATGCTAGTTCTTACGCAAAGAGAACCAGAAGGGTTTCTGCCACGACGCTTGCGTTTCGTACATACGTTTCCCAGTCTGGGTTTGTGTCCAGAGGCCGGACGTTCCGCCTGGGAACCGTGCCTTTTCCTGCTCCGCCCGCAGGGAAATCCATGCTGCTCTCGGCCATTGGGAAGCGGGAGGTGCCCATCCCGGAGCACATCGACATCTACCACTTGACCCGGGAGATGCCCCCCAGCGAGAAGACGCCCCTGCAGTGCGTGATGGAGGTGGACACGGAGAGGGCCATGCTGGAGCGGGAGGCCGAGCGCCTGGCCCACGAAGATGGTGAGTCCCTCGCTCGGCAAATAGGGCTCCGCTCCCTTTGCCCCCCTCGGTTCCTAGCCCTGTCTGCACTTCCCCATGCCCGGCCCTTTGGATAGCCTGGTCGCCCCCATTTTGGGATCCCTGATTCTTGGATTCTGAGCATCGTTTGGATGGAGTCTGAATTCTAATGTTTTAGAGCAGGGGTCCTCAAACTAAGGCCCGGGGGCCGGATGTGGCCCTCCAAGGTCATTTACCTGGCCCTCGCTCAGGGTCAACCTAAGTCTGTAATGACTTGAAAGCCCACAACAACAACAACAACAATCCTATCTCATCAGCCAAAAGCAGGCCCACACTTCCCATTGGAATGCTAATAAATTTATATTTGTTAAAATTGTTCTTCATTTTAATTATTGTATTGTTTTTAAGTTTTGTTTTTTTTTTGCACTACCAATAAGATATGTGTAGTGTGCATAGGAATTAATTCATTTTTAAAAAATTATAATCTGGCCCTCCAACACTTTGAGAGACTGTGACCTGGCCCTCTGTTGAAAAAGTTTGAGGACCCCTGTTTTAGAGTTTCGTGTTTATTCAATTTTGTTTTAACTGAACAAATTGTCTATCTGAACATGTTTTTATGTCAGTTGTGTTTTTTGTTTTGATTGGTTGCTTGTTTTATTGTCTTATGGACATTTGGTCCCATCTAAGCTGCCCTGAGTCCCTTCGGTCAGATGGTGGCAGGGTATTCTTTTATTTATTTATTTCTGATATTTACATCCTGTCTCTTCTCTACCCTGAAAGGGGGACTTAGGACGGCTTACTTAGGCAGCAATTTGATGCCGTTACATGAACAATTAATACAATAACCATTAAACAAAGCATCAAACCATTAAAATACATAAGCCATTAATTAAACAATATAAAAACATTTGTTACCAAATAGTATAATGTGATCATGTGATTATAATTAGTGTTACTGTTTATAATCTGCTATGTATTATGGTTTTACATTGTTGTTATTGATATTGTGGCATCGAATTGTGTTAGCTGCCCCGAGTCCCCCCTCGGGGGTGAGAAGGGCGGGGTAGAAATGGTGTAAATAAATAAGTAAATAATACAAGAATAATGTTATTATGGTGACTGTTTGGGCTGGGCTGGGCTGGGAAGGGGCAGGGGACGGTCCTCTTGCAAACGCAGGACGCCAAGGGAAAGGGGAGCCTCCTGCCGCTGACTTCCTTCCTTCCTCCCCTCCCCTCCCTCCCTCCCTCCTCAAAGCCGAGTGTGAGAAGCTTCTGGAGCTGTACGAGCGGCTGGAAGAGCTGGACGCGGACAAGGCGGAGATGCGGGCCTCGCGGATCCTGCACGGCCTGGGCTTCTCCCCCCTCATGCAGCGCAAGAAGCTCAAGGACTTCAGCGGGGGCTGGCGCATGCGGGTGGCCCTGGCCAGGTGGGTCCGGGGCGGAGCAGGCATGGGGTGGGGGCTCCTACCTGGCTCTAGGCTCCGCCCCTGACCCCGGCCCTCCTTCTCCTCAGGGCCCTCTTCATCCGGCCCTTCATGCTGCTCCTGGACGAGCCCACCAACCACCTGGACCTGGACGCCTGCGTCTGGTTGGAGGAGGAGCTCAAGACGTGAGTGCGGGGAGGGGCCATTGTGGGGGAGAGGCTCTCCTCAGGGCCCCCCACCACCACCTGCCGCTCACTGCCCCCCTCTTTACCCGTGCAGGTTCAAGCGCATCCTGGTGCTCATCTCCCACTCCCAGGACTTCCTCAACGGCGTCTGCACCAACATCATCCACATGCACAACCGCAAGCTCAAGTACTACACGGTGAGGCCCTCCCCCTCCCCTCCCCTCAAATGTTGATTTTTGAATGCCTGCCTCTTGGAAATATTAAAAAGTAACTAGGTACATCTGATTACAAAAATGTGAGTCAAGCACTCAAAGAGTAGGCCGAAGCCTGTTAGAGTCGGTGAGCGAAAGCTAGTGTCGTCCTGAGGAGAGTGAGGTAAACCTCTGTGGGAGAGAAGCTTCAGCGAAAGAAGCCCCAGGTTAAAGGCCTCGTGTGTAACGCTATGATGTGAAGCTTCTGTGTAATTTTGGTGTGAGAGGAGGCTCTGTCAGAGTCAAACTCTGTTAGTGGGCCAAAGCTAGCATCATCCTGAGGAGAGTGAGGTAAACCTCAGTGTGAGAGAAGTTTCAGCAAAAGAAGCCCCAGGTTAAAGGCTTCATGTGTAAAGCTACGATGTGAAGCTTCTGTGTAATTTTGGTGTGAGAGGAGCCTCTGTCAGAGTCAAACCCTGTTAGAGTCAGTGGGCCAATACTAGTATCTTCCTAAGGGGAGTAAGGTAAACCTCTGTGTGAGAGAAGCTCCAGCGAAAGAAGCCCCAGGTTAAAGGCCTCGTGCGTAAAGCTACAGTGTGAAGGTTCTGTGTAATTTTAGTACGAGAGGAGGCTCTGTGAGAGTCAAACCCTGTTAGAGTCAGTGGGCCAAAGCTAGTGTCATCCTGAGGAGAGTGAGGTAAACCTCAGTGTGAGAGAAGCTTCAGCAAAAGAAGCCCCAGGTTAAAGGCTTCATGTGTAAAGCTACGATGTGAAGCTTCTGTGTAATTTTGGTGTGAGAGGAGCCTCTGTCAGAGTCAAACCCTGTTAGAGTCAGTGGGCCAATACTAGTATCCTCCTAAGGGGAGTAAGGTAAACCTCTGTGTGAGAGAAGCTCCAGCGAAAGAAGCCCCAGGTTAAAGGCCTCGTGCGTAAAGCTACAGTGTGAAGGTTCTGTGTAATTTTAGTATGAGAGGAGGCTCTGTGAGAGTCAAACCCTGTTAGAGTCAGTGGGCCAAAGCTAGTGTCGTCCTGAGGAGAGTGAGGTAAACCTCTGGGTGAGAGAAGCTTAATTGAAAGAAGCCCCAGGCTAAAGGCATTTTGTGTAAAGCTATGATGCGAAGCTTCTGTGTAATTTCGGTGTGAGTGGGGCCTCTGTGAGAGTGAAGCATGAGGAAGAAGCCCAGCATAAAAGCAAAGACTTTATTTGTGTCGTGGAAACCTTGTTCTTGTAAATAGTGCAAATATATTAATTTACATCAAAGAAAAGTCTCCAAAAGGAGAGAGAACGTTGGTCTGTGCGTTTGTGTTCTTTTGGTCACTTTGGGCCCCTTGTGCTGGGTCACGCTGCTGCTAAGAAGTCCACTGAAGCTTCTCTCACACAGAGGTTTACCTCACTGTGCTTTTATGGGGAGGGTCTTTAGTTATGAAGCCCACTGGCCCAACCCTGCCTTCCTTCCTTGCGTCCGTCTGTCCTGCAGGGCAACTACGACCAGTACGTCAAGACCCGGCTGGAGCTGGAGGAGAACCAGATGAAGCGCTTCCACTGGGAGCAGGACCAGATCGCCCACATGAAGGTGCCCCTCCCCTTCTCCTTCCTGGGTGGGGGCGGGGGGCTGTCTCTCCTTTCCCTGGCACTCCTGCCCTGCTGACCCCTCCCCTTGCTTCCACTGCAGAACTACATTGCCCGCTTTGGCCACGGAAGTGCCAAGCTGGCCCGCCAGGCCCAGAGCAAAGAGAAGACCCTCCAGAAGATGATGGCCTCAGGGCTGACCGAGAGGGTCATTACGGACAAGGTCAGGCCCTGTGCGAGGAGGGGGGGTTCCCTTGTGGGGTGGGGATTGCAGGGTCAGCGTTCTCAGCCAGAGCCTGACCAGACCCTTCTCTTCCTCCCCCCACAGACCCTCTCCTTCTGCTTCCCGGCCTGCGGCAAGATCCCTCCCCCGGTCATCATGGTGCAGAACGTGAGCTTCAAATACTCCAAAGACGGGGTGAGCGGAAGGGCGGGAACCGGCGTGGGGGGGGGGGCCGCTGGGTGAGGGCCAGGCTCACGTACTTACCGCCTTCGTTCTTTTTGGGGGGCTAAGCCTTGGATTTACAACAACTTGGAGTTTGGGATCGACCTGGACACGCGGGTGGCCTTGGTGGGGCCCAACGGCGCAGGGAAGTCCACGCTCTTGAAGCTCCTCACGGGAGAGGTATGTCCTTGTGTGTGTGTGTGTGTGTGTGTGTGTGTGTGTGTGTGTCCCAAATCCTGGTCTGGGAGAGCAAAGGGACAGCTCTTGACCAGTCTGCCTCTTCCCTTCCCAGCTCCTGCCCACAGATGGCATGATCCGCAAGCACTCACACGTCAAGATCGGCAGGTACCACCAGGTACGTGGCGTCACAGGGATGTGTCATGCAGGCGGGCCAGTTGGTTCTGCTGAAACAGGGCCCAGACCTCCGTTTGCAGACTCCTCCTCGCTTGCTCTGCCCAACAGCACTTGCAAGAGCAGCTGGACCTGGACCTCTCCCCTCTGGAGTACATGATGAAGTGCTACCCGGAGATCAAGGAGAAGGAGGAGATGAGGAAGGTCATCGGCCGCTACGGACTCACCGGGAAGCAGCAGGTGGGGAGAGAGGGAGGGGAAATGGGGGGAGGGAGGGGGGTGTTCCTGGCACTTCTCCTTCCTGTTGGGGAATCTGAGCTCTTAGGGTCAAAGATAGTCCTCAGTTGGGGTGATTCCACCATAAATACGGCAAAGTCCCAGGAGTAAACTTCATAACCAGCAGAAACATACCTGTGATGAGCTGGGATAGGCTTCTGTTCCTTAGGATGGATCAGGACTGCAGGTCAGAACTTTGAGTTCTAATAATAATAATAATAATAATAATAATAATAATAACTGATTTATTATTATTATTAATAATAATTATTATTATATCATAATTGCTGGGGAAAGTGGAAGGGAAAAGGAAAAGGGGCCGACCAAAGGAAAGATGGATGAATGGCATCCGTGACGTGACTAGATTGACCTTGAAGGAGCGGGGGGGGGGGGGGGGGGGGGGGGGGGGGGGGGGGGGGTGACGGCCGACAGGGAGCTCTGACCTGGGTTGGTCCATGAGATCACAAAGAGTCTGAAGCGACTGAACAAATGAACAACATCAACAAATATCATAATTAATATTATAATTATAATAAATAACGTTTATAATTATTAATATTATTAATATATATTAATATTATAAAATATAATAATAATGTCATATTAATTTATTATTAACAATAATTATGACATTATATATTAATATAATTACCATAAATAATATTTATAATTATTAATATTATATATTAATATTATAAAATAATATAATTATATATGATCCTGACCTCACGATCGTGTTAAAAAACAAAGTATGGATCGTGGATGCTGCAATCCCAGGTGACAGCAGGATTGAAGAGAAACAACTGGAAAAGATGACACGACATGAGGATTTAAAGATCGAACTGCAAAGACTCTGGCACAAGCCAGTCAAGGTGGTCCCAGTGGTGATTGGCACACTGGGTACAGTGCCTCAAGACCTTGGACTGCACTTAAAAACAGTCTGCGCTGACAAAGTTGCTACCTATCAGCTGCAGAAGGTCAGCCTACTTAGAACTGCACACATTATTTGCCAATATATCACAGAGCCCTAGACACTTGGGTGGGTCTGGCGTGTGATCCAATTCAACAGCCACCAGAGTGTCTGCTGTGGACTCATCTTGTGGTGTTTCCAATAATAATAATAATAATAATTTCCTACAAAATCCGGCATGTATATCTCATTTGCTGTGACATACTGTGTTTTTGTGTCATTAAAATAATAATAGTAGTGGTAGTAGTAGTAGTAATAATAATAATAATAATAATAATAATAATAATAATGGAAGTGTCCGACATGTGATCCAATACAACAGCCACCAGAGTGTCTGCTGTGGACTCATCTTGTTGTGTTTCCAATAATAATAATAATAATAATAATAATAATTCCTACAAAATCCAGCATGTATATCTCGTTTGCTGTGACATACTGTGTTTTTGTGTCATTAAAATAATAATAGTAGTAGTAGTAGTAGTAATAATAATAATAATAATAATAATAATAATAATGGAAGTGTCCGACATGTGATCCAATACAACAGCCACCAGAGTGTCTGCTGTGGACTCATCTTGTTGTGTTTCCAATAATAATAATAATAATAATAATAATAATAATAATTTCCTACAAAATCCGGCATGTATATCTCGTTTGCTGTGACATACTGTGTTTTTGTGTCATTAAAATAATAATAGTAGTGGTAGTAGTAGTAGTAATAATAATAATAATAATAATAATAATAATAATAATGGAAGTGTCCAACATGTGATCCAATACAACAGCCACCAGAGTGTCTGCTGTGGACTCATCTTGTTGTGTTTCCAATAATAATAATAATAATAATAATAATAATAATTTCCTACAAAATCCAGCATGTATATCTCGTTTGCTGTGACATACTGTGTTTTTGTGTCATTAAAATAATAATAGTAGTGGTAGTAGTAGTAGTAATAATAATAATAATAATAATAATAATAATAATAATTTCCTACAAAATCCGGCATGTATATCTCGTTTGCTGTGACATACTGTGTTTTTGTGTCATTAAAATAATAATAGTAGTAGTAGTAGTAGTAATAATAATAATAATAATAATAATAATAATAATAATGGAAGTGTCCGACATGTGATCCAATACAACAGCCACCAGAGTGTCTGCTGTGGACTCATCTTGTTGTGTTTCCAATAATAATAATAATAATAATAATAATAATAATTTCCTACAAAATCCGGCATGTATATCTCGTTTGCTGTGACATACTGTGTTTTTGTGTCATTAAAATAATAATAGTAGTGGTAGTAGTAGTAGTAATAATAATAATAATAATAATAATAATAATAATAATGGAAGTGTCCGACATGTGATCCAATACAACAGCCACCAGAGTGTCTGCTGTGGACTCATCTTGTTGTGTTTCCAATAATAATAATAATAATAATAATAATAATAATAATAATTTCCTACAAAATCCAGCATGTATATCTCGTTTGCTGTGACATACTGTGTTTTTGTGTCATTAAAATAATAATAGTAGTGGTAGTAGTAGTAGTAATAATAATAATAATAATAATAATAATAATGGAAGTGTCCGACATGTGATCCAATACAACAGCCACCAGAGTGTCTGCTGTGGACTCATCTTGTTGTGTTTCCAATAATAATAATAATAATAATAATAATAATAATTTCCTACAAAATCCGGCATGTATATCTCGTTTGCTGTGACATACTGTGTTTTTGTGTCATTAAAATAATAATAGTAGTGGTAGTAGTAGTAATAATAATAATAATAATAATAATAATAATAATAATGGAAGTGTCCGACATGTGATCCAATACAACAGCCACCAGAGTGTCTGCTGTGGACTCATCTTGTTGTGTTTCCAATAATAATAATAATAATAATAATAATAATAATTTCCTACAAAATCCAGCATGTATATCTCGTTTGCTGTGACATACTGTGTTTTTGTGTCATTAAAATAATAATAGTAGTGGTAGTAGTAGTAGTAATAATAATAATAATAATAATAATAATAATAATAATAATTTCCTACAAAATCCGGCATGTATATCTCATTTGCTGTGACATACTGTGTTTTTGTGTCATTAAAATAATAATAGTAGTGGTAGTAGTAGTAGTAATAATAATAATAATAATAATAATAATAATGGAAGTGTCCGACATGTGATCCAATACAACAGCCACCAGAGTGTCTGCTGTGGACTCATCTTGTTGTGTTTCCAATAATAATAATAATAATAATAATAATAATAATAATTTCCTACAAAATCCGGCATGTATATCTCGTTTGCTGTGACATACTGTGTTTTTGTGTCATTAAAATAATAATAGTAGTGGTAGTAGTAGTAGTAATAATAATAATAATAATAATAATAATAATAATAATGGAAGTGTCCGACATGTGATCCAATACAACAGCCACCAGAGTGTCTGCTGTGGACTCATCTTGTTGTGTTTCCAATAATAATAATAATATAATAATAATAATTTCCTACAAAATCCAGCATGTATATCTCGTTTGCTGTGACATACTGTGTTTTTGTGTCATTAAAATAATAATAGTAGTAGTAGTAGTAGTAATAATAATAATAATAATAATAATAATAATAATAATGGAAGTGTCCGACATGTGATCCAATACAACAGCCACCAGAGTGTCTGCTGTGGACTCATCTTGTTGTGTTTCCAATAATAATAATAATAATAATAATAATAATAATAATAATAATTTCCTACAAAATCCGGCATGTATATCTCGTTTGCTGTGACATACTGTGTTTTTGTGTCATTAAAATAATAATAGTAGTAGTAGTAGTAGTAATAATAATAATAATAATAATAATAATGGAAGTGTCCGACATGTGATCCAATACAACAGCCACCAGAGTGTCTGCTGTGGACTCATCTTGTTGTGTTTCCAATAATAATAATAATAATAATAATAATAATAATTTCCTACAAAATCCAGCATGTATATCTCGTTTGCTGTGACATACTGTGTTTTTGTGTCATTAAAATAATAATAGTAGTAGTAGTAGTAATAATAATAATAATAATAATAATAATAATAATAATAATGGAAGTGTCCGACATGTGATCCAATACAACAGCCACCAGAGTGTCTGCTGTGGACTCATCTTGTTGTGTTTCCAATAATAATAATAATAATAATAATAATAATAATTTCCTACAAAATCCAGCATGTATATCTCGTTTGCTGTGACATACTGTGTTTTTGTGTCATTAAAATAATAATAGTAGTGGTAGTAGTAGTAGTAATAATAATAATAATAATAATAATAATAATTTCCTACAAAATCCGGCATGTATATCTCATTTGCTGTGACATACTGTGTTTTTGTGTCATTAAAATAATAATAGTAGTGGTAGTAGTAGTAGTAATAATAATAATAATAATAATAATAATAATAATGGAAGTGTCCGACATGTGATCCAATACAACAGCCACCAGAGTGTCTGCTGTGGACTCATCTTGTTGTGTTTCCAATAATAATAATAATAATAATAATAATAATAATAATAATTTCCTACAAAATCCGGCATGTATATCTCGTTTGCTGTGACATACTGTGTTTTTGTGTCATTAAAATAATAATAGTAGTAGTAGTAGTAGTAATAATAATAATAATAATAATAATAATAATGGAAGTGTCCGACATGTGATCCAATACAACAGCCACCAGAGTGTCTGCTGTGGACTCATCTTGTTGTGTTTCCAATAATAATAATAATAATAATAATAATAATAATTTCCTACAAAATCCGGCATGTATATCTCGTTTGCTGTGACATACTGTGTTTTTGTGTCATTAAAATAATAATAGTAGTAGTAGTAGTAGTAATAATAATAATAATAATAATAATAATAATGGAAGTGTCCGACATGTGATCCAATACAACAGCCACCAGAGTGTCTGCTGTGGACTCATCTTGTTGTGTTTCCAATAATAATAATAATAATAATAATAATTTCCTACAAAATCCAGCATGTATATCTCGTTTGCTGTGACATACTGTGTTTTTGTGTCATTAAAATAATAATAGTAGTAGTAGTAGTAGTATAATAATAATAATAATAATAATAATAATGGAAGTGTCCGACATGTGATCCAATACAACAGCCACCAGAGTGTCTGCTGTGGACTCATCTTGTTGTGTTTCCAATAATAATAATAATAATAATAATAATAATAATAATTTCCTACAAAATCCGGCATGTATATCTCGTTTGCTGTGACATACTGTGTTTTTGTGTCATTAAAATAATAATAGTAGTGGTAGTAGTAGTAGTAATAATAATAATAATAATAATAATAATAAATAATGGAAGTGTCCGACATGTGATCCAATACAACAGCCACCAGAGTGTCTGCTGTGGACTCATCTTGTTGTGTTTCCAATAATAATAATAATAATAATAATAATAATAATAATAATTTCCTACAAAATCCAGCATGTATATCTCGTTTGCTGTGACATACTGTGTTTTTGTGTCAGTAAAATAATAGTAGTAGTAGTAGTAGTAGTAGTAGTAGTAGTACTAATAATAATGGAAGTGTCCGACGTGTGATCCAATACAACAGCCACCAGAGTGTCTGCTGTGGACTCATCTTGTTGTGTTTCCAATAATAATAATAATAATAATAATAATAATAATAATAATTTCCTACAAAATCCGGCATGTATATCTCGTTTGCTGTGACATACTGTGTTTTTGTGTCATTAAAATAATAATAGTAGTGGTAGTAGTAGTAGTAATAATAATAATAATAATAATAATAATAATAATAATGGAAGTGTCCGACATGTGATCCAATACAACAGCCACCAGAGTGTCTGCTGTGGACTCATCTTGTTGTGTTTAATAATAATAATAATAATAATAATAATAATAATAATAATAATAATTTCCTACAAAATCCAGCATGTATATCTCGTTTGCTGTGACATACTGTGTTTTTGTGTCAGTAAAATAATAATAGTAGTAGTAGTAGTAGTAGTAGTAGTACTAATAATAATGGAAGTGTCCGACGTGTGATCCAATACAACAGCCACCAGAGTGTCTGCTGTGGACTCATCTTGTTGTGTTTCCAATAATAATAATAATAATAATAATAATAATAATTTCCTACAAAATCCGGCATGTATATCTCGTTTGCTGTGACATACTGTGTTTTTGTGTCATTAAAATAATAATAGTAGTAGTAGTAGTAGTAATAATAATAATAATAATAATAATAATAATAATAATAATGGAAGTGTCCGACATGTGATCCAATACAACAGCCACCAGAGTGTCTGCTGTGGACTCATCTTGTTGTGTTGCTAATAATAATAATAATAATAATAATAATAATAATTTCCTACAAAATCCAGCATGTATATCTCGTTTGCTGTGACATACTGTGTTTTTGTGTCATTAAAATAATAATAGTAGTGGTAGTAGTAGTAGTAATAATAATAATAATAATAATAATAATAATAATGGAAGTGTCCGACATGTGATCCAATACAACAGCCACCAGAGTGTCTGCTGTGGACTCATCTTGTTGTGTTTCCAATAATAATAATAATAATAATAATAATAATAATTTCCTACAAAATCCGGCATGTATATCTCGTTTGCTGTGACATACTGTGTTTTTGTGTCATTAAAATAATAATAGTAGTGGTAGTAGTAGTAGTAATAATAATAATAATAATAATAATAATAATAATAATAATTTCCTACAAAATCCGGCATGTATATCTCATTTGCTGTGACATACTGTGTTTTTGTGTCATTAAAATAATAATAGTAGTGGTAGTAGTAGTAGTAATAATAATAATAATAATAATAATAATAATAATAATAATTTCCTACAAAATCCGGCATGTATATCTCATTTGCTGTGACATACTGTGTTTTTGTGTCATTAAAATAATAATAGTAGTGGTAGTAGTAGTAGTAATAATAATAATAATAATAATAATAATAATAATAATGGAAGTGTCCGACATGTGATCCAATACAACAGCCACCAGAGTGTCTGCTGTGGACTCATCTTGTTGTGTTTCCAATAATAATAATAATAATAATAATAATAATAATTTCCTACAAAATCCGGCATGTATATCTCGTTTGCTGTGACATACTGTGTTTTTGTGTCATTAAAATAATAATAGTAGTGGTAGTAGTAGTAGTAATAATAATAATAATAATAATAATGGAAGTGTCCAACATGTGATCCAATACAACAGCCACCAGAGTGTCTGCTGTGGACTCATCTTGTTGTGTTTCCAATAATAATAATAATAATAATAATAATAATAATAATAATTTCCTACAAAATCCAGCATGTATATCTCGTTTGCTGTGACATACTGTGTTTTTGTGTCAGTAAAATAATAATAGTAGTAGTAGTAGTAGTAGTAGTAGTACTAATAATAATGGAAGTGTCCGACGTGTGATCCAATACAACAGCCACCAGAGTGTCTGCTGTGGACTCATCTTGTTGTGTTTCCAATAATAATAATAATAATAATAATAATAATAATAATAATAATGGAAGTGTCCGACATGTGATCCAATACAACAGCCACCAGAGTGTCTGCTGTGGACTCATCTTGTTGTGTTTCCAATAATAATAATAATAATAATAATAATAATAATTTCCTACAAAATCCAGCATGTATATCTCGTTTGCTGTGACATACTGTGTTTTTGTGTCATTAAAATAATAATAGTAGTGGTAGTAGTAGTAGTAATAATAATAATAATAATAATAATAATAATAATGGAAGTGTCCGACATGTGATCCAATACAACAGCCACCAGAGTGTCTGCTGTGGACTCATCTTGTTGTGTTTCCAATAATAATAATAATAATAATAATAATAATAATAATAATTTCCTACAAAATCCAGCATGTATATCTCGTTTGCTGTGACATACTGTGTTTTTGTGTCATTAAAATAATAATAGTAGTAGTAGTAGTAGTAATAATAATAATAATAATAATAATAATAATGGAAGTGTCCGACATGTGATCCAATACAACAGCCACCAGAGTGTCTGCTGTGGACTCATCTTGTTGTGTTTCCAATAATAATAATAATAATAATAATAATAATAATAATTTCCTACAAAATCCGGCATGTATATCTCGTTTGCTGTGACATACTGTGTTTTTGTGTCATTAAAATAATAATAGTAGTGGTAGTAGTAGTAGTAATAATAATAATAATAATAATAATAATAATAATAATGGAAGTGTCCGACATGTGATCCAATACAACAGCCACCAGAGTGTCTGCTGTGGACTCATCTTGTTGTGTTTCCAATAATAATAATAATAATAATAATAATAATAATTTCCTACAAAATCCGGCATGTATATCTCGTTTGCTGTGACATACTGTGTTTTTGTGTCATTAAAATAATAATAGTAGTAGTAGTAGTAGTAGTAATAATAATAATAATAATAATAATAATAATAATAATGGAAGTGTCCGACATGTGATCCAATACAACAGCCACCAGAGTGTCTGCTGTGGACTCATCTTGTTGTGTTTCCAATAATAATAATAATAATAATAATAATAATAATTTCCTACAAAATCCGGCATGTATATCTCGTTTGCTGTGACATACTGTGTTTTTGTGTCATTAAAATAATAATAGTAGTAGTAGTAGTAGTAATAATAATAATAATAATAATAATAATAATAATGGAAGTGTCCGACATGTGATCCAATACAACAGCCACCAGAGTGTCTGCTGTGGACTCATCTTGTTGTGTTTCCAATAATAATAATAATAATAATAATAATAATAATTTCCTACAAAATCCAGCATGTATATCTCGTTTGCTGTGACATACTGTGTTTTTGTGTCATTAAAATAATAATAGTAGTAGTAGTAGTAATAATAATAATAATAATAATAATAATAATAATGGAAGTGTCCGACATGTGATCCAATACAACAGCCACCAGAGTGTCTGCTGTGGACTCATCTTGTTGTGTTTCCAATAATAATAATAATAATAATAATAATAATAATTTCCTACAAAATCCAGCATGTATATCTCGTTTGCTGTGACATACTGTGTTTTTGTGTCAGTAAAATAATAATAGTAGTAGTAGTAGTAGTAGTAGTAGTAGTACTAATAATAATGGAAGTGTCCGACGTGTGATCCAATACAACAGCCACCAGAGTGTCTGCTGTGGACTCATCTTGTTGTGTTGCTAATAATAATAATAATATAAAAATTATTTATATTCCGCTCTATTTCCCCGAAGGGGCTCAGGTCGGATTCCAAACATAAAAGGCAAGCATTCAATGCCCAAACGCAACAACAATACCAAATTTAGCAACCCAACATTATCACTTAACAGCTAAAATTAATTTTAAAAGCAGAGCCTGTTCTATCAAAAAAAAGATCAAACATCAGACAGAAGTATTGTCGAAGGCTTTCATGGCCGGAATCACTCAGTTCTTGTGGGTTTTTTCGGGCTATATGGCCATGTTCTAGAGGCATTTCTCCTGACGTTTCGCCTGCATCTATGGCAAGCTTCCTCAGAGGTCTGCTGGAGCTGGGAAAAAGAGGAGAAATGCCTCTAGAACATGGCCATATAGCCCGAAAAAACCCACAAGAACTGAGGGATCAGACAGAAGCATTGATTTCGCAGCTCCTGGGGGACAGAGACTGATCCTTGCTCAAGATGTCTGTTGAGTTGCTGGGCGAACTGGGCACGGGTGGGGGTGGTAGCCCTTAATCAGAGGTAGAATGGTCGTATCAGCAATTAAGCCAGTGAGCAGAGGTATGTCTTTAGTTGTTTAGTTGGGAGGGGGCATCTTTAACTCCTTAGGAAGGGAGGTCCAGGGGTGGGGGGCAGCCATGGAGAAGACCCTTTCTCTCGTTCCGTCCAGCCATGCTTGGGATGGGGGTGGGATTGAGAGGAGGGCCTCCTCCAATGAACACAATGTCCAAGTTGGTCTATAGAGGGAAATATTTATCGAAGTAAAAGAATGCAGGCGAAACGTCAGGAGAAATGCCTCTAGAACATGGCCCTATAGCCCGAAAAAACCCACAAGAACCTAGTGATTCCAGCCATGAAAGCCTTCGACAATACAAATCAATTCTTGGTAGAAAAGGTCTGGGAGTCAACTAGCTTACTAAGCCTCGTCTTCTAAAGAAAGCGTTTAAAAAATCCATGCAGCTACATTTTGCCTAGAGAGAGAGGCAAAAAGTTCCTCCTTGTAGATGGGGGGAAAAGCAGAAGAGAATGGAGAAATGGTGAATGGGCACATGATCAACCCCACGGTAATGAAAACACCTTCAGAAAGGAAGTTCCCTCACAGGATTCCATTCCTACGTTATCAAAGGGGGGGGAGATGGTGGCAAGGAGGAGGAAGAGGAAAGACAGAGTCCTTTTGGGAAGACACGCATAGGAATCTGGGGGATTGGGGCAGGCCTGCTCTTGAGGGACGCTCCCCGGGGGGAGTTTGGGGAGTTCCCCTCCTGCTCTTAGGAACCAAAGGGGTTGCCCCTTGGTTGGGGGGGGGGGGTTGGCTGGCCAATCCACCTGCAGCCTGACACACCTGTCCGTCTGCCCGCCCAGGTGAGCCCCATCCGCAACCTGTCGGACGGCCAGAAGTGCCGCGTCTGCTTTGCCTGGCTGGCCTGGCAGAACCCCCACATGCTCTTCCTGGACGAACCCACCAACCACCTGGACATCGAGACCATCGACGCCTTGGCCGACGCCATCAGCGACTTCGAGGGGGGCATGATGCTGGTCAGCCACGACTTCCGGCTCATCCAGCAGGTTCGAAGGGGGGAGGGTTGGAGGGGGTCAGGGGAGTATGGGGCTGGAGGGTGGGGTCATCCACTCCAATGGGACAGGTGGGACCCCATTCCCAGGGGTCAGCCCAGGAAGCCTCAGCCTCCCCACAAGAGCGGATGCTGCAAAGGTTCCAGGGCAGCCAGAACAAGGCAGAGGCTGTGGGGCACTCAGTGGGCGCAGCACTCCTCCCTCCCAATGGCAGGAGACCCTCACGTGTCATCCCCCCCCCCCCCCCCCCAGGTGGCGCAGGAGATCTGGGTCTGTGAGAAGCGGACGATCACCAAGTGGCCCGGAGACATCCTCTCCTACAAGGAGCACCTCAAGTCCAAGCTGGTGGACGAGGAGCCGGCGCTCGCCAAGAAGACCCACAGCGCCTGAGCCCCACGGCAGGAGGGGAGGGGGAGGGGGAGGAAGGGGGGGCAAGGTTGGGCCTTTCCTCAGAGACTGGTGGCCCCCAACCTGCTGCGTCTGCCCTCCTCCTCCTCCCCCCAACAGCCTAGAGAAGCTAGAAAGGACCCTCTCTTCAGTTGCTGCTGCTGCTGCTCTGACCCTTTGGCCCTGCTCTGTCCCCCCCCCCCCCCCCCCCCCCCCCGCCCCTACACACACTCACAGCTTTGCCTCTGGGAACACCGAGCTCTTTTCCCCCCTGATGCCACTCTTGGCCCTCCGTGCTGACACCCAGCGCCCTCCACCTCCCTCCTCCTCCTCCTCTCTCTGCCTGCCTTCCAAGATGACATCCACCCTTTGGGGGCCAAGAGACCCAGTGTGGCCCCCTCTCTCTCTCTCTCTCTCCCTCCCTCCCTCCCCGGAGCAGTCTTTCCACTTTCTACTCTGCACTCACTCCAAACTCCAAACGTGGGCCTCGGTTTCCGTAGAACAGTTATTTATCAGTGTAAAGGCCCAGCCGGCCGCAGAAGGATCCGTCAATAAAGAGGAAAAGTGTTTCCAGACCCGTCTCTCTCTCTCTCTCTCTCTCTCACTTCTCGTTGGGAGCAAGGAGCAGCCGTTGTGTTCATTCAAGGGGCTTCTGCTGTGGAGAGGATTTGGGGAGGGGCATACATTGAAACCAAGAGAAGGCCGTCTGCAGGCATCTCTCTTCTTGGGAAATGTTCTGTGGGGTTCGCTTGCTCTTTGGTGTTGCCTTCTCTGTCTTCTCAGTGAATCCAACTCTGAAAGTGTTGGGGAATCTTGAGTTCTTAGGCTCAAAATGACCCTCACTTGGGGGGATTCCACCATAAATACAGTGCTCCCTCACTACTTTGTAGTTTGCTTATTGCAGATTCGCTGTTCTGCGGGTTTTTCCTTCCCTGGGCTCTTTGGCAGTGGCCTCCTCCTCCTCCTCCTCCTCGCCACCTCCGCTGCTCCCCGCTCATAGAATCCTAGAATCCAAGAGTTGGAAGAGACCCCCTCCTGGGCCATCATCCAACCCCCTGCCAAGAAGCAGGAATATTGCATTCAAACACCCCTGACAGATGGCCATCCAGCCTCTGTTTAAAAGCTTCCAAAGAAGGAACCTCCACCACACTCCAGGGCAGAGAGTTCCACTGCTGAACATAGAATCCAAGAGTTGGAAGAGACCTCCTGGGCCATCATCCAGCCCAACCCCATTCTGCCAAGAAGCAGGAATATTGCATTCAAATCACCCCTGACAGATGGCCATCCAGCCCTGTTTAAAAGCTTCCAAAGAAGGAGCCTCCACCACACTCCAGGGCAGAGAGTTCCACTGCTGAACGGCTCTCACAGTCAGGAAGTTCTTCCTCATGTTCAGATGGAATCTCCTCTCTTGTAGTTTGAAGCCATTCCTCCATTGCGTCCTAGTCTCCAAGGAAGCAGAAAGCAAGCTTGCTCCCTCCTCCTCCCTGTGGCTTCCTCTCACATATTTATACATGGCTCATCACATCTCCTCTCAGCCTTCTCTTCTTCAAGCTAAACATGCCCAGCTTCTTAAGCCGCTCCTCATAGGGCTTGTTCTCCAGACCCTGGATCCTTTGAGTCGCCCTCCTCTGGACACATTCCAGCTTAGAGTCAATCTCTCTCTTGAATGGTGGTGCCCAGAATTGGACACAATATTCCAGATGTGGTCTAACCAAAGCGGAATAGAGCATGGGGAGCAGGACTTCCCTAGATCTAGGCACTAGGCCCCTCCTCTTGATGCCTGAGGCCAACATCCCATTGGCTTCTTTTGCCGCCACATCACATTCCTGGCTTGTGTTTAACTTCCTCCCCACGAGGACTCCCAGATCTTTTTCACACGTCCTGCTCATCGAGCCAGGCATCTCTTTGCATTTCGTTTTTCCTGCCAAAGTGGAGTCTCTTGCATCCCAAAGATTCCATTCCGACACCTTCAAATGAGTGGGGGTGGGGGGAGATAGTGGCAAGCAAGAAGAGGAAAGGCAAAGCCCACTTCTGGGATAAGCATGCCTAGGAATGTGGGGAGAGGAATCCCTCACTCTAATCCCATCCCTGGTCTGGCTACTCGTTGAGAACTGGAGACTTGATGACAGAAGAGTCCGAGGAGGAAACCCAACAGAAAGGGCCAGGGCTGTTTTGCAGGGTTCCTTGGCCTGAGCTACGGGGTCTACTAGTGGACCCCTCCAGGAAGTGCCAGGTCCAGAGGTGGGGGAACATGAGGGCAGCCAGACAGACCTTTGTTGAGCTCAAATCCAGCTTGGTCATATTTAATTATTTACATCATTTTTATCCTGCCCATTTCAGCCCGAACACAACTCCGGCAGCATTCTTGGAAGCATTTATTTATTTATTTATTCAAAGCTTTTATATCCCGATCTTCTCACCTCCGTGGAGGGACTCAGACCAGCTTACAGCAAGGATTCAATGCTACTAATTATTATTATTTTATTATTTCTGGTACTTTTGCCCCGCCCTTCTCAACCCCCGAGGGGGGGGGGGGGCTCAGGGCGACTTACACAAAGGCACAATTCAATGCCTATACAAATTACACATAATGTACAAAACCATAGTTAAAACAATCAAAACAATCAGTATATAACACATCATATGAAAACTATTCACATGCTCAGCGTTCGTTTTTCAGAGATCCATAATTCCATTCCGTTAGTCATTTCCTCTCCATCGTCAAAGTCCTTTCTTTATCTGCACGATTGTCCGAACGCCTGGTCCCAAATCCATGTCTTCAGTTTTTTCCTAAAGGAAAGGAGTGATGTCGCTGATCTAATCTCCCCGGGGAGCGAATTCCACAGGTGGGGGCCACCACCAAGAAGGCCCTGCTCCTCGTCGCCGCCAGCCTCACTTGTGATAGAGGCGGGGTCGAGAGCAGGGCCTCCCCAGAAGATCTTAGACTCCGGGGTGGCACGTAGAGGGAGATCCGTTCAGACAGATACACTGGGCCAGAGCCATATAGGGTTTTGTAGGTCAAAACCAGCACTTTGAATTGTGCTCTTAACTGGATCAGCAGCCAGTGGAGCTGACACAACAGGCGCTCCAGTGAGCAGTCTGGCTGCCTCCCTCTGGACTAGTTGGAGTTTCCAAACAGTCTTCAAGGGCAACCCCACGTAGAGTGTGTTGCAGTAATCTAATCGGGATGTAACAAGAGCGTGGACCACCGTGGCCAGATCCGACTTCCCAAGGTACGGGCGCAGCTGGTGCACAAGTCTTAGTTGTGCAAAAGCTCTCCCGGCCACCGCTGAGACCTGGGGTTCCGGGCTCAACGATGAGTCCAGGATCACTCCGAAGTTTAAACATCATACAACAAAACAAGATTAAAATACATATAGATAAAACACATAGATATACCAAAATGCCAAATCGCCAAGGGAAATTCATGTTCAACTCAGTCCACAAATGTGGTCACTCACATTGGTCTGTAACCAGTCTCCGCCATTATTCTGGGAATGCTTCGTTCCATAACTAGGATTTCACTCGCCTCCTGAAGGACAAGAGGAAGGGGACAAATCCAGTCCCGCTCGGGGGAGAGTTCTGTAGCCGGGAGTTCCATAGCTCGGGAGAGAGTTCCATAGCTAAGTAGTGTCAGCCTTGGCTGGGACTTGAGTGGGAGACCCTCAACTCATGCCAAGTGCTATGCAAGTCAAGGCTTCCTGAGTGTTTCCCACCCAAGACATCTCTGTGCAAGGCCAGGAGGATCTGCTTACTTCTCAAGATCAAGCACTCGCCAACAAATCAGCATCATCCGCAAGACTTCCTAGACGTGGAGGGCCTCAGTTTCTGGAGAAGAGTTATTTATCAGTGTAAAGGCCCAGCTGGCCTCAGGCGGACCCATCAGTAAAGAGGAAAAGGGTTTCCAGAGCCATTTCTCTCTCTCTCTCTCTCTCCCGTTGCTGGGAGCAGGCATCCTGTTTGTCCAAGGGGCTTCCTGTGTGGAGAGGATGGAGAGGGGAGGGCAAAACTGAAATGAGGTGGGGGGCTCTCGGGAAATGTTCTGTGGGACCCACTGCTTCTTCCTGTCCCCTCTGTCTTCTCAGTGACTCAAACTCTGAAAGCCACACGGGCTTTTTGTGAGGTTTCCTGCCCGTGTGGCATTTGCCTTGGCCTGAGCCACGCCTTGAGCCAGTGGTCGGATTGCAGACCCTTCCAGGAAGTGCAAGGTCCAGGGGAACACGAGGGCCGCTGGGTAGACCTTGGTTGGGCTCAAAAGCAGCTTGGACTTGGAAGCTAAGCAGCATCAACCCTACCAGGAACTTGGGTGGGAGGCTGCCAGCTCATGCCGAGGACGATATAAGCCAAGAGTGCCGCAGGGTTCCGTCCTGGGCGTTCCGGTCCTGTTTAACATCTTTATTAATGACTTGGATGAAGGGCCAGAAGGCAGGATCATCAAGTTTGCAGGCGGGACCAAACTGGGAGGGAGAGCCAAGACTCCAGAGGACAGGAGCAGGACTCAAAACGATCTTCACACATGCGAGAGATGAATGGCCGAAACTAACAAAATGAAGTTCAACAGGGACAAATGCAAGATACTCCACTTAGGCAGAAAAAACGAAATGCAAAGATACAGAATGGGGGACAATGCCTGGCTCGAGAGCAGTACGTGTGAAAAAGATCTTGGAGTCCTCGTGGACAACAAGTTAAACATGAGCCAACAATGTGATGTGGCGGCAAAAAAAGCCAATGGGATTTTGGCCTGCATCAATAGGAGCATAGTGTCTAGATCTAGGGAAGTAATGCTCCTCCTCTATTCTGCTTTGGTTAGACCACACCTGGAATATTGTGTCCAATTCTGGGCACCACAATTCAAGAGAGATATTGACAAGCTGGAATGTGTCCAGAGGAGGGCGACTAAAATGATCAAGGGTCTGGAGAACAAGCCCTATGAGGAGCGGCTTAAGGAGCTGGGCATGTTTAGCCTGAAGAAGAGAAGGCTGAGAGGAGATATGATAGCCATGTATACATATGTGAGAGGAAGCCACAGGGAGGAGGGAGCAAGCTTGTTTTCTGCTTCCCTGGAGACTAGGACGCAATGGAACAATGGCTTCAAACTACAAGAGAGGAGATTCCATCTGAACATGAGGAAGAAATT
Source organism: Anolis sagrei ordinatus (assembly GCF_025583915.1). Lineage (NCBI taxonomy): Eukaryota > Metazoa > Chordata > Lepidosauria > Squamata > Anolidae > Anolis > Anolis sagrei. The sequence goes on along the minus strand of NW_026847660.1, from coordinate 135,290,952 downwards.
CCTGACTGTGAGAGCCGTTCAGCAGTGGAACTCTCTGCCCCGGAGTGTGGTGGAGGCTCCTTCTTTGGAAGCTTTTAAACAGAGGCTGGATGGCCATCTGTCAGGGGTGCTTTGAATGCAATATTCCTGCTTCTTGGCAGAATGGGGTTGGACTGGATGATGGCCCAGGAGGTCTCTTCCAACTCTTTGATTCTAGGATTCTATTATTCTAAGTACACAAACCCAGGCGTATCAGTGTATATATAGTCCCCCTCCCTCCCTCCCCCCCCCTCCCCTGAAGATGTAGAAATGGAATCTCTGTGAGGGATGAGGTCACTTCCTCTTTAAAGGTATTTTTCTTGACCTGGGTTTGGTCATGTGGCCATCCTCCGTTGTTGCTCTCTGCTTTTTCTTCCTTCCAACTAGGACGCATTTTGCCTCTCTCCAGGCAAAAAGTAGCTGCATGGATACTTTTGACTTTTCATCCTTTTACCTTTCTTAGAATATGAGTTTATATAGAATATAAGCTAGTCCAAACCCTTTTCCATCTAGAATGGATTTATTTTTTACTTCAATAAATATTTGAACCTAAAGCAATCCTGTTCAATGGAAGCCAATGACTGATCAAAGTCAAACGGATAACAAATCAAAATCTGCAAGACTTGCAAAAGGGCCGGGCTTTAGCACAGCAGGTTAATCACCAAGCTGCAATAAATCTTGCCAACCGGAAGGTTGAGAGTTCAAAGTCCGGGTCAGAGTGAGCAGCTGACTTTCTGCCCAGCTTCTGCCTACCTAGCAGTTTGAAAACAAATGTGAGTAGTTAAATAGGAACTGCGTTAAAGTGAGTGGGTATTTAGGTTTTGTGTTTGATCAGAAAAAGGAGGAAGTTTACGAACAAAGAAAGCTCTTCACCACGGAGATGAAGCAACAGCACCTCCTGGTGGCCAGAACCAAGCACGGCCTCCAAAGATGCCAAAAGATGGGAAAGCCTATATATACCTTTATTTGTTGTCTGTCTTATTGTTATACAATAGAGTCTCACTTATCCGACATAAATGGGCCGGCAGAACGTCGGATAAACAAAAATGTTGGACAATATGGAGTCTCCTACTATTACCCATCCGATGCCTAGAATACTAACAACAGGGAATAGGCAAAACTACGGTGAGGTGGATCTGTAATTGGTTAAATGGACGAACCCAGAGGGTACTCACCAATGCTTCCTCTTCATCCTGGAAAGAAGTGACGAGCGGAGTGCCGCAGGGTTCCGTCCTGGGCCTGGTCCTGTTCAACATCTTTATTAATGACTTAGATGAAGGGTTAGAAGGCAGGATCATCAAGTTTGCAGACGACACCAAATTGGGAGGGAGCCAATACTCCAGAGGACAGGAGCAGGATTCAAAACGATCTTGACAGATTAGAGAGATGAATGGCCAAAATTAACAAAATGAAGTTCAACAGGGACAAATGCAAGATACTCCACTTTGGCAGGAAAAACGAAATGCAAAGATACAGAATGGGGGACAATGCCTGGCTCGAGAGCAGTACGTGTGAAAAAGATCTTGGAGTCCTCGTGGACAAGTTAAACATGAGCCAGGAATGTGATGTGGCGGCAAAAAAAGCCAATGGGATTTTGGCCTGCATCAAGAGGAGCATAGTGTCTAGATCTAGGGAAGTCATGCTCCCCATGCTCTATTCCGCTTTGGCTAGATCACAACTGGAATAGTGTATCCAATTCTGGGCATCACAGTTGAAGAGAGATATTGACTCTAAGCTGGAATGTGTCCAGAGGAGGGCGACTACAATGATCAAGGGTCTGGAGAACAAGCCCTATGAGGAGCGGCTTAAGGAGCTGGACATGTTTAGCCTGAAGAAGACAAGGCTGAGAGGAGATATGTGAGAGGAAGTCACAGAGAGGAGGGAGCAAGCTTGTTTTCTGCTTCCTTGGAGACTAGGACATGGAACAATGGCTTCAAACTACAAGAAAGGAGATTCCATCTGAACATGAGGAAGAACTTCCTGACTGTGAGAGCCGTTCAGCAGTGGAACTCTCTGCCCCGGAGTGTGGTGGAGGCTCCTTCTTTGGAAGCTTTTAAACAGAGGCTGGATGGCCATCTGTCAGGGGTGATTTGAATGCAATATTCCTGCTTCTTGGCAGAATGGGGCTGGACTGGATGGCCTATGAGGTCTCTTCCAACTCTTTGATTCTAGGATTCTATGATTCTATGACTCAAAGGGTGAAGGCAAGGCAAGGTCTTGGGGCTAGAGGGGCCCAACAGGAAGTGCCCGGATAATGCAGAAGAGGAGCATGGAAATCCCAGAGGGGAGGAGAGAGGATGCTTCCACTTCCGGTCCTGCCTTCCCCCCCCCCCCCTTCCTCCCTCCTCCTCTTGCCTTTTTCACTTATTGGGAATGGAGAGAGAGTGCAGGCAAAACGTCAGGAGAGAATGCTTCTAGAACATAGCCATATAGCCCGAAAAACCTACAACAACCCAATGGAGAGAGAGTTGGGGAAATTCGCTCCTTTGATTGAAGGGGAAAAGCTGGAGGAAAAGGGGGACGTCATATAAGAGCGTTGGATAAAACGGAATGTCGGATAAGTGAAAGTTGGATAAGCGAAGATCGGATAAACGAGACTCTACTGTCACTGGCCTTGAATGTTTGTGGTACATGTGTTCTGTGATCTGCCCTGAGTGCCCTTCAGGGTGAGAAAGAAGGGTGGAATATAAATACTGTAAATAAATAAATAAACTGTAAATAAAGGGAATTGTTTTCCTTTTTTGAAGTACAGCTGAAGCATTTTCTGCAAAGTCGGCTGCAAACACTGCTTCTGGTGAGGTGAGGCCTCTCAATGTCTGAAACAGTCACTGGGGGGGGGAGGGGCATTCAGAAACCCTTTCCTGATCCCAGTGTGTCCAGGACTTCACTTGCACTTTCTCAAGCTGTAAAAAAAGGGGGCGATTTTCCTTTTTGAAAAGTACAGCTGAAGCATTTTCTCCAAAGTCGGCTGCAAACATTACTTCTGGTGAAGAGAAGTGTGCCCTGGGGAGGGGGGGAGCCCTCCATTCCCTCGTTCCCATGGGAACCGGAGCCCACAATGGAGGGAGGAGCTTGGCCCGGAGGGGCGGGGCGTGGGAGATAAGGGGCGGGGCTTGTCCCGCAGCATGGCGAACAGGTGGGCGCGTGGGGAGGGTCAAGCGGGTCGGGGAGGTCTCTGGAGTCGCTTCCCATCCCGAGTCTCCCCCTTCAAGTTCTCTTCCCCCCAAACTCCCCCAGAGGATCTTGGGAGGAGGGGTGTGGCGTGGGAGATAAGGGGCGGGGCTTGTCCCGCAGGATGGCTAGCAGGTGGGCGCGTGGGGAGGGTCAAGCGGGTCGGGGGGGGGTCTCTGGTGTCGCTCCCCTTCCGAGTCTCCCCCTTCACCTCCCCCCCCACTTTCCCCCCCTAAGAGCTTGGGAGGAGGGGTGTGGCGTGGGAGATAAGGGGCGGGGCTTGTCCCGCAGGATGGCTAGCAGGTGGGCGCGTGGGGAGGGTCAAGCGGGTCGGGGGGGGGTCTCTGGTGTCGCTCCCCTTCCGAGTCTCCCCCTTCACCCCCCCCACTTTCCCCCCCTAAGAGCTTGGGAGGAGGGGTGTGGCGTGGGAGATAAGGGGCGGGGCTTGTCCCGCAGGATGGCTAGCAGGTGGGCGCGTGGGGAGGGTCAAGCGGGTCGGGGGGGGGGCTCTGGTGTCGCTCCCCTTCCGAGTCTCCCCCTTCACCTCCCCCCCACTTTCCCCCCCTAAGAGCTTGGGAGGAGGGGCGTGGCGTGGGAGATAAGGGGCGGGGCTTGTCCCGCAGGATGGCTAGCAGGTGGGCGCGTGGGGAGGGTCAAGCGGGTCGGGGAGGGGGTCTCTGAAGTCGCTCCCCTTCAGAGTCTCCCCCTTCCCCCGAGGAGCTTGGGCGGGGGGGGGGGCGGCGGGCTCGCCTGGGCGGGCAGGATGGCTAGCAGGTGGGCGCGTGGGGAGGGGCAAACGGGTCGGGAGAGGGGGGAGTCTCTGGAGTCGCTCCCCTTCACCTCCCCTTCCCTCCCCCCACTCTCCCCCCTCCCTGAGAAACTTGGTCCGGAGGGGCGTGGCGTGGGGGATAAGGCGTGGGCTTGTCCGGCGGCATGGCGAGCAGGTGGGCGCGTGGGGAGGGTCGTGGGGAGGGGGGTCTCTGGAGTCGCTGCCCTTCACCTCCCCTTCCCCTCTCTCTCTCCCACTCTCCCCCCCCCCCCGCCCCAAATAGCACCTACGGGCGCCTGTGGCGGGAGACCCGCGTGACGCTGGAGGACCTGCTCTCGGCGGAGCTCCCCCCGGAGCCTCCCCGCCCGGAGCGGAACCGCGCGTCCTTCGGCCACGGGCTGGGGGTGCTGTTCGCGCGCTACGTGGGGGCGGCGCGGCGCCTGGAGGCCTGCTACGACCAGGGCGTCCACCCGCAAAAGCGCCCCGTCCTCCGGATGCTCCTCGACGCCGTCCTCGGACGCGTCCTCGAGCTCAAGCACCAGATGGTCGAGCTCGACCTCTCCGAGACCCACTGCCTCGACCACGCGCTCCACGAGCTCAAGCTCACCCCGGTCGGTCGCGGGTGGGGGGGGGCGCGTGGGAGGCAGAGGGTGGCAGCCACGCGTGGGACGGCTTCGACCTTCCTTCCAGGGGTGCTGGACTCCAACTCCCACCTGGTGGGAGGGCCCACGTTTGCCCACGCGTGGTGGAAGCCAAAACCCTGACCCGCCCTTCCTCCCTCCCTCCCTTAGGCCGACCTGGAGGTCCCCATCCCGCGGTACTTCCTCAGCGAGCGCGCCAAGGTGCTGCTGGAGCGGCAAGAGGTCCTCGCGGGGCTCCTGACACGCGTGGGACCCGGAAAGGCCCTCACCGTGAGACCCGCACCCACAAACCCCTCCTTCTTGACTCAAATCGCTTCCTTCTCTGGGGGTTCAGAAGCAGGGTGGGCTGTGCGGCGAGTTTGTCCGGGCTGCGTGGACAAAACGCTCCCGAAGCATTCTCTCCTGACCTTTCGCCCACATCTCTGGCAGCAGGCATCCTCAGAGGTGGGGAGGTCTGCTGGAAAGTAGGCAAAGGAGGCCTATAATAACAACAACAACAACAACAACAACAATAATAATAATCTATTATTATTATCTATTATTATTATTTATTAATTATTTAATAATTATTACGTGGCCAGACAGCCGGGAAAATTCACAGCAACCCAGTGATTTCAGCCACGAAAGCCTTTGATAACACACAGAAGCAGGGTGGCTTGGATGGGGCTGGTAGAAGGAGGCTGGAGTGACTGGATGGCCTTGAGGGGTCCCTTCCGGCTCTGGGGTTTGAATCTCCCCCCCCCCCCCCCCCCAATCATATCTATGGCTCGCTGGTCATCTGACGGGAGGGCTTGGATGCTGCCTCCCTGCCTGGCAGAAGGGGGCTGGACTGACTGGGTGGCCTTGAGGGGTCTCACGAAGGTTCACTTCTATGGCTGGGTGGCCATTTGTCGGGAGGGCTTGGATGGTGCCTGCCTGCGTGCCTGGCAGGCCTTTAGGGACCCCTTCCATCTCTGGGGTTGAATCTCTCTCTCTCTCTCTCTCTCTCTCAATCATATCTATGGCTGGCTGGCCATCTATCAGGATGGCTTGGATGGTGCCTCCTTGCCTGGCAGGAGGGGGCTGGAGTGCATGACCTTTTAAGGTCCCCTTCCAACTCTTTCGATCATATCTATGGCTGACTGGCCGTCAGTCGGGAGGGCTTGGATGGTGCCTCCCTGCCTGGCAGAAAGGGGCTGGATTGACTGAATGACCTTTAGGGGTCCTTTCCAACTCTGGGGTTGAATCTCTCCCTCCCTCTCAGTCCTATCTATCTATCTATCTATCTATCTATCTATCTATCTATCTGTTTATTATTATTTATTTACGGTATTTGTATGCAACCCTTCTCAGCCTCGAAAGGGATTCAGGGTGGTTCACATCTATGGCTGGCTGACCATTTGTCGGGAGGGCTTGTGTGGTGCCTACCTGCCTGGCAGAAGGGGGCTGGATTGACTGGATGGCCTTGAAGGGTCACTTCCAACTCTGGGGTTGAACCCCCCCCCCCTCTTTCAATCATATCTATAGCTGGATGGCCATCTGTTGGGATGGCTTGGATGGTGTCCGGGATCCCCTCCATCTCTGGGATTGAATTTCTCTCTCTCTCTCTCTTTCTCTCTCTCCCTCTATCATATCTATGGCTGGCTGGCCATTTGTCGGGAGGGCTTGTGTGGTGCCTGCCTGCCTGCCAGAAGGGGGCTGGACTGGATGGCCTTTGGGTGCCCCTTCCAACTCTCTCGATCACATCTCTGGCTGGGTGGCCACCTGTCAGGAGGGCTTGGGTGGTGCCTCGGGGGTCCCCTACAACTCTGGGGTTGAATCTCTCTCTCTTTCAATCATATCTATCGATCTTTGTATGGATTATTATTTCTTTGCGGTATTTGTGTTCAACCCTTCTCAACCCCGAAGGGGACTCAGGGCGGTTCACATCCATGGCTGGCTGGCCACCTGTCGGGAGGGCTTGGGTGGTGCCTGCCTGCCTGCCTGCCAGAAGGGGTCTGGACAGGATGACCTTTGGGTGCCGCTTCCTACTCTCTCGATCACATCTCTGGCTGGCCGGCCACCTGTCAGGAGGGCTTGTGTGGTGCCTGCCTGCCTGGCAGAAGGGGGCTGGACTGGATGGCCTTTGGGTGCCCCTTCCCACTCTCTCTGGCTGGCTGGCCACCTGTCGGGAGGGCTTGCCCAAGGGTCAAGGGGGGCAGGGGTGGTGCCCAGCGCTGACCTTGACCCCTTGCCCTCTCTGTCCTCCCCCCCCCCGCAGCCCCCCCGCCCCGGGCTCCCCCGCGAGGAGGCGGTGCGCCTGATCCAGATGGCGGAGCGCATGCGCCAGGGCCGGCTGAGGGCGCGCTTCATGGCCGAGATCCGCCGCGACGAGGAGCGCGAGAGGAGGGCGCGCGAGGCCGGGCTGGCCGAACCGGACAGGAACACCGCCGCCACCGTCATCCAGAAGGTCAGCCCGGGGGAGGGGGAGGGGGAGGGGGAGGGGAGGGGTCAGAGGGGGCCAGAGGGGGCCCTGACCCCCACTGCCCCTTCCCTTTCAGATCTGGAAGGGCTGCATCCTGCGGAGGATGACGGCGGCGGCGCGGCAGATGGAGATGGCCTTCATCGGGATGGTGGGCAGCCCCTCCCCCTCCCTCCCTCCCCCCCCCCCCTCCCCGAGAGTGCCGAGTTCAGCGTTTCCCGTAATTGCGTCCTCGGGACGATATTTAAAATCCATTTGGGGATCAATGAGGCGGGAAAGTGGCAGGAAAGCGAGGAGGGAGGGGGCGAAAGAGGAGGAGGAGCCCATTAAGGGCAGCTTCCCCCCTCCACGTCCCCCTTTCCACACTCCCCACGCACGCACACGCTTCTCACCATCTGAACATGAGGAAGAACTTCCCGACTGTGAGAGCCGTTCAGCAGTGGAACTCTCTGCCCCTGAATGTGGTGGCACGCACACGCTTCTCACCATCTGAACATTAGGAAGAACTTCCCGACTGTGGGAGCCGTTCAGCAGTGGAACTCTCTGCCCCGGAGTGTGGTGGAGGCTCTTTCTTTGGAAGCTTTTAAACAGAGGCTGGATGGCCATCTGTCGGGGGTGCTTTGAATGCAATATTCCTGCTTCTTGGCAGAATGGTGGTGGACTGGATGATGGCCCAGGAGGTCTCTTCCAACTCTAGGATTCTCTCTCCAGTCCACAACTAGACAAATTTCTCAAAATCCAGACAGAAAGTGAGTCTGAGGTAAACCTCAGTGGGAGAAAGGTCTCACTCTGTGAGAAGACCTCACAGTGTGAGGTAGGCATTATGGGGTTGGACTGGATGGCCCACCAGGTCTCTTCCAACTAGGATTCTATGAATAGCTGCAGTTCTATATAATCAGATGTGCCTGTAGCTTAGTAGCTATCAGTCTGAGGTAAACCTCAGTGGGAGAAATGTCTCAGTCTGTGAGAAGGCCTCACAGTGTGAGGTAGGCATTATGGGGTTGGACTGGATGGCCCACCAGGTCTCTTCCAACTCTGGGATTCTATGAAAAGCTGCAGTGCTATATAAGGAGGTGTCCCTGTAGTTCAGTAGCTGTTGGTCTGAGGTAAACCTCAGTGGGAGAAAGGTCTCAGTCTGTGAGAAGGCCTAACAGTGTGAGATAGGCATTATGGGGTTGGACTGGATGGCCCACCAGGTCTCTTCCAACTAGGATTCTATGAATAGCTGCAGTTCTATATAATCAGGTGTGCCTGTAGCTTAGTAGCTGTCAGTCTGAGGTAAACCTCAGTGGGAGAAATGTCTCCGTGTGTGAGAAGACCTCCCAGTGTGAGGTAGGCATTATGGAGTTGGACTGGATGGCCCACCAGGTCTCTTCCAACTCTAGGATTCTATGAAAAGCTGCAGTTCTTTATAAGCAGGTGTGCCCGTAGCTTAGTAGCTGTCAGTTTGAGGTAAACCTCAGTGGGAGAAAGGTCTCAGTCTGTGAGGAGGCCTCACAGTGTGAGGTAGGCATTATGGGGTTGGACTGGATGGCCCACCAGGTCTCTTCCAACTCTAGGGTTCAATGATTCTTCCCAAAGGAGCCGGAGCCGCAGCTGATGAGCGCCACGCCGGCCATGATCCGGGCGCAGCTGGGTGAGGAGCTGCGGCGCATGCGCCAGGCCGACTACGAGGCCGAGTACCAGGAGGCCCTCGACCACGTCCGCGATGCCATCTATGAGGCTGAGGGGCCCAGCATGCGTGAGGCCCTCAAGGAGCAGCTCCGACAGTGGTTCATCGAGTGCCAGTGAGTCCGGCCCACCGCTCACTCCATATTCCACCCTCCAGGTGTTTTGGACTCCAACTCCCACCATTCCTCACAGCCTCAGGCCCTTTGCTTCCCCCCCCCCCCAGTCGCTTAAGCGGCGGGGGGGGGGGGAAGGAAGGGGCCTGAGGCTGGTGGGGAATGGTGGGAGTGAGTCCAAAACACCTGGAGGCCCAACATTTACTGGACACCACCTTTTGAAAGGAAAGGCATGCCCTCGTTAAGAGCCAACCCTTTGAAAAAATGATATTCATTAGCATTATGTAATGGCACACAGGTAACTCAGCTGTTAAACTGCTAAACCATGTCTTTGAACTGCCAAGGACAAAGGCATGCCACTGCACACATAAAAAACATATACAGTAGAGTCTCGCTTCTCCGACATAAACGTGCCGGCAGTACATCAGAAAAATGAAAATGTTGGATAATACGGAGTCTCCTCCTGTCTTAACTCAAAAGGTTAAGGCAAGGCAATGCCTTGAGGCTAGAACAGCTTAGCGAGAAGTGCCTGGATACAGAAGAGGACCATGGAAATCACAGAGAGAAGGAGGGAGGAGGATTCTGCTTCCGGTCCTGCTTCCTCTACCCCCTTCTTTTGTCTGCTTAAGTGGCAGGGGGGGGGGGGGCCCAAGGCTGGTGGGAGTTGCAGTCCAAAACACCTGGAGGGCCAAAATTTGCTGGACACCACCTTTTGAAAGGAAAGGCATGCCCTCGTTAAGAGCCAACCCTTTGAAAAAATGATATTCATTAGCATTATGTAATGGCACACAGGTAACTCAGCTGTTAAACTGCTAAACCATGTCTTTGAACTGCCAAGGACAAAGGCATGCCACTGCACACATAAAAAACATATACAGTAGAGTCTTGCTTCTCTGACATAAATAGGCCAGCAGAACATCAGAAAACTGAAAATGTTGGATAATATGGAGTGTCCTAATAGGTGCTGGACACCTAGAATACTAACAACAAGGACTTAAGGGTCAAGGCAGGGGGAAACCTCGGTGCTAGAGCGGCCCAGCAGGCAAAACTACGGTGAGGTGGATCTGTAATTGGTTAAGTGGATGAACACAGAGAGTGCTCACTAATGCTTCCTCTTCATCTTGGAAAGAAGTGACAAGTGGAGTGCCGCAGGGTTCCGTCCTGGGCCCGGTCCTGTTCAACATCTTTATTAATGACTTAGATGAAGGGCTAGAAGGCATGATCATCAAGTTTGCAGACGACACCAAATTGGGAGGGAGAGCCAATACTCCAGAGGACAGGAGCAGGATTCAAAATGATCTTGACAGATTAGAGAGATGATGGGCCAAAACTAACAAAATGAAGTTCAACAGTGACAAATGCAAGATACTCCACTTTGGCAGAAAAAATGAAATGCAAAGAGACAGAATGGGGGACAATGCCTGGCTCGAGAGCAGGACGTGTGAAAAAGATCTTGGAGTCCTCGTGGACAACAAGTTAAACATGAGCCAACAATGTGATGTGGCGGCAAAAAAAGCCAATGGGATTTTGGCCTGCATCAATAGGAGCATAGTGTCTAGATCTAAGGAAGTAATGCTCCCCATGCTCTATTCTGCTTTGGTTAGACCACATCTGGAATATTGTGTCCAATTCTGGGCACCACAATTCAAGAGAGATATTGACAAGCTGGAATGTGTCCAGAGGAGGGCGACTAAAAATGATCAAGGGTCTGGAGAACAAGCCCTATGAGGAGCGGCTTAATGAGCTGGGCATGTTTAGCCTGAAGAAGAGAAGGCTGAGAGGAGATATGATAGCCATGTATAAATATGTGAGAGGAAGTCACAGGGAGGAGGAGGGAGCAAGCTTCCTTTCTGCTTCCCTGGAGACTAGGACGCAATGGAACAATGGCTTCAAACTACAAGAGAGGAGATCCATCTGAACATTAGGAAGAACTTCCTGACTGTGAGAGCCGTTCAGCAGTGGAACTCTCTGCCCGGAGTGTGGTGGAGGCTCCTTCTTTGGAAGCTTTTAAACAGAGGCTGGATGGCCATCTGTCAGGGGTGATTTGAATGCAATATTCCTGCTTCTTGGCAGAAGGGGTTGGACTGGATGGCCCATGAGGTCTCTTCCAACTCTTTGATTCTATGATTCTATGATTCTAAGTGCCCGGATGCAGAAGAGGAGCATGGAAGTCACAGAGGGAAGGAGGGAGAATGCTTCCTGTCCGGCCTCTTATCTGGAATGTCGGATAAGTGAAGGTCGGATAAGCGAGACTCTATTGTCCTTAGCTTGCAGAATTTTGGAAATGTTTATTTGAAGTTGAAATTGCAGTTGCCCAAAACATCTACTCTGTCTTGAAACCTCTTAGTTTAAAATATATGCACTCAGAGACAAAAAAAATCCCCAAAGTCTTCTTTTGAAAAGTAACATATATTGTTTACTCACAAACATCTTGTATTAATTCAGGATAATTCAGGCACAATTCACAAATGGTTTCAGCCCAGTTTACCTGTGCGAATGTATCTCCCTCTTCGTACCACCAAGGACCTTAAGAGATCATCCGGCGAGTCCCTGCTCTTGGTCCCACTGCCATCGCAGTTGCGTTTGGTGGGGATGAGAGACAGGGCCTTCTCTGTGGTGGCCTCTTGGCTGTGGATCTCCCTTCCTTATGAGATTAGATCTGCCCCATCCCTTCTGATCTTCTGGAAGAAACTCAAATCCTGGCTGTGGGATCAAGCGTTCGCAGAATAGACTGATTTACGGGTGAAGATAAGGTTTTAGTGGACTGATTTGGATGACAATTTGAACCAGCCAACTGTTTTAACGTATATTTACAACAGTTTTTAAATGTATGCTAATTGTATTTTATGTGTTATGTTATTATATTGTCTTGGCACTGAATAGTTGCCTGTCGTTAGCCGCCCTGAGTCCCTCTTTGGAGGTTGAGATGGACGGGGTAGACATGTTCTGGATAAATAAATAAATAATTCTTATTAAAGTTCGGTTATAGATAGGATGTAGTTTCTCTGGCAAATCAATACGTAATTAGCAAATAAGAATCAAGGGAACTGGGACTCAAAAAGATCTCGTTGTAGGCGTCTACTACAGACCTCCAAGCCAGGAGGAGGAACTTGAAGTCTTCTGCCAACAGTTGACCAAACAGGCACGGAGAAGAGATGTAGTAGTCATGGGCGATTTCAACTATCCTGATATTTGCTGGAAAACAAACTCAGCCAAGAGTACAAGGTCCAACAAATTCCTCGCTTGCCTTGCAGGCAATTTCATGGTCCAGAAGGTAGAAGAGGCAACAAAGGGGTTGGCTACTCTTGATTTCATCCTAACAAATGCGGAGGACCTGATCGATGCGGTTGAAGTGGTAGGATCCTTAGGGTCAAGTGACCATGTGTTCCTGCAATTTGAGGTACAAAGGAAGGTCAAAACTAAGACAAGTCAACCCCGCATTTTGGACTTTAGGAGAGCTAATTTCTGAAAAATGAAGGAACCACTGAGCAGCATTCCATGGACACAGATACTAAAAGACAAGGGAGTTACGGATGGATGGGAATTTCTCAAGAGTGAAATACTCAAGGCGCAATTGCAAACTGTGCCAACAAAGAGAAAAAATAGGACAAGTCCAAAGAAGCCAGAATGGATGTCTAAATAACTTCTAACTGTGCTAAAACACAAAAGAGACAAGCACAAGAAGTGGAAAAAGGGAGAAATCACCAAAGAAGAATTCAAACAAATAGCCAACACCTGTAGGGAAAAGGTCTGCAAGGCTAAAGCACAAAACGAGCTCAGGCTTGCCAGGGATATTATGTCAGTAGAAAAAGGAAAAACTGAGAGGCGATAGGGCCTCTTTGAGAAGATGGGGCAATGCTGACAGGAGGTAGGGAAATGGCAGAACTACTTAATGCCTTCTTTGTCTCGGTCTTCTCACAAAAAGAAAGTCATGGCCCATGAGGTCTCTTCCAACTCTTTGATTCTATGATTCTATGATTCTACATATACATTAACAAACTAATAGTGAAGGCTTGGAAGGTTGCTATGTCCAACATTTCTCGTTTGCTGACCATGTCCTTCCTCTCTTTCTTTGCGCAGTGACCTGACGGGGCGCTTCCCAGATTACCCAGAGGAGGGTCTCGGGGGCTGCGCTGTCCTCTTCGCTGAGAAGACCCCTGAAGAGGTGGGTAGAAGGCGGCCGAGGAGTGGGCAGGGCCCAGTCCGCAGGTGAACCCCCCAGTAAGCCCCTCCTTCCGCTGGATAGGTGAAGGCCGATCTGGACCTGGCGGAACTCCTGGCCGAGAAGAAGAAGAAAGAGAAAGCGAAGAAGAAGGAGGAGAAAGGCAAGGACAAGAAGGAGGGCAAGGAGAAGAAGGAGAAGGAGAAGAAGGAGAAGAAGGGCAAGAAGGAC
>NW_026847660.1:135221987-135269045 GCF_025583915.1 Anolis sagrei ordinatus | reverse complement strand
CAAGCAAAAGCCCTCCTGAAACAAACTTGCAGGCATTGCACAAGAAGTAACTCAAAGAGTACAAATAGAAACAAAACTGTTCAGCTCTGCTTCTGCCACATGTCAGGGAGGGAAAGATATGAACAGAGGGTATCATGTCATAGAAGGAAGGAAGAGAAGAAGGGGGGAGAGGCTGAAGGAGAAGGAAGGAGAAGAAGGGGAGGAAAAGGAGAAGAGAAGAAGAGAAAAGAATGCAAAAGAAAAGGAGGAAGAGAAAAAGAGGGAAGAGAATGAAGGCAAGGAAAAAGAGAAGGAAGGAAGAAGAGCAGAGGGGAGGGAAGGGAAAGGAGGAGGGAAAGGAGGAGAATGAAGGGGGAAAGAAAAGCATGAAGGGAAGAACCCCCAGGATTAAGAAGGGGGGTGGGGGAAAAGGGAGGGGGGGGAAAAGGGAGGTAACAGATAATTGATTATTGCACTAACCGGGACTACCCGGCCAAGCCCGGTCCAGGGGGGGGGCCAAGGGGGGGGGGGCGAAGGGGTCCCGCTCCTTGCTTCTTCCTCCCGGCTGCCCCCTTCTCCCCCCCTCAGCTGGACCCCCGCCGCCTGAGGAAGGACCTCCCCCGCGCGCTGCGCCTGCTCAAGCCCGGGGACCGCGTGATGCTGGTGGGCACCTCCTCCCGCCCTTACCTGGCCGACCTCAAGGGCCTCTGCCGCACCTACGAGCGCGTCCTCCTCGTGCCACGCCCCGACTACGCCTCCAGATTCGGTATGCGGAGTGGGGGGGGGCGCGGGGGGGAGGGGGAGAGGGAAGGGACGCCCCCGCCTTCCCCGGCCCTTGGCCTCCCTCCCCTCCATTCTCAACCCATGCTTGTTTTGGCATTGAATGCTTGCCAGTTTGTCACATTGCTGGAGAGCGCGGATGAGCTCCCTCTGTCAGCTCCAGCTCCCCGTGCAAAGGGGACACGAGAGAAGAGTCCCACAAGGATGGTAAAACATCAAAACATCCGGGCAACGTCCTTGCAGACGGGCAATTCCCTCACACCAGAAGCGACTTGCAGTTCCTCAAAAGTCGCTCCTGACAGGACAAAAAAAAATCATTCTTCTTGTTATAGCCCTTCCTTCTCTTAACTTTCCTTCTCTTCCTTTCGCTTCCAGTATCCTTCCTTTTCTCTTTTTTTCCCATTCCATCTCCCCCTTTCCTTTCTTTTGTCCTTCCTTCTTTCTTCCTTTCCTCCCTTCTCTTCACCGTCTTTCTCTTCCTTTCACTTCCATTTCCTTCCTTCCGTCTTTCTTTCTCCTCTTCTATCTCCTTCCTTCTGTTAACTTTCCTTCCCTTCTCTTCACTTCCAATTCCTTCCTTCCTCTTTCTTTCTTACATTCCATCTCCTTCCTTCCTTCATCTCCCTTCCTTTCTTCCCTCCTCCCTTCCTTCTCGTCACCATCTTTCCCTTCCTTCCTTTCATTTCCATTTCCTCCTTCCTTCTCTTCATTTTCCTTCTCTTCCTTTCACTTCCATTTCTTCCTTTCATCCGTCTCCTTCTTTCCGTCCTTTTGTCCTTACTTCCTTTCCTTTCCTACTTCCTTCTTTTAACTTTTTTTCACTTCCATTTCTTTACTTCCTTGCTTCCTTTCCTCTTCCTTTCTTTCTTTCTTCCATCCCATCTCCTTCTTTCCTTCCTATCCTCCTTCCCTTCTCTTAACTTCCTTTCATTTCACTTCCCTTTCTTTCTTTCTTCTCCTTCTTTCCTTCCTTTTGTCCTTCCTTCCTTCCCTTCCCTTCCTTTCACTTCCATTACTTCCTTTCTTTCTTTCTTTTCTTTCTTTCTTTCTTTCTTTCTTTCTTTCTTTCTTTCTTTCTTTCCTTCTTCTCCTCCATCTCCTTCTTTCCTTCCTTTGGTCCTTTCTCCCTTTACTCTTCCTTTCCTTCCTTGCCCCCCCACCCCGCTTTCAATTCCTTTCCTTGTGGAGGGGGGGGCGTACACCCACCCCCTGCTGACCCTCCCCCCTCTCCCCCTCCTGTCTGTCTTCCTTTCTTCCACTCCATCTCCTTCTTTCCTTCCTTTTGTACTTTCTTCCTTTCCTTTCCCCCTTCCTTCCTTCTCTTAACTTCCCTTCCCTTCCTTTCACTTCCATTTCTTTCTTTCCTTCTTTCTTTCTTCCATCTCCTTCTTTCCTTCCTTTTGTCCTTACTCCTTTCCTTCTCTCCTTTCTCTCCTTCCTTCCCTTCCATTACTTCCTTTCCTCTTTTTTCTTTCTTCCTTTCCTTCTCTCCGTCCTCTCCTTCTTTTCCTTCCTTTTTCCTTTCTCCCTTCTTTCTTCTTCCTTGCCCCCCCCCCCCGCTCTCAATTCCCTTTCTTGTGGAGGGGGGGGCGTACACCCACCCCCTGCTGACCCTCCCCCTTCCACTCCATCTCCTTCTTTCCTTCCTTTTGTACTTTCTTCCTTTCCTTTCCCCCTTCCTTCCTTCTCTTAACTTCCCTTCCCTTCCTTTCACTTCCATTTCTTTCTTTCCTTCTTTCTTTCTTCCATCTCCTTCTTTCCTTCCTTTTGTCTTTCTTCCTTTCTTTTCCTCTCCTTTTCTTTCTTTCCTCCTTCCTTACTTCCTTTCTCTTTTTTCTTTCTTCTTTCCTTCTTTCCTTCCTTCTTCCTTCTTTTCCTTCTTCCTTTCTTTCCTTCCTTTTCTTCCTTTTCCTTCCTTCCTTTCCTTCCTTTCCCTTTTTTTTTCTTTCCTTCCTTCTTCTCCTCCATCTCCTTCTTTCCTTCCTTTGGTCCTTTCTCCCCTTACTCTTCCTTTCCTTCCTTTTGTCCTTACTTCCTTTCCTTTCCTACTCCTTTCTCTTCACTTGCCTTCCCTTCCTTTCACTTCCATTACTTCCTTTCCTTTTTTTTCTTTCTTCCTTCCTTCTTCTCCTCCATCTCCTTCTTTCCTTCCCCTGGTCCTTTACTCTTCCTTCCCTTCCCCAGGACCTTGACCACCCCCCGGCCCGCTCTCACTTCCCTTCCTTGTGTGTGTGGGGGGGGGGGGTGCCGCCCCCCCCCCCTGCTGCCCCCCCCCCCCCCCCCCCCCCCCCCCCCCCCCCCGTAGTGACGTGGCGGCGCCTGATCGAGCGCCAGGGCGGGGCGGTGTCTGCCCGGCTGGACATGAGCGCGCTGGCCAAGGTGTCGGAGGGCTACAGCCAGGGCGCGATGGCGGCGGCGGTGTCGGCCGTGCTGAGCGAGCGGAGGCTGCTCCAGCTGCCCAAGAGGCCCCTCCTGGCCGCAGAGCTGCTCCAGGCCCTCGCCCGCGCTGACCCCGTCTTCCCCGAGGAGGAGCGCCTCCTCCAGGTGGGGCAGGGGGCCCCGAGGGAGGGGCGGGGGGGGGGTTAGGCCACGCCCCCTCGGCCCCCTGGTCACGCCCCCCGCCCCCCTGCCCTCCCCACAGGACTGGTACAGCAAGACCCCCCTGGGGAAGAAGAAGAAGCGCGAGGAGGAAGAGCGGCTCCGCCTGGCCGAGATGAAGGGCAAGAAGAACAAGAACAAGGACAAGGGCAAGGGCAAGAAGAAGTAGCAGTCCAGCAGCAGCAGCAGCAGCAGAGGGTGGTCAACCCATTAGCTTGCATGCATATGCAAATCAGGTGCAATAAACAAATGGGAGCTTCCAGAGTTGGTCTTGTTGGGGAAAGACAAAGAGAAGGAAGGGAAGGGAAGCACCATCAAAGCACCCCCCACAGATGGCCACCCAGCCTCTCCTTTAAAGCCTCATAACCAGCAGAATCTTCCATGTGGTGAAACTGGGAGAAGCGTCTCTTCCTCAGGTCTGCAGAGTCAGAACTCTAGGTTCGAAAGTATTTATTGAAGTCAAAGAAATAGGTAGAAGAGGTCTTGGAGTTCACTAGTTTATGAAGTCTCATCTTCTAAAGAGGTAAAAAGGGTAAAAAGCAAAAAAAAAAAAATTCCATGCAGCTACATTTTGCCTGCAGAGAGAGGCAAAATGCGTCCTCACTGGAAGGAAGAAAAGGCAGAAGAGGCTGGAAAATGGCAAACCCAGGGCAATAAAACTTCAAGAGGAAGTTTCCTCACAGAATTCCATTGTTACATCTTCAAAGGGGAGGAGACAGTGGCCTCTCCTTAAAAGCCTCCAAGGAAGGAGATTCCACCACACTCTGAGGCAGAGAGTTCCACTGCTGAACAGCTTTCCTTACAGTTAGGAAGTTCTTCCTCACTTTCAGGTGGAATCTCTTTGTGTTGTGGAAGGAAGGCTTCACTGGGTTGCAGTGAGTTTTCCGGGCTGTCTGGCCACCTTCCAGAAGCATTCTCTCCTGACGTTTCATCCACATCTATGGCAAGCGTCTTCAGAGGTTGTGAGGTCTGTTGGAAACTAGACTTTCACAACCACTATGTCAGAATTCACAGAGAAGCCATGGACATCCACAAGAAGCAGGTGTGCAATGTCAACAGAAAGGAGGAAACCATGAAAATGAACACAATCTGGCTCCCAATATTTTAAAAAAAACTCTAAAATCATAAGAGTAAATAAAGAACAACACTAAAAATAAAAAAAACAGGAGTATTCCGGGCATGAAACAATCAGGGCCAGCTAATCACCTCCCAACAAAGGATCTCCTCAGGCAGGAAGCAGCCAGGCTTTGAAGCTGCAAGGCTTTGCAATGCTAATCCAGGTGATTAATTGCAACATTGGGTTGTTGTAGGTTTTTTTTCGGGCTATATGGCCATGTTCTAAAGGCATTTTCTCCTGACATTTCGCCCAACGGAAATAGTTGAAGGTCCAACAGACCTCACAACCTCTGAGGATGCCTGCCATAGATGTGGGCGAAACGTCAGGAGAGAATGCTACTGGAACATGGCCAGACAGCCCAGAACACTCAGGGCAACCTGGACTGTCTTTCCTTGCATGTCGCCCTCCATGAAGCCCTTCCTTCAGATCCATGGCTCCCACGCCGCCCGCCCCCCCCCCCTTCTGGGGCTAAACGCCCCCTCCTCGGGGTCTCGGGCCCTTGCGGACGTGCTGGGTTTCCAACCAAGGCTCCCTCCTTGGTTGCCCCCCTGTTTGTTTTGGGGGGAGCCGAGGGGGATGTCCCCCCCCCGCGTGACCCATGACCACAGGACCCCCCGCTCGGGTTCCCGCTAGGAAATGGGGGGCGGCGGGAGGGGGCTGGGCTTTGCAAGGCCAGGAAAGGGAGGGGGGAGGAGCACCACCCATTCCCCTTCCCTCCCTCCCTGGGAGCTCCTCTTGGCCCCTCCCCTACTTCTCACAACTCTCCCCCCCCCCCGTGGCTGCCTGCCTAACTCGCGGCTGGAAAGGTCAAGGCTATTTGTGGCGAGGGGGGGGGGGGCGGGAGGGGGCTATTTATATCCCCCTTCCTTCCGAGTCAGGAGGGGGCGGGAAGGGGCGTGGCCGGCGAAGGAGCCTCAAGGGCGCCCCCCTCCTCCTTGGAGCCCTCCACCTCCCCCCTCCCTCCCTCCCTCCCATGTCTCGGCCAGGGTGGGGCGGGGCCAAGGGCAGGTCCGGCAAGGGTCCGCCCTTGGAGTGCCGGGACCCGGTGGTGGAGAACGCGCTCTACTCGGGGGACCTGGACCAGGTGCGCCGCCACTTCCGCCCGGGAGCCACCGTCGACCTCGTCCTCCACGCCCGCAGCCACGAGCCCCGCTGGATCTGCCGCGAGTGGGGTGAGGGGGGGCGCATTGGGGGGCGGAGGAAGGGAGTGGGAGAGGAGGAGGAGGAGGGGGGTGGGGGTCTCCTTCCATGGAAAGCCCGCCCAGAGAGCTGTTCAGCAGTGGAACTCTCTGCCCCGGAGTGTGGCTGGATGGCCATCTCTCGAGGGTGCTTTGAATGCAATTGCCCTGCTTCTTGGCAGAATGGGGTGAGATTGGATGGCCCACCAGGTCTCTTCCAACTCTATGACTCTATGACTGCCTTCTGACCCTTTGGGTGAAAACGCCCCCTTTAGCATCAAAGTGGAGAGGACTGGGCTCTGGAGCAGGTCTGGGCCAAGTTGGGGTGATTCCACCATACATTCTAGATAGGAGAGGTCTTAGAGTTCACTCGTTTAAGAAGTCTCGTCTTCTAAAGAGGTAAAAACATAAAAAGTCAGAAAGTCCATGCAGTTACATTTTGCCTGGAGAGAGAGGCAAAATGCGTCCTCCCTGGAAGGAAGGAAAGGCAGAAGAGAATGGAAATACATTCTAGATAGGAGCAAAATAGCTCACTACTTCTCATCTTCTAAAGAGGTAAAAAAGTCAGAAAGTCCACACAGCTACATTTTGCCTGGAGAGAAAGGCAAAATGCGTCCTCACTGGAAGGAAGGAAATGCAGAAGAGAATGGAAATGCATTCTAGATAGGAAAGGTCTAGGAGCAAAATAGCTTACTACGTCTCATCTTCTAAAGAGGTAAAAAAGTCAGAAAGTCCATGCAGCTACATTTTGCCTGGAGAGAGAGGCAAAATGCGTCCTCCCTGGAAGGAAGGAAAGGCACGATGTAGTCTCAGACAGGTAACATATTCCTTGGTTGCAGACAAAGTAATGGAATCCGGCCTTAGGGTGGTGACCAGGCCTTCCTTCATCCAAAAGGTTACATCTCAGCAAAAACAAAAGACCACAAAGGAAGTGAAAGAAGAAAGCAGATGGGGAGGAACACAGCTTCTCAAAACATGTGTCCAGAGGCAAGACATGACTCAAGTGGTGGTCAACTCATTTAACTTACATGCATATTTATTTATTTATTTATTTATTTATTTATTTATTTATTTATTTATTTGCGACATTGCTATGCCGGCCTTCTCACCCCGAAGGGGACTCAGAGCGGCTTACTAATATATATGCACATACAATATATTATGTTTTTAGCATAGTACAACATCAGTGTTATATATTACTATAGTGTACTATACCAGTGTTTCTCAACCTGGGGGTCGGGACCCCCAGAGGGGTCATGAGGGGGTGTCACAGGGGTCACCAAAGACCATCAGAAAACATAGTATTTTCTGTTAGTCATGGGGGTTCTGTGTGGGAAGTTTGTCCCAATTCCATCGTTGGTGATGTTCAGAATGCTCTTTGATTTAAGTGAATTATAAATCCCAGCAACTACAACTCCCAAATGTCCCAAACTCCACCAGTGTTCACATTTGGGCATACTGAGTATCTGTGCCAAGTTTGGTCCAGATCCATCATTGTTTGAGTCCACTGCGCTCTCTGGACGTAGGTGAACGACAGCCCCGAAACTCAAGGTCTATATCCACCAAACCTTTCCAGTAATTTCACTGGGGAGCGAGTTCAACAGGCGAGGGGCCACCGCCGAGAAGGCCCTGTCTCTCGTCCCCACCAAGCACATTTGTGACAAAGGTGGGAACAAGAGCAGGGCCTCCTCAGAAGATCGTAAATTTCGAGGTGGGAAGTAGGGGGAAGTAGGGGGAGATACGTTTGGATGAGTAAGCTGGCCCAGAAAATGGC
Organism: Anolis sagrei ordinatus; assembly: GCF_025583915.1. Classification (NCBI taxonomy): domain Eukaryota; kingdom Metazoa; phylum Chordata; class Lepidosauria; order Squamata; family Anolidae; genus Anolis; species Anolis sagrei. The sequence continues at coordinate 135,261,619 of NW_026847660.1, read as the reverse complement.
GAATGGCACATGTCAAGCCCAGGGCAATAAAACTTCAAGAGGATGTGGGGGAGGAATCCCTCAGCCTAATCCCATTTCTGGTGTAGCTACTCATTGAGGACTGGAGACTTGATGACACAAGAGACTTGTGCAATCCACGGATGAAACCCAACAAAACTGATGAATCCAACACATGAAGCTACATTTTGCCTGAAGAGAGGCAAAATGCGTCCTCACTGGAAGGAAGAAAGGACAGAAGAGTCTGGAAAATGGTGAATGGCCACATGGGTAGCTCAGGGCAATAAAACTTCAAGAGGAAGTTCCCTCACAGAATTGCATGGCTTCATCTTCAAAGGGCAACGAGGAGGAGTTGGGAAACATGGATAGTCTAGCTCAGTGTTTCTCAACCTTCCTAATACTGCGACCCCTTAATACAGTTCCTCCTGTTGTGGTGACCCCCAACCATCACATTATTTTTGTTACTACTTCCTAACTGTCATTTTGCTACAGTTATGAATCATAATGTAAATATCTGATATGCAGGATGTATTTTCATTCACTGGACCAAATACCTCATAAGCTCTAATTTGAATACTGGTGGGTTAGTGGGGCACTGATTTTGTCACTTGGGAGTGGTAGTTGCTGGGATTTATAGTTCACCTACCATCAAAGAGCATTCTGAACTCCACCAACGATGGAATGGAACCAAACTTGGCACACAGAACTCCCACAACGGACAGAAACTCCTGGAAGGGTTTGCTGGGCATTGACCTTGAGTTCTGGAGTTGTAGTTCACCTACATCCAGAGAGCTCTGTGGACTCAGTGATGGATCTAGACCAAACTTGGCACGAATACCCAATATGCCCAAATGTGAACACTGGTGGAGTTTGGATAAAATAGACTTGACATTTGGGAGTTGTAGTTGCTGGGATGTATAGTTCACCTCCAATCAAAGAGCACTCTGAACTCCACCAACGATGGAGTGGAACCAAACTTGGCACACAGAACCCCTATGAGCAACAGAAAATACTGGAAGGGTTTGCTGAGCATTGACCATGAGTTTGGGAGTTGTAGTTCACCTACATCCAGAGAGCACTGTGGACACAGTACTGCATGACCAACAGAAAATACTGAGTTTTCTGACGGTCTTTGGCGACCCCTCGCGACCCCCGCAGGGGTCCCGACCCCCAGGTTGAGAAACACTGCTACTCATTGAGGACTAGAGACTTGATGACACAAGATCAGACATGGAAGCCAACAAAACTGATGAATCCGACACAATGAGGACTCAAGAGGGTTTGTTCTCTCCTGATGGAGGAAAGGAGAGGATCTTGCAAGAGGGGAGAGGGAGCCTCTCTCTCAGGCCGGGCCGACGTGGGCCCCCCCTCCAGGCGTCTTGGACTTCAACTCCCACAATTCCCAACAGCCAACCGGAGGGTCCAGAGAAAGACCCCCCAACTTCCTAACTCTGGTTACGACCAAAGAAAGAAGGACTCCTTTGACTCTCCGACTTCCAAGGGAAGCGAGGGCTGGGGCGGGGAACTGTCCTGCGTGGGGCGAGGCCCCGAAAGCCGTGGAGAGGGGCGGGGAGGGGGCGGGGCGGGATACAAGATCGCTCCGAGGGGAGGGGCGGGGCGGGGCGGAGGGGGTCCCACCTTCCTGTCACAAGGTCTCCTCCTCCTCCTCCTCCCCCGCCCCAAAGACCCCTCCCTCCCTCCCTCCCTCCCTCATTCCCGGGCCCTTCCTGCTGTGCCTGTGCCCGTGGGGCCTGCCCGTGTGCGTGGGCGCCATGGAGGCCATCCAGACGCGGCGGGCGGAGGGGGCGGCGGGGGCCTTCTGGCGGGCGCTGCTGGAGGGCGACGGGTGCGCGCTGCTCTGCCTCCTGCGCGACCCCGACAGCGGCGTGGGGCCCAACTCCGTCTTCGACACCAGCGACAGCGAGGAGTGGAAGGCGCTGCGGGGCAACTCCCGGTGGCTGAGTGGGTATGAGGGAAGGGGGAAGGGGTCTCTCCCTGGCCCCCCTCGGCGCTGACCCCTCCCCTCTCTCCCCCCCCCCCGTTGCAGGGATCTGGGCGCTGACCTACGAGCAGGAGCTGACCTCCCCGCTGCACGTGACGGCGGGGCGTGGCTTCGTGGACTGCCTGCGGCACCTGCTGCTTCGCGGGGCGGAGGTGGACCTGGCCCCCGGGGGGAGGACGGCCCTGCACGAGGCCTGCGCCGCCCCCGCCCCCGACTGCGCGCGCCTCCTCCTCTCCTTCGGCGCAGACCCCCGCGCCCCCGCCCAGCCCGACGGGAGGAGACCCCTCCACTTCTGCCGCAGCCCGGACTCCCTCGAGTGAGTGAGATTGGGGGGGGGGGGGGGGGAGAGGGGAGGGGGGGAACAGGGCCTGAGGCCGGAGTTAGTTCCAAAACACCTCGAGGGAGGGACTGGGAGGCCATCCGAACATTAGGAAGAGCTTCTCGACTGGGAGAACTGTTGGAAGGGGTGTTCAGCTGAGGAACTCTCTGCCTCAGGAGTCAGGTGGAGGGGAGGGGGGTGGAGAACAGGGCCTGAGGCCGGAGTTAGGTCCAAAACACCTGGAGGGAGGGCCCAAGTAGACTGGGAGGCCATCCGAACACTAGGAAGAGCTTCTCGACTGGGAGAAGTGTTGGAAGGGATGTTCAGCTGAGGAACTCTCTGCCTCAGGAGTCCGGTGGAAGCTCCTTCCTTGGAGGCTTTGGAAACAGAGGCTGGGTGGCTGGCCATCGGTGACTTGGGCCCTCCCTCAAGGAGTTTTGGACTCCCACCCTCCCTCACATCCTCAGCCCCCTTCCTTTCCCCCTCCCCAGCCGCTTAAGCGGAAAAGGAAACGGAAAAGGAACAGGAAGTGTGGGAGTGAGGAAGTGTGGGAGTGGGAGTCCAAAACTCCTGCAGGGAGGGAGGACCCATGTTAGGAGAGCTGTGTGACAGTCATTTCCATGCCTTTGGGGTGGGAAAGGGGGAGAGTGGGAGGCCATCCGAACATTAGGAAGAACTTCCTAAGTGTTCAGCAGTGGAACTCTCTGCCTGAGGAGTCAGGTGGAAGCTTTGAAACAGAGGCTGGGTGGCTATCTGTCGGGGCAGTCAGGAGGGATGAGTGACAGTCGCTCGATGCATTTCCAGGCCTTTGGGTGGGTGGGAAAGGGGGAGAGTGGGAGGCCATCCGAACATTAGGAAGGACTTTCTCAGTGTTCAGCAGTGGAACTCTCTGCCTTAAGAGTCAGGTGGAAGCCCCTTCCTTGGAGGCTTTGAAACAGAGGCTGGGTGGCTATCTGTCGAGGATACTATGATGGTGCTTCTCCATCAAAGGGTAGGAGTGGGTGGGGATCTCTGGAGGTCTCTCTCTCCCCACGCGAGTCTCCTGCGACCCTTCTGCTTCTCCTCCCGGCAGGTGCGCGCGCCTCCTTCTGTCCCACGGCGCGGTGGTGAACGAGGCCCCTGAGGAGGGCGAAAGCGAGGGCGAGACCCCCTTGCACGTGGCGGCGCGGCTGGGCCTGGCGGGCCACGCGCGGCTCTTCCTCTCCCACGGGGCGCTCCTGGAGGCCCGCGACGCCGCCGGGCGGACCCCTCTGCACGCCGCCTGCTCGGCCGGGCCCCTCCGGGGTGGGGGCGTGGGCGAGGGCGAGGGTCGGTGGGCGGTGTGCCGGCTGCTGGTGGCGGCGGGGGCGCGCGTGGAGGCGTGGGACCAGGACCGGACGCGCCCGCTGCACTGCGCCTGCAAGGCCGGCGACCACCGCGCGGTGTCGCTGCTGCTGGAGCGCGGGGCCAGCGCCAACCTCATGGCCTACGGGGGGGGCACCCCGCTCCACCTCGCCCTCCAGGCCGCCGCCGCCCCCCACGCCCCCCACGATGGCCCCGATGACCCCGAAGACCCCGACCCCGCCGGGGATGTCCGGCCCGAGCTGGTGGTGCGCCTCCTCCTCAACCACGGCGCCGTCCGCGTCTGGCCGGGGGCACTCCTCAAGGTGGGTGGGGGCCAATTGGGGGGAGGGGGCTTCCCGCAGGAATGAACCTCGCCTTGGCTCGGGACCCACTGTGGGGAGGGAGGGAGGGAGGGAGGGGGTGTCCCAGGGCGGCGCGGGTGGGAGGCTTGCTATGTATTCTCTGATGCGCCACGACACGCAAGGCTGCTGCGAGTTTTCCGGGCTGCCTGGCCACGGTCCAGAAGCCTGATCTGCCCCATCTCCCCGAGAGGGGGCGTCCCTTTCGCCCACACCCGTGACAGGCATCTTCCGAGGTCGTGAGGTCTGCTGGAAGCTAGGAAAGTGAGGTTGAGATATATCCCCGTGGAATGATGTCCCGGGTGGGAGAAAGAACCCTTGCTTGTTGACAGGTATCCTCCGAGGTATTGAGGTCTGTTGGAAGCTAGGCCAGTGGGGTTGATATGCCTATATCCCTGTGGAATGATGTCCCGGGTGGGAGAAAGAACCCTTGCCTGCTTGAGGCAAGTGTGAATGTTGCAATTGGCCACCTTCATTAGCATTTGATGGCCTTGCAGCTGCAAAGTCAATCAGTGAGGGTATCTGCATAGAGGTCTCTTGGAAATGAGGTAAGTGGACTGTATGATGTCCTGTGGAATGATGTCCTGGGTGGGAGAAAGAACCCTTGTCTATTAGAGACAGGTGTGAACGTTGCTCTTGGCCACCTTGATTAGCATTGAATGGCTTTGTAACTGTTAAGTCAATCAGTGAGGGTATCTTCATAAAGGTCTGTTGGAAATGAGTCAAGTGGACTGTATATCTCTCTGTGGAATGATGTCCTGGGTGGGAGAAAGAACTGTTTTCTATTGGAACCAAGTGTGAACGTTGCAATTGACCTGCTGGATTAGCATTGAATAGCCTTGCAGCTTCAAAACCTGGGTGCCTGCTGCCTGGGAAAAATCCTTTGTTGGGAGGTGTTAGCTGGTCCTCAAGTTTCTCATGTTTCTCAAGTTGCTCCTGGCACAAAAAAAAAGCTAGTCCTGATTATTTCTTGTCTGGAATTTCCCTGGATTGTTGTAGGTTTTTCCGGGCTATATGGCCATGCTCTTGAGGCATTCCCTTCTGACGTTTCGCCTGCATCTTTGGCAAGCATCCTCAGAGGTAGTGAGGTCTGTTGGAACTAGGAAAACGGGTTTATATATCCGTGGAATGACCAGGATGGGACAAGGGACTCTTGTCTGCTGGAGCTAGGTGTGAATGTTTCAATTTATCACCTTCATTAGCATTTGAAGGCCTGGCTGAGCCTGGGGCAATCTTTTGTTGAGAGGTGATTAGATGTCCTTGTTTGTTTCCTCTCTGCTGTTTCGCTGTTGTAATTTTAGAGTTTTTTAATACTGGTAGCCAGATTTTGTTCCTTTTCATGGTTTCCTCCTTTCTGTTGAAATTGTCCACATGCTTCTTGTGGGTTTCAATGGCTTCTCTGTGTGGCCTGACCTGGTGGTTGTGAGAGTGGTCCAGCATTTCTGTGCACTCAGTATGCTGTTTTTGAATCCTGGTCCCTCAGATCCTCAAGGCCATAAGTGCTAATCAAGCTGGTCAATTGCAACATTCCCACCACTCAGAAAACAGGAGAATTCCAGACAGGAAACAATCCGGGCGAGCTAACACCCCCCAACCAAGGATTCCCTGAGGCAGGAAACAGCCAATCTTTGAAGCTGCAAGGCTATTCGATGCTAATCAAGCTGGCTAATGGCAACATTCACACTTTCTCCCACTGATGTATAAACCACACTTGCCTAGTTTCACCTCACAGCAACCTCAGAGGATGCCAGCCATAGATGTGGGTGAAATGTCAGGAGAGAGTGCTTCCGGAACATGGCCAGGCAGTCCGGAAAACTCACAGCAACGCAGGGATTCCGGACATGGAAGCCATGGACAAGGCTTTTAAACTTTGGATTCTCTGCCTGAGTGTGTTTGCTGCGAGTCCCCCCCTCCCCCGGGGGAAGGAAGGAAGGAAGGGGGGCTGAGGGGGTCTCCCGAGGGGTCCCCTCTCTCCCTTTCTCTTCCCGCTTCCCAATTTTATTGATTGATTGATTAACTATATTTATATACCTGCCTTCTCAGCCCAGAGGTGACTCGGGGCGGTTAATTGTCTCTCTCTCCGGCCCCCTCTCCCCCCCCCCCCCAATTTGGGCAGGTGGTCCGCCATTGCTGCGCGTGCCCGCGGGCGCTGGAGGCGCTGCTCAACACCTACGAGCGCGTCCCCGTCACCGAGGAGTGGAGGGAGGCCGTGCCCGAGGAGGTGCAGCAGGTGAGCATCGGGGGGGGGGGGGAGGGGAGAGGGGAAGGGGGGGGTGCAAGGGGCGGACCCCACCTTCGTCCTCACGCCTGCCCCTCTTTCCCCTCTTTCTTTCTTTCCTTCCCCGCAGCGTGACCGGCGCTTCTTCGAGTCCCTGTGGGGGCTGGGGGGCTCCCCGCGCGCCCTGCGCCACCTCTCCCGCCTGGCCCTCCGCGCCGCCCTCCAAGGACGCCCCCTCCCGCCCCTCCTGCCCCGCCTCGGACTCCCCCCACCCCTCCGGCGCTTCCTCCTCCTCCGCTTCGAGGGCGCCCTCCAATAGAAAGCATCCCAGCGGGGGGGGGGGGGGGAGAAGAGAAGAGGGGGCGCACGGGACCCCCCACCCCTCTCTGGAGAAAGCCCCCTCCCCTCAAGGAAATCGCCGAGACCCTTGAGATGGACCCCGGGGCACTGCAAAGGAAACACAGAGGAAACACTGCGAAAAGGAAGGAAGTGAACGAACATTAATAACGTTTAATAACCCCCCCCCCCAAAAAAAAAGGTGCATCAGGTTAAACCGCTGAGCTGCTGAGCTTGCCGACCGAAAGGTTGGCAGTTCGAATCTGGGGGAGCAGAGTGAGCTCTTGCTGTTAGGGCCAGCTACTGCCAACCTAGCAATTCGAAAACATGCCAATGTGAGTAGATCAATAGGTTCCGCTTCTGCAGGAAGGTAACGGTGCTCCATGCTGGCCACATGACCGTGGAGGTGTCTAAGGGCAATGCCGGCTCTTCAGCTTAGAAATGGAGATGAGCAGCAGAGTCCCAGAGTCGGACTCGACCGGACTTAAGGTCAGGGGACAACCTTTACTTTACTAATAACCCCCAACAGCCCTGTTCTAGAAGGTGGCAAGTGGGTTAGTTGGGGGGTCTGTTGGCCCCATGATTTCATCACACACACACACACACACACACACACACACACACACACACACACACACACCCTGCTTGCTTTGCATCAAAGACCAAGGGAGGAAGAGAGGCAGAAGGTAGGGAAGGAAGGAAGGAAGGAGGTGGGGAGGGGAAGAAGGAAGGAAGGAAGGAAGATAGAAAGGAAGGAAGGAGGTGGGGAGGGGAAGAAGGGAGGAAGGAGGGAGGGAGGGAGGGAAGGGAAGGAAGGAAGGAAGGAAGGAAGGAAGGAAGGAAGGAAGGAAGGAAGGAGGGAGGAAGGAAGGAAGGAAGGAAGGAAGGAAGGAAGGGGAAGGAAGGAAGGAAGAAAGGAAGGAAGAAAGGAAGGAAGGAAGGAGGTGGGGAGGGAAGAAAGGAAGGATGGAAGGAAGGAAGGAAGAAAGGAAGGAAGGAAGGAAGGAGGTGGGGAGGGGAAGAAGGAAGGATGGAAGGAAGATAGAAAGGAAGGAAGGAGATGGGGAGGGGAAGAAGGGAGGAAGGAGGGAGGGAGGGAAGGAAAGAAGGAAGGAAGGAAGGAAGGAGGTGGGGAGGGAAGAAAGGAAGGAAGGAAGGAAGATAGAAAGGAAGGAAGGAGGTGGGGAGGGGAAGAAGGGAGGAAGGAGGGAGGGAGGGAAGGAAAGAAGGAAGGAAGGAAGGAAGGAAGGAAGGAAGGAGGTGGGGAGGGGAAGAAGGAAGGAAGGAAGGAAGATAGAAAGGAAGGAAGGAGGTGGGGAGGGGAAGAAGGGAGGAAGGAGGGAGGGAGGGAGGGAGGGAGGGAAGGAAAGAAGGAAGGAAGGAAGGAAGGAAGGAAGGAAGGAAGGAAGGAAGGAAGGAGGTGGGGAGGGAAGAAAGGAAGGATGGAAGGAAGGAAGGAAGAAAGGAAGGAAGAAAGGAAGGAAGGAAGGAGGTGGGGAGGGAAGAAAGGAAGGATGGAAGGAAGGAAGGAAGAAAGGAAGGAAGGAAGGAAGGAGGTGGGGAGGGGAAGAAGAGGAAGGATGGAAGATAGAAAGGAAGGAAGGGAAGGGAAGGGAAGAGAAGGGAAGGGAAGGGAAGGGAGGAAAGAAGGAAGGAAGGAAGGAAGGAAGGAAGGAAGGAAGGAAGGAAGGAAGGAAGGAAGGAAAGAAGGAAAGAAGGGAAAGAACCCAAGGAGGAGGAGGAGGAGGAGGAGGAGGAGGAGAGATGAAGGACAACGGGAGGATCAACCAAAAGACTGCGGCCAATCTCAACGGTTGGATTCCTGAGCTGACGGAATTCCACTGGCGGCAGAAGCCGGGCTTTCTGCGGCGCTCTCCCGCGGAAGGCCAGGAGCGCGCGTGGGGTCCGTGGAGCGCCTTCCGCGAGGGCCAGGGTCTCCGAGGCGCTCTTGCCTGGAGGGGCGGGGGTCGCGGGCCCCTTTGGGCGAGAGGCGGACGTGGAAATCTGCTTCCTTTGCATTGACTTGATTTTTCCCCGTGCTTCATTTCCTGTATTTCTGAATAAATTGGTTAATTCTCCACGTGGAGCCTCTCCTTCTTTGCATCTTTGGGGGGGGGGGGGGGCTTCCGAGTGCCAGCCCCCCCCCCCTTCCCGCGTGAGGGGAGGGGAGGGGGTCGCTCCGCCAGCCCACAACCCAGCAGCTCTTCCCTTCCCCCTCCCCTCCCCTCCCCTCCCCTCCCCCAGAGCTCTGACAGGACCGACTTGAGAAACCGCAATCCGCTTCTGGTGTGAGAGAATTGGCCGTCTGCAAGGACGTTGCCCAGGGGACGCGTTGGGAATGAGAGCGGGTAGGCTCCAAAATAACCCTCAGTCGGTGTGATCCCACCCTAAATATAGCAGAGTGCTAGCAAAGGAACCCCTCCCTCTCATCCTATTACATCTAAGTCTCGCTCCTCATTGAGGACTGGAGACTTGGGCAGTTCGGGGATGAAATGCAAACACCACGCCCGGATGTTTTGGATGTTTGACCCTCCTTGTGGGAAGGAGGCTTCTCTCGTGTCCCCTTAGCATGGGGAGCTGGAGCTGACAGACGGAGCTCATCCGCGCTCTCCAGCAATGTAACAAATAGGCAAGCATTCAATGCCAAAACAAGCGAGTATTAAATAAACCAAATACAATAATAAGAAAGAAGGAAGGAGGAAGGGAAGGGAAGGGGAGGGCAGGCATTCAATGCCAAAACAAGCAAGCATTCAATAAATCGTGTCCTCATTGAGGACTGGAGACTTGGGCAGTTCGGGGATGAAATGCAAACACCACTCCCGGATGTTTTGGATGGTTGACCCTCCTTGTGGGAAGGAGGCTTCTCTCGTGTCTCCTTTGCATGGGAAGCTGGAGCTGACAGAGGGAGCTCACCCCGCTCTCCCTGGCTTCCAACCCTGACCTGTCAGTCATCAATCCGGTCTTTACAAGGGTTGAGCCCCCTACCCCACTGAAGCTGGGAAAGTGGGATTGGCCGGCGGAGGGGGGGGCTCCCTGGCTTCCAACCTGACCTGTCAGTCCTCAATCCTGACTGCTCAAGGGTTTCGCCCCCTACCCCACCAGAAGCTGGCCGGGGGAGGGGGGGGAGTCAGGGGACAAGGGCTGGGGGAGGGGCCCATGGGATGTGGTGGGGCACCCCGCCGCTCCCTTTCCCGTGGGCCCCTCCCTCCTTCCTCCCGCGGGGGTAAAGCTCCCCCTTGTGCTTTTCGGGCGGGGTGGGGGGCGGTGGGTGGGTGGGGAGGGGTGGCCCCTCACCCGTCAGGGCCATAATGGGCGGGGGGGGCGAGGGGGGGCGAGGGGCGTGGCGGGGCTTCTCCCTCCAGGGGCCGAAGGGGCGGCCGTGGGGCAACTCAAGCGGAAGGTGCGGAAGATGGATGAGCCCCGGGCGGAAGGGGGGGGGCGGAGGGAGGGAGGGGGGAGGAGGCAGAAGGGGCGGAGCCAGAGTGAGAGAGGCCCCTCCCTCCCTCCCCCCTCCCTCCCCAACCCCGCTCTTCGCTTCGCCTTCAGAGAGGAACTCCGTCCGCGGAGCAGAGAAGGAAGTCCGTGCGGAGGATCCCGATGCGCGTGGCCCCCCGCCGGCCCCCACCCCCGCGCCCCCTCCCCGCGGGCCCCCCGGACCCCAAAGGCGTGGGCTGCTCGGGGGCGGCATGCAGCGGAGCGGCGTCGGGGGCGCGCCCCTGGGGGCGGCGGGGGTGGGGGCGGCCTTCTCCATCGAGGCGCTGATCGGGGCCCCCCCCACGGGCCCCCCGCGCTGCTCGCCCTCCTCCCCCGCGGGCGCCCCGCTGCTCTACGCGGGCTACCCGCTCTTCGTGCCCTACCGCCCGCTCCTGCTGCCCCCGCCGCCCCCGCCGCCGCCCCCCCTGGCGCCCCTGGCCGGCCCCTCCCCCTTCGCGGGGCGCCTGCAGGGCTCCTTCTGCGCCGCCCAGGCCGCCCCCTCCATGGTGGCCCTCGCCGCCGCCGCCGCCTTCGCCGCCTCCTCCGCCGCCGCCGCTTCCGCCGCCGAGGCGCCCGACCCGGGGGGCTTCTACGAGCTCATGCCCAGCCCCCCGCCCCCCGCCAGGGCAGAGCCCCCCGCCACGGGCGCGCCACGAAGGAGGAGGCGCAGCGGGAGCCTGGCCCCCCACGAGGGACACTTCCGGGAGCAGACCTTCCCCGCCGCCCTCGCAGGTGAGCCCCAAGGGAAAGGGGGGGACAGGTGGGACCCCATCCGGGCCGGGCACGCGTGGGAGGCTGCGAGGAACGGCTCGCCCAGTGCCCTCTTCCTCTCGTGCCCTGTCTTTGGGGCACAGGAAGGAGTTCCCCCAGGAGGAGGAGGTGGGGGTGAGGGGGGGCCCCGAAGGAAGGAAGGGGCCACGAGGGAGGAGGGGGACAGGCAGGTCCCGATCCGGGCCAGGCGCGCTCCGGAGGAAAGACGGTCCCTCATTCCACGCACGGGCAGGAGTCCCGCGCCGTCTTCCCCTCCTCTTCTGTCTTTGGGGCCCAGGAAGGGGGGGAAGAGGGGCCTCCCCAAGGAAGGGGCCCCAAGCAGGAGGGGGAAGGAAGGGGTCCCGAGGGAGGAGGGGAGGAGGAGGACAGGCAGGCCCCGATCCGGGCCAGGCGCGCTCCGGAGGAAAGACGGTCCCTCATTCCACGCACGGGCGGGAGTCCCGCGCCCTCTTCCCCTCTTCCCCTGTCTTTGGGGCCCAGGAAGGGGGGGGGGGCAGAGGGACCTCCCCAAGGAAGGGGTCCCGAGGAAGGAGGGAGGGAGGGAGGACAGGCAGGTCCCAATCCAGGGCAGTTGCGCCAAGAGCGGTTTCCACCCGCGAAGCCGAACAGCGGGCTCCGGCAGAAAGAAGGTCCCTCATTCCAGGCAGGGAGCCCCCTCCCACCGACCCCCCACCCCCGTGGCGCAATGGGTCAAACCCTTGTGCCGCCAGGACTGCTGACCAACCGGTCGGCAGTTCAAATCCAGGGAGAGTGGGTCGAGCTCCCGTCGAGCTCCCGTCTGCCAGCTCCAGCTCCCCATTCAAAGGAGGCATGAGAAAAGCCTCCCTTAAGGATGGCAAAACATCCGGCCAATGTCCCTTGGGCAACGTCCTTACAGACGGACCATTCCCTCACAACAGAAGCGACTTGCGATTTTTCTAGTCTCTCAAAAACTCCCTAAGGGCAACGTCCTTGCAGACGGCCCATTCTCACACACCAGAAGCAACTTGAAGTTTTAAATTTCCCCCCAAATAAATCCAGCCATGGTCCGGTAAGCTGTTAGCAATGGTAAGAGAGTCGAAGTCCAAGCCACCGGGTGGGGTGGGGGGGGGGCGAAGTTGGCCCCCGCCTGCTGTATTCCCTCCCCGGGAGGCAACGTTCCTATTGGAGCTGTTATGGCTTTCCAGGATGTCCTAAGGGTGCGTCTACACGGCGGAAGGAAGGAGTGCCCTTTGTCCACAGGGTTTGGTCAAGCTTTGCGGGGGTGGGGATGAAGCCCTCGAGAAATCACCCCCACCCCACCCACCCCCCACCCCCGGATTCCACAGCATTGACCATCACAAAGCGTGCTCATTCTTTCGTGTGATCAGGCCTGGGCCAACTTGGGCCCTCCCTCTCTCCAGGTGCTTTGGACTCCAACTCCCAGCATTCCTCACAGCCTCAGGGTCAGCGGTTGCGGGGGGGGGAAGGGAGGGAGGAAGGGGCCCGAGACTGTGAGGAATGATGGGAGTTGGAATCCAAAACATCTGGAGGGAAAAAGAGCTCTCAAAGGCTTAGAGCTCATTTTGAGCAGCGAACACAAATACTCCTCCATTGCTGACTTGATAGCTCCTCAAATGCTAGCGTGCTCCAATGTTGTGTGTCTGTGTGTGTGTGTGTGTGTGAGGAGCGACTTGAGAAACTGCATGTGGCTTCACTGTGTGAGAGAACAGGCCGTCTGCAGGGACGTTACCCAGGGGAAGTTGCCCGGATGTGTTGCCATCCCTGTCGGGAGCGACTTAAGAGACTGCAAGTCACTTCTGGAGTGAGGAAATCGGCTGTCTGCGAGGACGTTGCCCAGGGCACGTTGCCCTGACGTTTTGATGTTCTCCCATCCTTGTGGGACGCTTCTCTCATGTCCTTGCATAGGAAGCTGGAGCTGACAGGCGGGAGCTCACCCAGCTCTCCTGGATTCCAGCCGCTGGTCTTTCAGTCAGCAGTCCTGCTGGCTGCAGGGAAGCTGGAGCTGACAGGCGGGAGCTCGCCCAGCTCTCCCGAATTCCAACCGCTGACCTTTCAGTCAGCAGTCCTGCTGGCTGCAGGGAAGCTGGAGCTGACAGGCGGGAGCTCACCCGGCTCTCCCGGATTCCAGCCGCTGGCCTTTCAGTCAGCAGTCCTGCTGGCTGCAGGGAAGCTGGAGCTGACAGGCGGGAGCTCGCCCAGCTCTCCCGAATTCCAACCGCTGACCTTTCGGTCAGCAGTCCTGCTGGCACAAGGCTTTAACCCATTGCACAATGAGACGCAACTGAATCCTCCTGCCGCAAACCAAGCCATGTTGCACAGTCCGAAAAGTGAGCCAATGTTCTCCACTTCCTTACTTGGCAGACTTAGTTCAACCAAGAAGGGCCTGCACATTGGGGGGGGGGGGGGCGGAGTGGAAGAGAGGAGCCCCCGGTGCGCAATGGGTTAAACCTTGTGCTGGCAGGACTGCTGACCAAAAGATCAGCGGTTGGATTTCGAGAGCGGGTTGAGCTCCCTCTGTCAGCTCCAGCTCCTCATGCAAAGGGGGGGGGGGGCATGAGAGAAGCCTCCTTCCCACAAGGATGGTAACACATCAAAACATCAGGGCAAAGTCGCCTAAGGGCTGAGAAGGGTAGTATACAAATACAGTAAATAATAAATCAATTAATCAATCAATAAATGTCCCCTGGGCAACGTCCTTGCAGACGGCCAATTCTCTCACTCCAGAAATGTCTTGCAGTCTCTTAAGTCGCTCCTGACAGGGAAAAAAAGTTCAGTTAAGAAGGGCCTGCACACGAGGAGGACCGGAGGGGGGGGGCTGCATTAGCTGGGGTCCAGGGCAAGAGGAGAAGGTTAACCTCAACCCCCTCCCCTAAATGACCTCTCCAAAGGAGGAGTGGGGGAGGGAGAGAGGCCCTGCATTTCCTGGGGGTGTATGTCTCCTGAGCGCGTGCAGAGAGCCTGGGGGGGGGGAGGAGGGTGGTCCAGTGCGGGCCCTCCTTTTTGTCTTTCTCTCCCTACCCCCCCCCCCCCTCCCCAAATCAACTCTGTAAAGGAGGAGGAAAGTAGGGAGAGAGGATGTATTTCTTGGGGGTGTATGTTTCCTGAGTGCGTGCAGAGTGCCTTTGGAGGGGCGGGAGGGTGGTCCAGTGCGGGCCTTCCTAACTATTTTTGTCTTTATCTCCCTACCCGAACCCCTCCCCTAAATGACCTCTCCAAAGGAGAAGGGAAGGAGGGGGTGAGAGTGGCCCTGCATTTCTTTCGGGGGTATATGCCTTCTGAGCGCGTGCAGAGGGCCTTTAGAGAGGGGTGGGAGGGTGGTCCAGTGCGGGCCCTCCTAACTCTTGTCGTTCTCTCCCTACCCCAACCCCTCCCCTAAATGACCTCTCCAAAGGAGGAGGGAGGGAGGGAGAGAGGGTGCATTTCTTGGGGGTGTATGCCTTCTGAGCGCGTGCAGAGTGCCTTTGGAGAGGTAGGAGGGTGGTCCAGTGCGGGCCCTCCTAACTCTTCTTGTCTTTCTCTCCCTCCCCCAACCCCTCCCCTAAATGACCTCTCCAAAGGAGGAGGGAGGGGGATCGAGGCCCTGCATTTCCTGGGGTGTATGCCTCCTGAGCGCGTGTAGAGAGCCAGCCTTTGGAGGGGTGGTAGTCCAGTGCTGGCCGTACTAACCCTCCCTCTTTCTCTCTCTCTCCTTCTTCTCTCTGGCAGAAGGGCGGCTCTGCAGTTCGGACGACGACCGGCGCGGCGAGGAGGCATCTGAGGGAGGGGCCGGGCAGGGGGGGGAGGAGGAGGAGGAGGAGGAAGAAGGGGGGACGGGGGAGGGGCGCTTCGTGGGGGGCGGGGCCGCTTGCTCCTCCCCCTCGGCCTCCTCCCCCTCCCCGTCGCCGTCTTCCTCTTCCTCGGCGTCCCCCCCGTCGGGTCCCAGGGCGGCCAAGGCCCGGAGGGTCCCCTCCTCCTCGCTGCCCCCTCCTCCCCCGGCGCCGCCCCCTCCTCCCCCCCCGCCGTCCCAGCCTTCCTCTTCGTCCTCGTCTTCGTCTTCTTCGTCCTCGTCGTCGGGGGGCGGCGGCGGGGGGTCCAAGAGCCGTCGGCGGCGCACGGCCTTCACGAGCGAGCAGCTGCTGGAGCTGGAGAAGGAGTTCCACTGCAAGAAGTACCTCTCGCTCACGGAGCGCTCCCAGATCGCGCATGCGCTCAAGCTCAGCGAGGTCCAGGTCAAGATCTGGTTCCAGAACCGGCGCGCCAAGTGGAAGCGCATCAAGGCCGGCAACGCCTCGGGCCGCTCCGGGGAGCCCGCCCGCAACCCCAAGATCGTGGTGCCCATCCCCGTCCACGTCAACCGCTTCGCCCTCCGCGCCGGGGGGCAGCCCCCCCAACACCCCCCGCCGGCCCCCCTCGAGGGCCCCGCCCCGCCCCCGCGCCCCTGAGCGCCCCCACCCCCTATTTATTGATGGATTGACTGTGGAAACTGTATAGACCCCCCTACGCCCCCCGCCCCCCCCCCCCGGTGTCTCTGTGCCGTGCAAAGTGGTGAATGACGATGGTCAATAAACGGACTTGTTTTCTATGCGGGTGGCCGTGTGTGGGGGAGGGGCTGGGCTTGGGCCTGGAACCCCACTGGACTCGGGCAGGGGGATCCCGAGGGGTGGGGCGCCCATTTGCTGCTCTAAACTGATGACATTGGCACATCTCATCAGTTGGGGACCCCTCCCCCCCCCCAGCACCAACTCCTGCTCTGGGTCATAGTGCAGAGAGAGGGGGCCAGGGAGACAGTTCCACCTTGTCTCCTGTGCTAGAGGGGGTTGGACTGGATGGCCCATGAGGTCTCTTCCAACTCTTTGATTCTATGACTCTAATGCAATATAATACTACTAATAATAATAATATATTATAATTACTGCTGCTCTGGGTCATAGTGAAGAGAGAGGGGGCCAGGAAGACAGTTCCACCTTGTCTCCTGTGCTATTCTAATAATATAATGCAATAAAATACTGCTACTAATAATAATAATAATAATAGTATGATGTTATAATTACTGCTGCTTTGAACCAGAGTGAAGAGAGAGGGGGCCAGGAAGACAGTTCCACCCTGTCTCCTGTGCTATTCTAATAATATAATATAATGTATATACATATAATATTTATAATATTATAATGTAATGCAATATAATACTAATACTAATAATATGATATCATAATTAATGCTGTTTTGAGCCAGAGTGAAGAGAGAGGGGGCCAGGAAGACAGTTCCTCCTTGTCTACTGTGCTATTCTAATAATATATTGTATATACATATAATACTTGTAATATTATAATGCAATGCACTATAAAACTACTAACAATAATATGCTATTATAATTACTGCTGCTCTGGACCAGAGTGAAGAGAGGGGGGGGGGCCAGGAAGACAGTTCCACCTTGTCTCCTGGGCTATTCTAATAATATAATATATTGTATATACATATAATATTTATAATATTATAACGTAATGCAATATAATACTACTGCTAATAATATTATATTATAATTACTGCTGCTTTGAACCAGAGTGAAGAGAGAGGGGACCAGGAAGACAGTTCTGCCTTGTCTCCTGTGCTATTCTAATAATATAATATATTGTATATACATATAATATTTGTAATATTATAATGTAATGCAATATACTACTATTACTAATGATATGCTATTATAATTACTGCTGCTCTGGACCAGAGTGAAGAGAGGGGGTGGGGGGCAGGAAGACAGTTCCACCTTGTCTCCTGTGCTATTCCAATAATATAAAGTAATATAATATAATATAATATATTGTATATACATATAATATTTACAATATTATAATGTAACGCAATATAATAATACTACTTCTACTACTACTACTACTACTAATATGATATTATAATTACTGCTGCTCTGGGCCGGAGTGAAGAGAGAGGGGGCCAGGAAGACAGTTCCGCCTTGTCTCCTGTGCTATTCTAATAATATAATATATTGTATATACATATAATATTTATAATATTATAATGTAATGCAATATACTACTACTACTAACAGGCCTGTAGCAAGGGGGTGGTTTTAGGGGTTCAACCCCCCCCCAAATGTTTCAGATTTTTTTTTAAAACCTGGTTTACTCATGAATTTTAACTGGTTAACCAAATCCCCATGCTAAGTCTATGAGATGCAAAAAATTAAGAGTCCCTCCAGAACTGCAAGCACTATCTCAAGCAAATATTGACAATTTATTCACACTGTCATTACTTGCAGCAATAGCCGATGTAGTGAAGCAACCAAGTTGGGGGTGTGTGTGTTGAATGCTCTCATTAAGGAGGCCAGACTTGGTGGAGGTGGTTGACAGGGGCGGAGCTGCAGGCTATTGAAGGCTGATCTGCCCCCTGCTGTGCTCTTTTTTCAGCTAGGAGGCAGGTTTCAATCCCCCCTCCCCCAAAATTTTCAACCTTCCCCGAAATTTTTTTCTGGCTACGGCCCTGACTACTAATGATATGCTATTACAATTACTGCTGCTCTGGACCAGAGTGAAGAGAGAGGGGGCCAGGAAGACAGTTCCGCCTTGTCTCCTGTGCTATTCTAATAATATAATATATTGTATATACATATAATATTTGTAATATTATAATGTAATGCAATATACTACTATTACTAATGATATGCTATTATAATTACTGCTGCTCTGGACCAGAGTGAAGAGAGAGGGGGCCAGGAAGACAGTTCCGCCTTGTCTCCTGTGCTATTCTAATAATATAATATATTGTATATACATATAATATTTGTAATATTATAATGTAATGCAATATACTACTATTACTAATGATATGCTATTATAATTACTGCTGCTCTGGACCAGAGTGAAGAGAGAGGGGGCCAGGAAGACAGTTCCGCCTTGTCTCCTGTGCTATTCTAATAATATAATATATTGTATATACATATAATATTTGTAATATTATAATGTAATGCAATATACTACTATTACTAATGATATGCTATTATAATTACTGCTGCTCTGGACCAGAGTGAAGAGAGGGGGGGCCAGGAAGACAGTTCCACCTTGTCTCCTTCACTGTGCTAATAATATAATATATTGTATATACATATAATATTGATAATATTATAATGTAATACAATATAATACTACTAATAATATTATATTATAATACTGCTGCTCTGGACCAGAGTGAAGAGAGGGGGGGCCAGGAAGACAGTTCCACCTTGTCTCCTGGGCTATTCTAATAATATAATATATTGTATATACATATAATATTTATAATATTATAATGTAATGCAATATAATACTACTGCTAATAATATTATATTATAATTACTGCTGCTTTGAACCAGAGTGAAGAGAGAGGGGACCAGGAAGACAGTTCTGCCTTGTCTCCTGTGCTATTCTAATAATATAATATATTGTATATACATATAATATTTGTAATATTATAATGTAATGCAATATACTACTATTACTAATGATATGCTATTATAATTACTGCTGCTCTGGACCAGAGTGAAGAGGGGGGGGGGGCAGGAAGACAGTTCCACCTTGTCTCCTGTGCTATTCTAATAATATAATATATTGTATATACATATAATATTTATAATATTATAATGTAATGCAATATACTACTACTACTAATGATATGCTATTATAATTACTGCTGCTCTGGACCAGAGTGGAGAAGGGGGGGGGGGGACCAGGAAGACAGTTCCACCTTGTCTCCTGTGCTATTCCAATAATATAAAGTAATATAATATATTGTATATACATATAATATTTACAATATTATAATGTAACGCAATATCATAATACTACTTCTACTTCTACTTCTAATAATAATATGATATTACAATTACTGCTGCTCTGGGCCGGAGTGAAGAGAGAGGGGGCCAGGAAGACAGTTCCGCCTTGTCTCCTGTGCTATTCTAATAATATAATATAATGTGAGAAGGCCTCACAGACTGAGGTAGGCATTATGGGGTAGCCATCTTCCTGCTTCTTGGCAAAATGGAATTGGACTGGATGGCCTCTTCCAACTCTAGGATTCTATGAAAGGGTGTCGTGTGTGTTTGTGTGTATGTGTTGCAAGCCTGTTTTCAATGCCGCTCCAGAGTCCATTGCCTGGAGGAATCAGTTCACATGACAAGGAGAGGTTCCTCCTATTGAATCCTTGTGTGTGGGATCTGCTCCTGATGCTGCCCTTGCTGCCTGGGAGTCCGGCAGAGTTGCATAAACAGAAGCTGGTTCTTCAGAAAGGCCTGGAAGGAGGTCAGATTGGATGGCCTTTGGGGTCCCTTCCTAGCATTGCAAGTTGTAAAAATAGAATTTTGACATTTGGGAGTTGTAGTTGCTGGGATTTATAGTTCACCTACAATCAAAGAGCATTCTGAACCCCACCAATGATGGAATTGAACCAAACTTGGCACACAGAACTTCCATGACCAACAGAAAATACTGGAAGGGTTTGGTGGGCAGTGTCCTTTGGTTTTGGAGTTGTAGTTCACCTACATCCAGAGATCACTGTGGACTCAAACAAGGATGGATCTGGACCTAACTTGGCACAAATTCTCAATATGCCCAAATGTAAACCCTAGTGGGGTTTAGGGAAAATAGACCTTGACATTTGGGAGTTGTAGTTGCTGGGATTTATAGTTCACCTACAATTACAGAGCATTCTGAACCCTACCAACGATAGAATTGGGCCAAAACTTCCACACAGAACTCACATGTGGGCCACAGCAACGCGTGGCAGGGGACGGCTAGTATATAATATTAATATTGTGCAATGGTAATAATATAATATATTGTATTTACTTTTTACTTGTAAGCCGCTCTGAGTCCCCTTTCGGGGTGAGAAGGGCGGCATAGAAATGTCGTAAATAAATAAATAAATAGGACCCCCCCCCCCCCCCCGAGATTCATAATCCATGCCCTCCTTATCACCCCCTGCCATGCCTGCACCCCAACAGCCCTCTCTACAAGTGTCTCCAAGTGAGAGGCTGTAGTAGATTGAGACCCCCCCCCCCAATGCCTGCCCCTACTGTATTATGACCCCCTTCCCTGGGTGCCACCCAAAAAAGAGAAGAGCAGGGTCCTTTGAAAGGGGAGGGGGAGTCTCCCCACTGTGTGGTCTTGTCCCAGAGAGAGAGCAGCAATATGTGCATGTATGTACATGTATGTGCTCAGGCTTCCATCCAGGAAGGTGTGGCCTTATGAGGTGCCAGCAGAGGTGCCTGGACTACAGCTCCCAACACTCCTCACTAATGGCTGTCCAGAAGAGTTGATGGATTGCACTGAAGCCCAATGGAAGTTGGAGGTGGATGCACATTTCCAAGCCCAGCTTTGCAATGGGGGGGGGGGGATTACAGAGAGGAGGGTGGGATCCTCCCCAGGGGACATGATACCAAGTGGTGGTGGGGGGGAGGCATCCACATCAATCTCATGGAGCCCCCAACTGCAGGGGGACGAGTGGGCAGCCCCTTCCTGGTCACTCTGCCAGCCCCCCCCCCCCACTTACCCCACCCAACCCGACGGAGGCAACCCAAGTGCACGCAGCACCATCCGGCCAAGTGGCAGAGTCTTTATTGGGCAGCTTCTCTTCCGAGGCCGCAGGTCAAAGGTCAAGGGGGCACACTCACTCGCTCGGACACACAGAGGCAGACGGCCAAGGACCCTTATTTACATACTATCATATAAATATTTCCAATGTACATTTTATACACAGGGGACGGCGGGGAGGGGCCTGCGGGAAGAAGCAGCACCTAAGACGGGTCTGTGGGGAGGGGTCAGCCAGTGAGCCCCCAGACTGGCCCAGAAGGGCTGCTGTAGCCCCGGGGGAGGGGGACACAAAGGGGGGCTTCTGCTACAAACAGTGAGCCATGGAGCGGGGGGGGGGGCTTCCCTTTCTTCAGGGGCCCATGTGGCCCCACTTCCCTTTCTTCCAGGGCCTCCCCCCCCCAAATGGGGTGCAAAAGGGGTCACCCAGCCACCCCACAAGTCCTTGGGCGCCATGTTGGGAGGGAGGGGGGTCTGCCCCTGCTTCTTGCCAGCTCTGGCTGCGGGTCAATGGGGGGGCCTTGGAGGTCAGGGTCCCTCGGGGCAGAGGGGGCCGGAGGCGGCGTTGTTGTTGGCGTTGCGGCGGGGCAGGCTGGGGGTCAGGGTGCCGGGGGGTCCCCCTCCTCCCCCGGCCGCATCGCTGGGGCACCCGTGCTGCAGCAAGATGTCCACACATTCCTGGCTGCCGGCGCGGCGGGCGTAAGCGAGGGGGGTCTGGCCGCGGGCGTCCCGGCTCTTGGCGTCCACTCCGTACTGCGGGCAGAGAGAGAACGAAAGGGGACCGGTCAGCAGAAGTCAAGGGGTGGAGGGGTCAGGGGGCAGGTTGTCTTGCGTCCCATTATTTAGGGGGAGGGGGTCCCTTTACCCAGATGAGGAGCTGCGTGAAGACCACGTTGGCCATGGCACAGGAGAGGTGCAGGGCCGTCCGTCCGTCGCCGTCCCCATAGGTCTCGTTGACCTCCTCCTTGGACCCGTGCGCCAGGAGCGTGACTACGGCCCGCAGGTCGTCCTCCACCACGGCCCGGAGCAGCGTTTGGCCCAGCGGGACGTCCGAGAGTGGCAGAGGAGCCAGGAAGAGCTTCTGCTCGTATTTGGCCTGGATCCAGCGCTCCTTCTCCTCCCTACGGAAGGGGGGGGGGAAGAGAAACAGCAGTGCGTCATGCAGGGCTCTGGGGAACCCTCAGGTGAGGGGGGCTGCTGGTGCTTCGTCCCCATGCGCACCCCCCCCACCCCCAGGAAAGGCCAGCCAGTGTGTGTGTGGGATGTTGTGGGAGACGAGCAGGAGGACAGGAAGCAGAGGAGAGTGGTAGCGGTGCTGGTATCGCGGCTGGCATCTCTCCTTCGGCACAAAGGCGCTGGTGCCGAGGGGCCCCCGATCGATGCCGCCGGCACCCCGCTATCTGCCGCCCATTCTGTCCATCTGCCTCTGGCCCAGCGCCATCAATGCGCCGGCGGAGGAGCATGCGCAGCGCCTGCTGGCCCCTGACCCGCTCTTATCCGCTGATAAGGGAGCGCAGAAAAGGCCTCTTGTCTGGGTGTCCACGGCTGACGAGTGAGTGACAGGCATTGAGTGGGGAGGGGGACAGGGGAGGCAGCCCCCTCGGTCCTCCCAGCGCCTCACTTGTTAACCCCTTCCTCTCCACTCCTGGACATGAGGGGGAGGCTCCCTGCTGGTCCCGAGCCCCTTCCCCATTGGCTCCCCATTGGCAGGCAGGTGGGTCAGGAAAGGCCTTGGGATGGGAGAAAGGAAGGGGAAGCCCCCCCCAGGGAGTGGCCCCCGTGGCTGGAGGTATATTTATTTATTTATTTTATTCCATGCATTTCTACCCAAGGGGGACTCAGGGCAGCCTCACATGAGCATCCTATGATACTATCAACATACCTGGAGCTGTCGGGCGTTGGGCGGGGGTAGTTCTCAGTGGCCCCCTCCCAGACGGAGTTGGCCAGCGCGTTCCCGATGGCCGTCATCACCATGACCAGCTCCATCGGCCAGTCGTCCAGGTCCAGGGAACGGACGCGCGAGAGGTGGGTGCCCAGGTGGCGGTGGATGCCCGAGCACTCGATGCACATCAGGGCCCCCAAGTTCAGGCTGGCCCAATCGGGGTCTGTGGGGGGGGGGGGGAAGGGGAGGTAAGACCCAAGCGTACCCTCCCCCGCAGGGAAACACAGGGAGGGGCAGCATCCCTTTTGGAAAACCAGCCCTGGGCCCCTCCCATGGCCACCTTCATTCATTCTGGGGGGGGGGGGGAGGGCACTCACTGGGGGCATCGCAGTCCACGCAGAAGCTGTTCCCTCGAACCGTGCGGATGGACTGCAGAGCGAGAGCGTCCCCGCGTCCCCCCAGTCGAGCCTGAAAGAAAGAGAGCCCCACCCCTAGACTGTCAGTGTGGGGGGGGGGGCTAGTTGGGGGGCTTGGGTCTCCCCTCACCCAGCTTCTTTTCTGAACCCCCCACTCCCACCAAACGCCATGAGATGTCACTCTATGTAACATGTGTGTGTGTGTGTGTGTGGGGGGGTTATTAGGGGGCATGGATCTCCCCTCACCCACCTTCTGTTTTGCACCCCCACTCCCACCAAACGCCATGACATGTCACTCTATGTGACGTGTGTGTGTGTGTGTGTGTGTGGGGGGGTGTATTAGGGGGCATGGGTCTCCCTTCACCCACCTTCAGTTCCGAACCCCCCACTACCACCAAACGCCATGAGATGTCACTCTATGTAACATGTGTGTGTGTGTGTGTGGGGGGGGTATTAGGGGGCATGGGTCTCCCTTCACCCACCTTCAGTTCCGAACCCCCCACTACCACCAAACACCATGAGATGTCACTCTATGTAACATGTGTGTGTGTGTGTGTGGGGGGGGGGTATTAGGGGGCATGGGTCTCCCTTCACCCACCTTCAGTTCCGAACCCCCCACTACCACCAAACGCCATGAGATGTCACTCTATGTAACATGTGTGTGTGTGTGTGTGGGGGGGGTATTAGGGGGCATGGGTCTCCCTTCACCCACCTTCAGTTCCGAACCCCCCACTACCACCAAACACCATGAGATGTAACTCTATGTGATGTGTGTGTGTGTACGTGGGGGGGGGGGGGGGGAGAACTGAGCCCCCCTCCTCACTGCCACATTATGAGATCCCCTGATGGGTCTGCTCCCTGCTGAACAGACTGAGGAATGCTCAGAGGCACTCTTGCCTGCTCCGAGTGCTAAAGAGGCCAGAGAGCGTCTACAGCCTTGACCGGACTCCCCACCCCAGATCACCCCCCACCCTGCCCCTGGCCCACCTTGTTCTTGCTGCTCTCGCAGCCCTGAAGGCTGGCCAGGATCTGGCTCTCGATGGCCTGGACCCAGAGCTCCCGCTCGTCCGCCGTGGAGGCTTCAAAGAGCCAGGACTGACCGGTCAGTGACACCAGGACGAACTCAAAGGACTCGTCTTGCTCTGTAGGGGGGGTAATGGGGAAGAGAGAGACACAGAGAGAGAGAGAGGGTCTTAGCTGATTGCCCCCCCCCCCGCCTGTAGCCAGGATTTTGATTGGGGGGGGGGCTGAGTTTGATTTTTTGGGGGGGCTGAGTCTGAGTGAGAGAGGGTCACCCCTAGCAAACCTTTTGTATCATTATCCCACATACCCCCATGCATATGGGTGATCAGATCATGATATGAATAAACATAATAGTTTAAATAATGTACCAGTAAGGCCTTTTTGCAGACCACCATGAGAATTTGGGGGGGGGGGGGCTGAAGCCCCTCAAGCCCCCCCCCCCCCCCCCCCCCCCCCCCCGCCAGCCATGTCTCTCATGTTTCATCCCACTTTGTCCTGACAATCTCCTAGGAAGGGAATCCAGGGGCCATGAGGGCCTTCTTAAGGGACCCCCAAAAAACCAAGGACCCACTCTTTTGAGCACCCCCCTTCCCCTCCTGACTGCCCCCCCCCCCGGTGATGCCATGGGGCCAGGAGGGCCTTGTGTGCTTCTGTAGGCATGCCAAATGGAAGAGCTTCCTTGAGAGAGCGGGGCTCCATCCTCCCCCCTCCCCGATTTCAGAGCATTCCTCTGGGCCGGGCGGGCAGCGCTCCCCCCCAACTCATTAGCTCAGTGACTGACCAACTGAGAAATTAGAGGAGCACTTGGCTAATTTGAGGAGCGGCAAGGAGGGGCTGTTGCAGAGACGAAGGAGGGCCCCTCCCTGGATCTCAACTTGGGGGGGGGGCTGCGCTGAGGAGGGGGGGAGGTTTGGTGCGTGGTGGGCACTGCGGCCGAGTGGGCAGCGGAAGAGCGAGTGTCGGCAGCCGCCTGATGGCTTCTTGATGATGTCGGCGCTTCGGAGGACCGCGCACCGGCGGCCACGGCTGTTAATGGGTGTTAACCCCGCAACCCCTTCTCCGGCGCAACAAGCCTCCAAATGAGGGGGAAATTAGCCAGGGCACCGGGGAGCAGCGGGCGAGAGAGTGGGCAGCCTCCCCCTCCCCAGCAGAAGCGCCAAGGCTGCCATGACTGACAGCAGCAGCCCCCGGTCCAAGCCCTCCCCTCAAAAGCGGTGCAGTGGGGGACGGAGACCCCTTCCCACTCGGGGGTCTTGGCTGCACTGCTTCTGGCCACTCACCCACTCCCCCTGTGCCTCCCCTCCATAGTCAAGAGGAAGCTGCCCCCCCCCCGGTTGCTGAAGAGCCCCTCCCTCCAAGCCGTGCGTGGCGCTCCAGGCGGGGGCCATTCGTATCTGTCACCGCGCTGCCGCTGCCGCCTCATTTTGCAGCTCATTAAACCCAATATTCCTAACCTGTATGAGCGCATCAGGGAGGGCCCCCACCGGCCCCCTCCGCCTCCCAGGCAAACAGCAGCCAGAGCGGCAGACCCACCGGCAAAAGGGGGGGGTCTCCTCCTCTGCGCCCACAGGCCCTGCAGCAGTGGGTTATGGCACTTGAGGGGGGGGGGACAACTCCTGGCACCCACAAGATGGAGAAGCACTTCGAAGCCTTTTGAGGCGCCAGGAAAGCTTTGCAGGAGGGTGGGCGAGCCCAAGAGACTGATGGGGAGGGGG
The DNA here is from genome assembly GCF_025583915.1 of Anolis sagrei ordinatus. Taxonomy (NCBI): domain Eukaryota; kingdom Metazoa; phylum Chordata; class Lepidosauria; order Squamata; family Anolidae; genus Anolis; species Anolis sagrei. Next base: position 135,236,248 of record NW_026847660.1, on the reverse strand, counting down.
CTTAATCTCCAACAGGACACACAGGTGGGGAGGGGGCTTCATCTCCAGAGGTCTGGGGAGTGACGCTGTGGCACCGATATCTCAGGCTCAGTTGCCCAAAATGCTCTTGGGGGGCTTCAACGTGGTCTTTCCCTTGGGGAGGGGGCGGCAGAAAGGGGGCAGCTTTGCAAGAGGGAGGGTGAGCCCAAGAGGCTGATGGGGGGGCATCTCCAACGGGACACATAGGTGGGGAAGGGGCTTCATCTCCAGAGGTCTGGGGAGTGACACTGTGGCACTGATCTCTCAGGCTCAGTTGCCCAAAATGCTCTTGGGGGGCTTCAATGTGCAGTCTTTCCCTTGGGGAGGGGGCGGCAGAAGGGAGCTCCGCAGAGGTGGAGAGGAGGCATCTCTGGATCTGTCCTGTTGAGGCATGCTTCCTGCCCCCCCTTGAGCCCCTGCCTCTCTACCAAAGGTGAGCCAGACTGGACCGGTCAGCGGCCCGCCCGCAGGGTTGTCATGCAACAGGCCTTGGCCGCCACGCGCTCTTTGGCCGTGCTCTCCCCCCTTTTAGACGCGTCCTGTAAAGAAGCCACGCTCTGCGCATGATTTATGATCCTTCAGAGCCAGGAAGATTCAATTGCGCAGCACGTCCTGCCTCTGATTACCTCCTAAACGAGATAAACGGGTGGCAATTCATCCCAGGCCCCTCCCTCCCTCCTTCCTTCCAACCGAGGTGCCAACCTGAGCTCCCCCCCTGCCCCAAGAGCCATGCCCGTTTGCCCCTTGGGTGGGGGGGAGGAGGAGTGCACTGGTCCTGAAGGGTCCTGGGGGAAATGGGGGAGGGGGTCAGAGAGATTGCAGGGTAAATAGAGGAAGAGCCCCTTGCCCCCACTAAGGGCAAAGAGAGCCACCCACCTCCTTCCCTCCCTATTGCTGGGGTCTCCTGAGCATGTGAAGAGTGCCACCCATTCACACAAAGGTCTTTTTGTATGTATATGTAGCAGGACCATGGGGGGGGGGACATGGGGCTTCACAGGGCAGAGGTGGGGCTCTTCTGGGTTTTTGAGGTGGGGCAGACCCCTCCCTTGACTGTGGCGGGGGGGCAGCATCCAGCACTGGTCCTCAGCCCCTCCTGCCCCATGTGCTTCCCCCTCAAATCAAAGTGGCTGCAGAAGGAAAGTGGCAGAGAGAGAGAGAGGGGACCCCCCCCCTCCGGCCCCCAGTTGCCTTGGGAAAGGTACCTTCGGCCGCGGTGCCGCCCCCCTCTGGCCGCGTGGAGCCGGTGCTCTTTTTCCGCCGGTGCTTCTTCCGGTTGGCGTGCGGGGAGGGCGGGGGCTCCAGCTTGGGACTGGCCGCACTGGAGACGTTGGGGCTGGAGCTCAGGGAGTCCACTGTGCCCCCGCCACCATTGGCTGTGGGGGGGAGAGAGAAAGAGAGGGGTCAGTCAGGATGACCAGAGATCAACCAGGCAGCCGGCCCCCTTCCTCCCCCCAGATCGGAAGCCCAGCCTGACAGGGAGGGAGGGGAGGGAGGGAGAAAGAGAGGGCTCAGTCATGGCCCTCGGCTGACCGGTCAACTGACCAGAGATCAACCAGGTATCCGGCCCCCTTCCTCCCCCCAGATCAGAAGCCCAGCCTGACGGGGAGGGAGGGGAGGGAGGGAGAAAGAGAGGGGTCAGTCACGGCCCGGCCCTCGGCTGACCGGTCAACTGACCAGAGATCAACCAGGTATCCGGCCCCCTTCCTCCCCCCAGATCAGAAGCCCAGCCTGACGGGGAGGGGAGGGAGGGAGAAAGAGAGGGGTCAGTCATGGCCCTCTGCTGACCGGTCCTTGGCTGGCTGGAGGACTGGTCCTTGGCTGACCGGTGGACTGACCAGAGATCAACCAGGAATCCGGCCCCCTTCCTCCCCCAGATCAGAAGCCCAGCCTGACAGGGAGGAGAGGGAGGGAGAAAAAAGAGGGGTCAGTCATGGCTCTCTGCTGACCGGTCCTTGGCTGACAGTCCTCAGCTGACCGGTGGACTGACCAGAGATCAACCAGGGATCCGGCCCCCTTCCTCTCCCAGATCAGAAGCCCAGCCTGGCCAAAAGTGCCTTTGCAGAAAGGGGGGGGAGCAGGCCCCCTCCTCTCCTGCTCCCCTCCCCCCCATTTTGGGCCAGGCCCCCTCCGCCTCCCCACCCTCCCCTTCCTGCTCCGCCGCCCCCCGCCCTCGGTGGCGCTGAAGAGCCTCCGTCGTCATATCCCGGCTGGCTGCCATGCGCCAAATTTATCCTCAATCATACTGTTCCTTACAATTAATAGCAGAATTAGAAACAATCAGGGAGCTGGCTAATTACTGTCAATTAGAGCGCACTAATCAAGCTCCGATCGCACACGGGCGCACGCACGCACGCACGCACTCTCACACAGGCGAGGCGCCGCCGTGCTTCTCTCCATTAAATGTCAAATTTCATTAGAGACCAGCAACAAAATCAGAAGGATGACATTCAATTCCAGCCGCGGAGCCGCGTGCCTCTGCTCCCAATCAACAGGCTGCGGAAGCCCCCCCCCCCCGCACTCCGACAGCCCCCCCCCATCACTCAAGGCCCAGCCCAAACTCAGGAGGAGGACAAGCGGGGCTTGGATCAGGGTGCTTTGCTTGGGGGGGGGGAATGCACTCCAGACCCCCCACCTCAGAAGCCAAGGCCAGCAAATGGGTGGGACCTGGAACAGCCCCCCAAGCCTAAGGGGGCAGAAAGGGCTTCTCAGGGGAAGAGCGAGCCGGGGAGGGGGGCAAAGAAGCCCACAAATGGGGGCACCATTACAGAAGAGCCCCCAAAGCCCTGGAAGCAAGGAAGCCCTGAGGCAGGAGGGGGGGCGCCTCTTCCAATGCCCCCCCCCCCCCCCAGTCATCGTCTGAATGGTATCCCTGCTAAGGGCAGGTGGGCCTCCCTTGACAGACAGGAGCCCCCAAAATAGGCACCGGGGACCTCCTGCTGAGTGACACAATCAAATCACCCCTGACAGATGGCCACCCCGCCTCTGTTTAAAAGCCTCCAAAGAAGGAGCCTCCGCTGGACCCACAGTTGCATGGTGAGGTTTGCTCCATGGAGCTCCAGCTGCAGGAAGCCAAGGTGGGACCTTAGGAATGGGGAGGGGGCTCCCAGGCCTGTGCAAGCCATCAGCCTGGCTCAAGAGTCCAGCCACACAGGGCTTTTGAGCCCCCCCCCCCCAACATGGCTGCTGGCATGGGGAGGGGTCTCTTCTCACCTGGATGGGTACTTTGGGGAGGGGCAGCCCCCCATATTCCCCCACTTTCTTCTTCCTCCGATTTCTGGACAGTCATGCCCTGCTCCCTCTGCCCCAATGAGGCCAGAGGCCATGCCCTCCCCCTGCCCCACAAACTGGCCAGGCCAATGCCCAGGCCCCTCTGACCGGCTGGCTCCATGGAGCTCCAGCTGCAGGAAGCCAAGGTGGGCCCTGAGGATTGGGGAGGGGGCTCCCAGGCCTGTGCAAGCCTTCAGCCTGGCTCAAGAGTCCAGCCTCATGGGGCTCTTCTCCCTCAGAGTCCAGTGGAGTCGCCTTCCTTCTCTGGAGCTTTTCAAGCAAAGTCCAGATGGGCCTCTGTCGGGAGGGCTTGGATTGTGTGCTCCTGCAGGATGGAGTTGATAGCCCTTGGGGTCCCTTCCAAACCTACAGTGCAAACATGGCTGCTACAGATGTCCCATGGAAGGAAGTTCTGGGGGAGCCCAGCCAGCTATCTTGATGGGGAGGGGTCTCTTCTCAGTAGGATGGGTACTTTGGGGTGGGCTGACATGGACCCTCATATTCCCCTACTTTTTTGTTCCTCCTATTTCTGGACAGTCATGCCCTGCTCCCTCTGCCCCAATGAGGCCAGGGAGAGCCCAGCCGGCTGTCTTGATGGGGTGGGGTCTCTTCTCACCTGGATGGGTACTTTGGGGGGGGGGAGCCCCCCATATTCCCCCACTTTCTGCTTCAAATTCTAGACAGTCATGCCCTGCTCCCTCTGCCCCAATGAGATCAGGGGCTGCCTTGATGGGGAGGGGTCTCTTCGCACCTGGATGGGTACTTTGGGGGTGGGGAGCCCCCCATATTCCCCCACTTTCTACTTCCTCAGATTTCTGGACAGTCGTGCCCTGCTCCTTCTGCCCCAATGAGACCAGGGGGAGCCTAGCTGGCTGCCTTGATGGGGAGGGGTCTCTTCTCACCTGGATGGCTACTTTGGGGGGGGGGGCAGCCCCCCATATTCCCCTACTTTCGTCTTCCTCTGAATCCTGGACAGTCATGCCTTGCTCCCTTTGACCCAATGAGACCAGGGGCTGTCTTGATGGGGAGGGGTCTCTTCACACCTGGATGGCTACTTTGGGGGGGGAGTGGACAGCCCCCCCATATTCCCCTACTTTCTTCTTCCTCTGATTTCTGGGCAGTCATGCCTTGCTCCTTCTGCCCCAATGAGACCAGGGGGAGCCTAGCTGGCTGTCTTCATGGGGGAGGGGTCTCTTCTCACCTGGATGGCTACTTAGGGGAGGCAGCCCCCCATATTCCCCTACTTTCTTCTTCCACTGATTTCTGGACAGTCGTGCCCTGCTCCCTTTGCCCCAATGTGACCAGGGGCTGACTTGATGGGGAGGGGTCTCTTCTCACCTGGATGGGTACTTTGGGGGGGCAGCCCCCCCCCTGTATTCCCCTACTTTCTTGTTCCTCTGATTTTTGGACAGTCGTGCCCTGCTCCCTTTGCCCCAATGAGACCACGGGCTGTCTTGATGGGGAGGGGCCTCTTCACACCTGGATGGGTACTTTGGGGGGGGGCAGCCCCCCATATTCCTCCACTTTCTTCTTCCTCCGATTTCTGGACAGTCGTGCCCTGCTCCCTTTGCCCCAATGTGACCAGGGGCTGACTTGATGGGGAGGGGTCTCTTCTCACCTGGATGGGTACTTTGGGGGGGCAGCCCCCCCCCTGTATTCCCCTACTTTCTTGTTCCTCTGATTTTTGGACAGTCGTGCCCTGCTCCCTTTGCCCCAATGTGACCAGGGGCTGACTTGATGGGGAGGGGTCTCTTCACACCTGGATGGGTACTTTGGGGGGGTGGGCAGCCCCCCATATTCCCCTACTTTCTTGTTCCTCTGATTTCTGGACAGTCGTGCCCTGCTCCCCCTGCCCCAATGAGACCAGGGGCTGTCTTGATGGGGAGGGGTCTCCACACCTGGATGGGTACTTTGGGGGGAGGATGGGTACTTTGGGGGGGTGGGCAGCCCCCCATATCCCCCACCTTCTTGTTCCTCCGATTTCTGGACAGTCGTGCCCTGCTCCCTCTGCCCCAATGAGACCAGGGGCCATGGGGTACCCCACGAACCGGCCAAGGCCAATGCCCAGACCCCTCTGGCTGGCTGCCCCCGGCACCCCCCCCTCTCTTCCGTCCCTTCCTTTCCTCCTTCCCCCGTTCTCTCTCTCTCTCTCTCTCTCTCTCGCTCTGGCTCTGCCCCATCAGCAGTAACAGTCTGATTAATTCGCTTCCAGCAGGGAGCTGATGGGGCCGATGATGGAGGCGCTGCACCAGCCGCGCTGAAATTGATAGTTTTTCACAGTTACAAATGAGGAGGCTCCCCAGCTCCAAATGGCGTCGGCGCAGTCGGACTCCGGTAATGATCATAAAGAGGCTCTCTTTAAACTGCGAAAGCCCCTGGGAGCGGAGGGGGGGCCGCCGCCGCGCTAATGAGAACGACAAGGGGCCGCGCAGCCATGGAAATGCCTCCGCCACTCTTGATGTGCATTTAACTGCTTTTTTAGTGCGGTGGCGGCAGCGGCGGCAGCGGCGGCGGCAGAGGCATCGTCGGCGGGGCCAGGAAGCACCGAGTGATGGATGCCGCACAGAAGCATTTATTTTCCAATTCAGCAAAGTGGCTGCGTTGGGAAATGTATGAATTATTTTAATTCACTCAACTGTCCTGGAACACCCAGGCAGCGGGAGGGCGGGCGGGCGAGAGAACGGGAGAGCGGAGCGGGGAGGAGAAATCCCAGTCTTCGGAGTAGGCCACCCTTCTCTGGGGAAAAGTGTCTGCCCCCCAAGACAAACCACACCTGGAATATTGTGTCCAGTTCGGGGCACCACAATTCAAGACAGATATTGACTCTAAGCTGGAATGTGTCCAGAGGAGGGTGACTAAAATGATCAAGGGTCTGGAGAACAAGCCCTATGAGGAGCGGCTTAAGGAGCTGGGCATGTTTAGCCTGAAGAAGAGAAGGCTGAGAGGAGATATGATGAGGGCCATGTATCAATATGTGAGAGGAAGCCACAGGGAGGAGGGAGCAGATCAGGGTCTGGAGAACAAGCCCTATGAGGAGCGGCTTAAGGAGCTGGGCATGTTTAGCCTGAGGAAGAGAAGGCTGAGAGGAGATATGATAGCCATGTATAAATATGTGAGAGGAAGCCACAGGGAGGAGGGAGCAAGCTTGTTTTCTGCTTCCCTGGAGAATAGGACGCGGAACAATGGCTTCAAACTACAAGAAAGGAGATTCCATCTGAACATGAGGAAGAACTTCCTGACTGAGAGCCGTTCAGCAGTGGAACTCTCTGCCCCGGAGTGTGGTGGAGGCTCCTTCTTTGGAAGCTTTTACAGAGGCTGGATGGCCATCTGTCAGGGGTGATTTGAATGCAATATTCCTGCTTCTTGGCAGAATGGGGTTGGACTGGGATGGCCCAGGAGGTCTCTTCCAACTCTAGGATGAACTTCCTGACTGTGAGAGCCGTTCAGCAGTGGAACTCTCTGCCCCGGAGTGTGGTGGAGGCTCCTTCTTTGGAAGCTTTGAAACAGAGGCTGGATGGCCATCTGTCAGGGGTGATTTGAATGCAATATTCCTGCTTCTTGGCAGAATGGGGTTGGACTGGATGATGGCCCAGGAGGTCTCTTCCAACTCTTCTAGGATTCTAGGATTCTATGACTTGGCTCCCTCGCTGACCACAAATGGCCAGCCATCCCAGCCACCGGCATCCGCTCCAAAGGGAGTCCTTCTTTCTCCCCTCCAGGTCTGACCTTGGCCCCACATCCAAGAGCACCACCACCATGACCTCAAACTCCTCCTCCCCCCCCCCCCCCAACATCCACTCTTCCTAAGCCTGAGGCAGAACCCCTGATGGGGGGAGTTGTCATCAGCAGTGGAAGATGCCTCAACCTCTGAGGATGCCTGCCACAGATGTGGACAAAATGCTTCTGGAACATGGCCAGATAGCCCAGAAAAGTCACAGCAACTCAATGGAACATGGGGCCTTCTTCTCTGGGCAGCCATCTGCCAGGAGTGCTTGTATTGATCCTTCTCTTCTGGGAGAAAGGGGCCAGACTGGATGGCCCCCAGGGCCCCTTCCAACTCTACGATTCTATACTTCTAACAACTGCAAAAGAGGCGGGTGGCTATCCTAACTTGTCACCCACCAATTCCATGGATCCAAAAGGCAACTCCCCAAAAACCCAGGTGGTACCGGGATGGGGAAGGTGGAGGGGGACCCAATGGAGCCTCCTTCTCTGGGTGGCCATCTGCCAGGAGTGCTTCTCACCTTGGAGAAAGGGGCCAGACTGGAGGGCCCCCAGGGCCCTTTCCAACTCAATGATTCTATACTTCTAACAACTGCAAGAGTCAGGTGGCCATCCTAACTTGTCACCCGCCAATTGCATGGAACCAAAAGGCAGCTCCCCAAAAACCCAGGTAGAGGGGGACCCGGTGGTCACCCAATGCCCTGCCACCCAGAGGAAGGAGCCCCCACCACCCCCCTCCCCCCCCCCCCCCAGCAGAAGAGAGGTGCCACTCACCTGGGTTGCCCCCAGTGCTGGGAATGACGACGGCTTCGCTCCACTGGTCAGCGCTGGAGACCGAGTAGGAGCGCTGGTGCATCCCGCTGCCGCCGCCGCTGCCAGACGACTCTGGCTTCACACCGAAGCTGACCAGGTTGGTGCCGCTGCCCGAGCGCTCCGAGAGCAGAGAGGTGCTGCTGGCCAAGTGGGGGGCACCTGTGAGCACAGAAATACAGACACTCTGAGAGGAGATATGATAGCCATGTATAAATATGAGGGGAAGCCACAGGGAGGAGGAGGGAGCAAGCTTCCTTTCTGCTTCCCTTGGAGACTAGGACGCGGAACAATGGCTTCAAACTACAAGAGAGGAGATTCCATCTGAACATGAGGAAGAACTTCCTGACTGTGAGAGCCGTTCAGCAGTGGAACTCTCTGCTCCAGAGTGTGGTGGAGGCTCCTTCTTTGGAAGCTTTTAAACAGAGGCTGGATGGCCATCTGTCAGGGGTGATTTGAATGCAATATTCCTGCTTCTTGGCAGAATGGGGTTGGACTGGATGATGGCCCAGGAGGTCTCTTCCAACTCTAGGATTCTATGATTCTATGAATTCCAGATTTCAATATTAATGTCAAAAATACATAATATGATTTGTGCTACAGTAAAGACAAATATCGCTTACGTAAAATAAGCATTAAATATTAAATAACCAGAAAAATAAAGTGGGGGGGGGGGGAGAGGAGGTCAGAGTTGTGGCCGAAGGAAATGAACTCTGTGTTGGTTTTCATCCCTGGGCTGCACAAGTCTCTTGTGTCATCAAGTTTCCAGTCCTCAATGAGTAGCTAGGCTAGAGACGGGTTGAGCTGAGGGATTTGAGTGCTTTGAATGCAATGTTCCTGCTTCTTGGCAGAATGGGGTTGGACTGGATGGCCCATGAGGTCTCTTCCCACTCTAGGATTCTTTGACTCTATGATTCCTTTCCCCTTGAATGTTTCCCAACACAAACTTTGTCTTTCCTCCTTCTGCTAGCCACTCTCTCCTCCCCCCTTTAATGACACAGGAATGGGATTCTGTGAGGGAACTTCCTTTTTCAGTTTTATTGCCCTGGGATGACCATGTGGTCTCCACCATTGTTCTCTTCTGCCTTTTCTTCCTTCCAGTGAGGACGCATTTTGCCTCTCTCTAGGCAAAATATTCCTGCATGGACTTTTTACCCTTTTACCACTTTAGAAGATGAGACTGAGTAAGCTAGTTGGCTCCAAGGTCTTATCTATCAAGAATGTACTCCTTTTACACACACACACACAAACACACACATATGGGGAGAGAGATAGAAAGAGAAAGCGAGAGAGCGAGAATCTCTGCAATCCTGATCCATCCTAAGATATAGAAGCTTCATAGAATCATAGAATGACAGAGTTGGAAGAGACCTCCTGGGCCATCCAGTCCAACCCCATTCTGCCAAGAAGCAGGAACATTGCATTCAAATCACCCCTGACAGATGGCCATCCAGCCTCTGTTTCAAAGCTTCCAAAGAAGGAGCCTCCACCACACTCCGGGGCAGAGAGTTCCACTGCTGAACGGCTCCCAGTTTCACCACATCTCGGTTATGAAGTTTACTTCTGGTCCTGTGCTATATTTATGGTGGAATCACCCCAACTGAGGGTTCTTTCTGAGCCAAACAGATTCCCCAGTACTCTAAACACCTCCAAGACCCCCGATACCAGGGAAAGGGGTCCAGGACCACCCTATGAGATACAGATAACCAAAGTCAATGTAGGGGGAGAGAGGGCAAGGGAATGGGGTCTCCCTCAGACCCATGCTGACCAGGTCAAGACAAGGAGCTGAGGGTCATTGGGGTGAGGGCTTCAGCATGAAGGCCAGTGAGTGAAGGAAGGGCCTGGCTTCCCTGCCTCTCTTGGCCACAAAGGCAGAGGCCTTCTCCGGTGGATCTTGGGCAGAGGTGGGACCTGGGCAGGTGTCCCCAGGTGCTGCTGAGCTGGACCTCCCAGTGTCTCCTTCTGTCACCTGGCAAAGGCCAACAGCCCCCCCTGTCTCTGGCTTCTCCCAGTCCAGCACTTCTGGCAACAGCAAACCCTGGGTAGTTCGGGGGGGGGGGGGCAGGCTGAACTGGAACCTCAATTGGTCAGGAGGAGAGCACCATCCTTGAATTGACCACCAGTGTTTTGCATTTGGCCAGCAGGGGGTCTTGTCCGGCTGACAATCGGGGGGGGGGGGGGGGGAGGCAACATACGGCTGGAAGATGTGCCAGGGGAGGGGGGAATTGGGATGAAGGTCAGGAAGCCCCTGGTGGCACTCGGACCCTCTGTGCCCCTCGCCCTGAAGGCCTGTGTCGAGGGGGAAGGTATGGGGGAGGGGCACTCCCCCCGAGCCCCCTCCCTCCCCCACTCTCCCCCCTTCAATATGAGCGACAGGACCGGCTGCTCTTTGCCCCAGCCCCCCCCCACCCCCGCGCCCCCCAAGCGCCTCCGAAACACGTGTAAAACCGTGACACTGACTTTGGCTCTAATTAGCCCTTAATTTACAAGACACACTCGGAAGGGTAATTAGCTGCTGCTCGGCTCCCTCCCGGCTGCTGCCGCATCCATCTCCCTCTCTCGGGCTGCCTTTTTCCGGGCTGGGGGGGGGGATGAGGGGGAGGAGGAGCAGCCGCCACCAGAGACCCTCCCTGGCCCCCTCCCCAAAGCGGTCCCCACCCCCTGGATCACCCTTTGCTGCCCTGGCGCCCTCCTGCAACACAAGGGACCCCCCTGCGCCACCAAACCCACCCTCTCAATGGGGGCCATTTCTGGGGGGGGGGGGCTTCTGGGGGAAAGAAGGGGGCCAGAGGCTGGGCAGACCCCCAGCACCACCTTTTCCTCCTCGACACACCCGAAGGGCTGCCTTTGCACAGGAAAGAGATTCCAGGGATAAGAGGAGGGATCCCTCCCAAATACAAGGAGGAACGCCTTGTTTATGAGTCCCGTTTCATCTTAGGGTGGAGTGGCCCAGAGGGGAAGGGCACAATGGGGAAGGGAGGTCCTGGGGCAGAGAGACAGGAGGGCCAAAAGGGGTCAGGGGAGCCTGCCCTGTGGTGGCCCCCACACCCTTTGGCCTGTCCAAGCAGAGGCGGCCCTAGGTAATTTTCAACGGTAAACAAACAGTATTTTGGCGCCCCCCAACCAATCAGTGATATATATTTTCTGTTCGTCATGGGAGTTCTGTCAGTGTGTAATTCATGTATGATGTGTGTTTAAATGTAATTTTATGTGATAGGATTGTGATTGTAATAGAATTGTATTGCCAGGATGTATTTTGACGCAGAAGGGTTAAACAGCAAAGTAACAAGCTGTGAGAATGTGACCCTGAGTTCTTGCTCTGTGCAAGATTAGGGAGTGCCAGAGATAAACTCCCTTCCAGCTGCAGTTTGTATTAGTTCCTATCTCTTTCGGTTTGTGTTCTTCACGTCTGTCCGCTGATGGTGTATGTTGTCTATTTTGAGCTGCTTAAGTAAAGCTGAAAACCTGCTTTTACCGGAGACTCCAGAGTCCATTATTCTGAGCTTCTGCGATTCTCTGCTAACGCCAACAAGTTCTGTGTGCCCCATTTGGTTCAATTCCATCATTGGTGGAGTTCAGAATGTTCTTTGATTGTAGGTGAACTATACATCCCAGTAACTACAACTCGCATATGTCAAGGTCTATTTTCCCCCAAGAGCGCCTCAAGAGCGCCCCTGGGCAAAATCAACTCTACTGCAAATGCTTACTTTGCGTAATGGGTTGAGCCGCCCCTGTACAGTACACAATTAATGCACGGGTGCCAAAAAGGGGGGGGCACTCTGGGAGAAAACAGAGCCAGAGGGGGTTGTTGGCATCAGCTCTGCTCTGAGGGGCCTCAATGCGGGGTAGCATGGGGGGTGCAGAGGGAAGCACCTGGAAAGGCATGGCAAGTGTGGGGGGGGGGGCATGATGGGAGGTGTGTGGGGCCGGCTCTGGAGCAGCACCTGTGTGCCAGAGGGATCCCTGCAGATGTTGAGGCTGGCTTTGTGGGGAATGGGGAATGGGGTGGGGAGGAAGCCTTGCAAGGGGGGGCGGCAGCCAGTGCACTCCCCAGGGCCAAGGATACTCTCACCCCCCCCACACACACCCCATGGGGGGGGGGCAGCCAGTGTGCTCCCCAGGGCCAAGGATTTTCTCACCCTCCCCACACACTCCATGGGGGGGGGCAGCCAGTGTGCTCCCCAGGGCCAAGGATACTCTCACCCCCCCCACACACACACCCCATGGGGGGGCAGCCAGTGTGCTCCCCAGAGCCAGGGATACTCTCAACCCTCCCCACACACTCCATGGGGGGGGGGCAGCCAGTGTGCTCCCCAGGGCCAAGGATTTTCTCACCCTCCCCACACACTCCATGGGGGGGGGCAGCCAGTGTGCTCTCCAGAGCCAGGGATACTCTCCCACCCACCCACCCCCCACACAAACACACCCCATGCCTCCCAGCTATGCAAAGGCAAAGAGATTCTGGTCCAAGGTGGGTCCTTTCAGCCCTGGGAGGGGGGGGGGGGCTCCGTGTCCATCAGGTGAGTCGGGAGGGGTGAGCGGACACAATGAATCCCCAGCGGAGGAGGGGTCTCAGGCCAGTTCCCCAGCAGCCCCCTCCCCACAAAGGCCAAGGGTTGCTTGCTGCCCTGCCCTCCCCCCCATATAAAGCCCTGCCGCAATGCCCCCCCCCCCCCATATCCCGGCATTGGAGCCGAGCGCGGGCGAGCCAGGGTTCCCTTTTCTTTGTTAATTCTTCCCTCATTACATTTGAAATTCCACAATCAGTGTGCACTGTAATTGTCGAATTTGATGCTAATGATTAATGAATTAAACATGGATCCATCAATTAGTCCTTGGAGAATAATTCTGCATAAAGCAGCGGATAATGTAATTACAGTAACAAAGATAATGAGATGTTAACATCGGCGGAGCCCAACGTGACATGATCACAGCAGGCAAGGCAGCCGGGTTCGCAGAGCCAATCGCGCGCCCCCGGCCCCCGCCGAGCGAGCAGCCGATGGGGTGGGGGGCACGGGGAGGGAGGGGGCACAGGGCGAGGGGGGGTATGCAGGGAATAGTTGGGGAGAAAGGGGAGAGAAGGGGAGGGTCCTCCGGCCAAGGCCACCCTCCCTGCGCCACCAAAGCCCCCTCCTGCAGCCCCCTTCCCCAAAATGGGGGGCAGGAAGAGACAGAACCAAAGGGGGGGGCAGAAGAAGAGCCTGGGGTGGGGGCTGAGAATGCCACTGAGAATGGCAGACATGGGCTATGGGGGGTCAAGAGGGCAAAAGCAATGCGAGGAAAGAGAGGGATGCCTTCTATGGGTGTGTTTGTGGGGAGGGGGTTTGTGTGATTGGGACCAGCCCCCCAAACACACGTCCAAAGTGGAGGTGGAGGGTAATAGGCTCGGGGGGGGGGCTCTACCTGGCCAGGGAAGCCCCCCCCGCCTCCCAGCGCTGCCTCCCCTCCCCTCCCTCCCTCCCTCCCCCTCCCACCTGCAGGCGAGGAGACAAGAGCGGCCCCCTCCCCACTTTGCCAACTTCCCAACTTTGGAGGGCTTGGATGCTCAGCCGTAATGGGGCTTTAATGCTAGTTATTTGCATTTAATTAGACACTGAAAACCGTTAATAGAGCCGCGCTCCGCTCATCTCCTCCCGTCCCTCCATCATTCCATCTCCTGCCATTAGAGGAACGTTTGCGCGGCAAAGTCAAGCACGCCAAAGTTGGGCAGCGCCACTGCAGAAGGCGGGGGGGTGGGGGAGAGGAAAATGGAGAGTGGGGTGGGGGGGGGGCAGGGCATCAAAGCAAGTGGGAAAAGGGAGGGAGGGGGCAAAGAGAAGGCCCCCCCACCCACAAAATGGACAGGAGGGGGCCTTCTCACCCTCCCACTGCCAACTGGGAAAGGGCATCAACCAGGGCAACCCCGCCACTGACCACCAACCCCCCCCCCCACATCCCAGTGCTCTTACTGGACCCTCCGGGGAACTGGGCGCTGCTCCGCTCCTTGGCCAGGCCGTTGGTCTTGGGGCTGGTGCTGGGGGCCCCCGTGGTGGTGGCCCTGGGGAGGCGCTTGCCCGGCACCTTGACCGTCGTCCGCAGCAGGTCGATCTCCTTCCCGTGGATGTTCTGCATGTAGTCCTGCGTGGGGAGATGGGGATGCGGTGGGAGTCAGATTCAGACCCTATCCCCATATTCTGGGGATGTGACCCCCGCCCACCTTGGAACACTTCGGGGGGGACAGCTAGTGCAATAATGTAGTCCTGCATGGGGAGATGGGGGAGGGGTGGGGGTCAGATTCAGACCCTATCCCCATATTCTGGGGGATGTGACCCCCACCCACCTTGAAACACTTATTGGGGGGGGCAGCTAGTGCAATAATGTAGTCCTGCATGGGGAGATGGGGGAGGGGTGGGGGTCAGATTCAGACCCTATCCCCATATTCTGGGGGATGTGACCCCCACCCA